>JASDQU010101610.1:376178-447497 GCA_032191745.1 Picea mariana | reverse complement strand
TTTGTTAGGTACCCGCGGGCTGTTTTGGGTTAGCCCGCGGATACCCGCGTGCAGTATAAGGACAGCAAGCGGATGCCCGCGCCCAGGGAGAAGTTAGGGCGCGGGTTGCTTGTTTTGAGGGGTTTTTTGAGGAATTGCTCAGCATGGCTTTGTCTAGGAAGAGGCATGAATAGGCCTGATGCCAGATAAGCAGGAATAGTGCAATCTAGGGTTATAACACTAAGGAGGCATATAAGTGGAAGAATAGACTAGGATATAATCATAGATGACTACATAGGACATAGTACCCAAGATCCTAGTACAAACAGTCACATTACCAAACCCCAAAGTACAGGAGAAGTTGTCAGGCCTGAGTCATGCATGCTTAGTCATCTCCTACATGCCAATGGAATTGCTACAGGTTCTGCACAATGGGATCACCTAGGAAATACAGTCTCAGGTAGACACCATAACCAATGAGTTGGAAAAAGAATAAGAAATGAAGAAAAAACTGAATAAACAGTACACCACTGCACTCCAAGAAAAGGGTGCAGTAGAACAACGAGTGGAACTTGCATATAAGGAGAAGAGAAAAGAAGATAAACAAATAGATAAAGCCAATATAGAGAAGAGTTAAGTAGAAGGAAATGTCTCCCAAGGCTTAAAGGAGAAGGAGGAAGCTGAACAAATGGTTCAAAAAGTGCATTCAACACTCCAAAAACTATGCAATGAGGTCCCAAAAGTACCGATGGTGGTAGAGGCCATGATAGAGGAACAATTAGTAAATATTAGTGAGGCTATGAAAGGCCTTCCCATGAATATCATAGAGTTGGAAGTGTGTGCAGCACCAAGTACACCACCAGAAGAAATAAAAAAAATGGAGTGGACTGCGCACACAGTAGTAGAAAATATCAAAAGTGGGGAAGATGAATGCATAAAGATGTGTGACAAGAGCACATGCATCTAGAAAATGCTTATCACCAATACATAACTAAAATCCTTGGAATATAGGATAAAGAGTAAATATGAGGAAGTGCAGCAAGCCACTGAACACGTGAACACATTGGCCCCAACAAAAAGAATTTCAGTGATATTGGCTAGTAGGAAACTGTACAACATAGTGAAACAAATCAAGGAAGAACAAAGGAAGGCCATAAAAAAGTGGAAACCACTGCAAGACGAAGCCAAGATCACAACAATAGTTCAGAAAGTGAAGGACACTCTCCAAAAATTTAGTGAGGTAGGGATGAACGTGACACAACAGGCCTAAGTGGCTCAAGACGAGCCACAAGTGAGTGTTGGGGGTCTATTGGGTAGGAAATTTTTGGGAAAGAACAGTGAGAAGAGATGAGATACATGGAAAAGGATCAGTATCAAGAATATCAACAAGAGAAATAAGAACAAGAAAGAAAAGAGAAGAAATAAGAGGAGATGGGGGATAGGAAAAAATAACTAGCGCAAAATCTAAGAACACCAGTTGAGGATGAGTTGTATCCATATCATAGTGAGTTGTCATGAGATGAGCATGCATGTTCACGAAATGATTATGAGCTGGAAAAAAAACCTGAAGAATAGGCATAAAGGATGTAAAATACCCACAAAGTCAAGATGATGAATTGAAGAACCTCTGAAAGGATTCTTATTTTTTGTTGTTGCTATAGAATATTGTGTATGTAATAAGATACCGATGTAAGAAGAGTATTTTGTGTATTGAACATCCATTGTAGCACATAGCGCAAGACAAATTCCATAAATATAATAAATAAGAAAATATTTTGTGGATGTAGCCCAGGAGGGTGTGAACCATGGTAACTATGTGTCTAATTGTGATGTCTAATTATTATTCACGTCTGTATTGTGATAATTCTTTCATTTACTATGGATGAATGCTTATCTTTGTTGATATTTTCGATAGATTACTGTGCAATAGCTTCAATTATATGTTTAACCACTAAATTATATGAATATGGATTGATATGCATATATAATTAAGTCATGAGTATGGGTTAGCTAGGATCTAGTGCGCGAAAGGATCTTGTAGGTATAACGGAGCTTGTTTGCATTATTCCCCTCACCATTGTAGAATCATGGTTCCTGCAATCCCGATAAGGATACCTTGGGTGAGACTTCACCTACTTGTGGGTGATTTTGAAAGGGTTGGTATATATAGGGTTTGGTGGAATAATTAACTTAAACCTAGGGTATTTAACCTATCTATGTGTGCACGCCAACAAAGGGTTATTTACTCTGGTGAACATAATATAGAAAGAAGCCACAAATGAGTGTTGGGGGCCTATTGGGCAAGAATTTTTGGGGAAAGGACAGTGAGAAGATATGAGATACATGGAAAAGGATCAGTATCAATAATATCAAGAAGATAAATAAGAGAAAGAAAGAAGAGAGAATAAAGAAGAGGAGACAGGGGATAGGAAAAAAGAACTAGTGCAAAATCCAAAAACACCAGTCAAGCATGAGTTGTATCCATATCATAATGAGTTGTCATGAGATGATCATGAGTGGTCACCAAATGATTATGAGTTGCAAAAAAAACCTGAAGAATAGGCATAAAGGATGTAAAATACCCATGAAGTTAGGATGATGAATTGAAGCACCTCTGAAAGGATTCTTATTTTTGGTTGTTGCTATAGAATATTGTGTATGTAAGAAGATACTGATGTAAGAAGAGTATTTTGTGTATTGAAAATCCATTGTAGCATAGAGTGCAAGACAAATTCCATAAATATAATAAATAAGAAAGTATTTTGTGGGCGTAGCCCTAGAGGGTGTGAACCATGGTAACTATGTGTCTAATTGTGATGTCTAATGATTATTCATGTCTGTATTGTGATAATTCTTTCATTTACTATGAATGAATGCTTATTGTTGTTGATATTGTCGATATATTACTTTGCAATAGCTTTAATTGTATGTTTAAACACTAAATGATATGAATATGGATTGATATGAATATATAATTAAGTCATGAGGATGGGTTAGCTAGGATATAGTGTGTGAAAGGATCTTGTAGGTATAATAGAGCTTTTCTGCATTATTCCCCTCACCATTGTAGAATCATGGTTCCTACAGTGCCCATAAGGATACCTTGGGTGAGACTTCACCTACTTGCAAGTGATTTCGAAAGGGTCGGTATATATAGGGTTTGGTGGACTAATTACCTTAAAACTAGGGTATTGAACCTATCTATGTGTGCACGCCAACAAAGGGTTATTTACTCTGGTGGACATAACATAGAAAGAAGCCCTAAAATGGTCTATGTTGGAATACTGAGAAGGGGGTTGAATCAGTATGAGCACTTAATACCACTTTAAATAACAATATTTATTATTCAACTTTATCAACAATATTCAATGATTTATCAGTTATGCATTCAATACATTATTGCATCATAAACATTATCATCCATCAATGCATAATAAACAATCATAGACACATCCACAAATACAAAGTACACCAATATTTACGTGGAAACCCAATGTGAGAGAAAAACATGGAATGATTTTCTTATATTTCAAAGAATTACATTCAAGTAACCACTAACGTCTGATTCTCTAGCTCCAACTAGAAGGATGCTCCAACCCCCTTCTTTCTCAAGCTCGAACTTGAAGGAAACTCCGACTCCACAATTCTTTAGCTCCAACCAAAAGGAGGCTACAACCCCTTGATTTCTCCAACTCAAACTGGAAGGTGGTTAGAACCACCTAGTTCTTAGGATACAACCTGAAGGAAGATTCAACTCCCTGTCTCTCTAGTACCAATTGAAAGTAGGATACAACCCCCTTTCCTTACTCCATCCAACCACCCTAAAATATAAGTGCCAAACAAACGATACTACCATTTTCACTCTATCACTTTCAGCCTTTCATAGTATCCAACCTATCACTGCCACTGTCACATCCACTATCACTACCTCATCCACAAAACCATATCCACTCCCTACTGCATGCAACTCATACCAATATCACAAATAGTATATCTCAAACCATATTCCCAACATCACCACCACATGCCTCTACCAACCATGTACCAAGATCACCACATACCATCAAAATATATGTGTCTCAACAAAGTACCAACCTAGACCCTACATAAATATGTAGCACAACCTATGCAAGAAATTTGCAAGTCAAGGCCACAAGTGATGAAGACATCATGGGAGATCAAGTTGATATGCCCTTTGATCAGTAGGAAGAAGTGCAATAGGGAAGTCTACATGAAAGGAGGATCCAGCTAGTGGACAAGGTTGAAAGAGAGATATAGGATATAAGGAGGTTGATGTTGAAGTTAGAAAAATAAGTTGTCGACAGGGGGAGCCTGAACAGAGAAGAACCTGTAGCAATAGCAGGGAAGAAAAAACAACAACAAAGTAGAGGTGTAGGTGGACAACTCCTGAGAGAGGTTTTGTATCTAGGAGGATTTCAACAATGGAGTAGAGGATCTCGTGAGAAGGAGATCATGATTTTCCCAGTAGTGGAGTATGATGTAGGAGCATCCTTTCCACCTCAGCAACGTGCCAGATATTCAACACATCAAAGAGAATTCAAGGGAGGGAGAGGCGCATCCCTCCCACTTTTTAAATTTTAAATGTAAATTTAAATGCAATTAAATACTATAAGGCTTGAGCAGAGCCAAGCCATGCCATTCTACAAGATGTAGTTGAAGTCTCCTTTAATGGCTAGTTGTGGAATGATCTAGATCTGATTTAGACTAGATTTTCATTTAATTTAATAAGCGTATATAGGTGCTGTAATGGTGATTAGACACCACTAAGTGTAGTTGGAGGTAAATATTGATGAGCTCCTCTTGGATAAATCATTGTAGCGTATGCCCAGTAGAGGCTACTGAAAAGTTGATAAAAAATCATTATAAGCCAAAGAGAGACAGAGGACAGAGTCGAGACTCTTTTGTAGTCCGAGATTGCAAATATTGTAACCAAACATTCATATATTAATATAAAAAAATATATTTCACTATTTATGAGTTTCTGTGTTGTGAATGTTTGTTTTATGAATGCCATCTGTGTGTTTTATAAATACATGTTGTAGATGTATGTGATAGATTTCACCTGCAAGGATAAGATAGAATTCATTATCTGTCTGTGACTTTGATGGGTTATTATGGGTTCTTTTATGCTAAGTGAAAGGAGTGCATGAAAGAGTATTGATAAATCTATGAGTGAGGGTAAGGAGTGTGCATCTGAATTTCAAATCGAATTCAGAGGAGAATGTGTCAGGAGGGCACACTAGGATAATTACAGATTCAGAGAGAATCATCAAGTTTACTGAACACCTTAGAGGAGAAACTGTGTAGAGAAGGCATAGAAGATTGAGTTGTTGAATACTCTATAGAGATCTTCTAGGTGGGGATCGAGTGGGTGCAAGGAGTGCACAAGAGAACTCTACTTCAAGTTCATAGAGGAGAGTGTCAGGGAGGAAACCCCAGAGTTACTGAATAATCTGGAAATCCATTAAAGGAGACGTACTTCAGATTTGTTGAACACTCTGAAGGAAAGGATCAACAAGGAGTGCTTTGAGCAAGTGCAAAGAGTGCATAAAACCCACATGTTCTGAGGTGTTGGAGGAATTCGAGGAGAACCATAGTTGTTGAATACTCTGAGGAAGAGATTTTCAATTTTCATTGAGCGAACGCAAAGAGTGCGTTAGTGAACCTGAAAGAGGCTAGGATCTATAAGGAAGACATGTGCAAGGTCTGCATTAGGCCAACACTTGGACCAGTGTTGAGAAACTCCAAATATTCATACAAGTGCAAGGAGTGTGCCAAAAGTGGAGTGTATCTACTCTTTGTAAGCTCAGGAGGACGAGTGTTAAGTTCCATGGGGGGCACAAGAATTCATTTGGAGGAATCATAGGGTCGAGGTCCTTATAAATCTGAGCAATTGCAAGGCTTGATAAAGATAGTGGAAGTGTTTATAGTAACCCTACATAGTGAGTGGAGGCCAAGTACCTTTACAGGTTAAAATTGTGAAGATGATGCATGTTCTCACTGACGAGAGTGCAAGGTGTGCACCAGAGATGAAATTTCTTCAAGTTTGAAATCTCAGGAGGAGGAGTGAAGTCGAGACCCAAGTCTTCGGGCTCGTAAGAGGACCAAAGGCCGCAACCTTTGAATATTTTCCATTATTCCCAATCTGGGAGGAAATGGTAAATCTTAGGAGGGAGGAGTTGCAAGATCAACTATGATGAGAGATATTGACCATTGAATTCTACATCTAGACACTAGGAGGGGCGCACGAGTAGGTGAGAAGATCTTATACATTGGATCTAAGCGTGAAGTATTGAAACTCATCGAATCAAGGTAAAGTGCATGATCTTTAAACCCCTTTTAAAGTGCATAGGAGTGTGGACTCACTAAAGTACTGAAGTCTCGAAGTGGATCGGGACTTTCCATCATCGAGGGGGAGAGGTGATGGAAGATCTGGAAGTCTAGAGCGATGATGCTCTAGGAGAATCCTAGTGAGAAGCAAGTGACATTGTTGAAGCTCCAAAGCCTAGAGATCATCCTAGCCCTTGGCGAAGGAAGGCATGTGGCAGTAGATGGTTAACTCCGAAGGAGAGGCACTCTTGAGGATTTGAAGTGTCGAGCTTCGAAAATCCTCGAAGACCAAAGTAGTGGAAAATATGTCAGTCATCTTTTAGTTGGAGACACCTAGAAGGAGATCCTGTGGAGAACTCTCGAAACTGGTTGGTGGGGGGGGGAGAGGCCAAAGAAGATATGGGTCGTCAATCCTGCCAGGAAATGTGTCATCAGATCTTTCACTCTGGAGCAGAATTACTTTGGAAGAATTGAGGTGTGGAGGTTTGAGAACTCTCGAAGGTTATATTTTACTAGGACCGTAGGATCTAGGAAGGACACATGGAAGAAATCTGTGTTCTCCAAGAGAAGACAAATTTGGAGGAAAGAGAGTGTGGTGAAGCCCAAAACTCCCAAAGGATGAATTTCCAAATTCAATTTTGGCCATCGATCTAAGGAGGACATGTTTCGTTAGATCATGGAATCTGGAAGTGTGCACTCCAGAGGAAAAAATGAGGAGGAGGTGGAGTCATTCACGAGAAGTTGTCTAAATCTCCAGAGGTAAGAGCACATCCTAGCCATTAGCTGCTTAGACATCTGGTGTCAAATCTGTTACTTCTTTGGACATGCACTTCGAAGGAATGTGGAATTGGGTGGAGTGAGAACTCCCGATGGTCGAAGCATCGGAGTCCATCCAAGCTACCCATCGAAATTGGAGATGTCTCTCCAGATCGACCACTTCATAGGTTTGATCCTTCAGAGAATTTGCAAGATGGGAATCGGTCTAAGCTAAATTATATTTGAGCCATTGGAGGATGAGGAAACGTGGCATCATATTGTGAACTTTGGATGTTCTCCACTCTTGAGGTTTTTTGAAGTAATATTTTAGAATTCACCGAAGCACCGGAGCTCGAAGTTACTATGGACCATTGATCCCAAAGAAGAGCGTGGACCATTTATTTACAAGGGGACATGTGGAGGACATAGGTTCACTCCATTAGAAATCCACTTTGGAATATTTGTGGAGTGTGCGTGTAGATTCGGCCGAGGCCCGAATTTCCGAAGGAGGAGACTGAGTCATAGATATCAATAAGGAATTAGAACCGTTGATCATGTTTCTTGGGTTTCATAGGATTGTTCCTCCGAAAGAATTGACCACAATGTGAAATGAAAACTTCTGAAGCTCGAAGCTCTGAAGCACCCATTGAGTTGGTGTCTGGTCATATCCTGAGGTCATATAAGGGAAGGGGCCTAGAAAAAGGATCTACTGCCTATTGTTCAAGTTTTAAAGGGAATAGGGGATTAACAAGAGCCCGCAGGTTTCATAGAACCGCTGCCTTAGGAGGAAAGGGGCCTGTGTAACTTGATTTCAGGGTCTAGCAGAGGCCCCTAGATCTGATTCAGGTCAGTGAATTGAACAATCCTATAATGAGAGGTCATGCAAACCCTAAAAGAGAGGGTTCGTGTATCAAAAGACATGACTCAAGCATGCTCCATAAAATCACCAATATGCAACCTAAAAATAATCATATAAACACACCTTTGATCTCGTAGCTAACCTGGTGTATGTGATCATAGACCTGGAAACCTTCCTCAACTTTAGCAACAAGAGAATATCATCTTAATCAAACATTATCTTAGTCTCATAGGACTAGTTTTTGGATTAGTCAACAACCCTAACTTTCAATGTCTAAAAATTGTACCAAATATTATTCAATTTCTTCTATGAAATTCCTCCAAGTTTTACTGCTTGGAACATCCCATAAATGGAGTTATAGAAAAAATGGTAGACCTTGTTGAATTATGGCTTATTGTAGAGAGTGAACATTTAGAGCATGACACATGTACAATATTTCATATATGGATCTAAACATTGCACATAACATACTACATTTTGTACTATATCCAATTCATTTTTTCGCACTAAATTTGGATCTTTTATGAAGAAGTTATAATTGTTTTAATCAGAACACTTTTTTCAAACTAGTTTGAGGACTAATCAAAAGCCCTATCTTCCATATAGTGTATTTACCCAAATAAATGACCCAGAAGCTAAAATTTATTTCACATGTACCTACATATGCTTTCTCAATAGCCTCCAATTTTCACTATCTGAATCATATTATAAAAATAGTTATTGCAAAAATGGTGAGATGAAATTTAAATAACATACCTTAGCACACATCATTAAATGACTTCATCCTCCCTTGGATTTTAGTCCTTCTTTACATCACCTTCCCTCTGAAATTCACCTCAAATATCCTTGGTTACCTCATTCACTTATAGATATCCAATATACTTAATAGGTGATAATGGGAGTCTCTTGATCTCTTATTTATACTTCCCAAGTGCCTTCCTTTAGGGGTTATCTTGTAATTTGTTTACCCATCCTCCTTGTTTTAGGGATAACCTGCATTCTTGTTGTAACCACATTACCCATAATTAGTCAACTCATAATTTATTGTTGTAACTAATTACATTTTAATTATTTTCTTATTTGAACAAATTTACCCATGATTAACTCCTAGTTGCAACCACATTGACTGGTAAACTTCTTAATGACTTTCTAGGAGATTCTAGAATAATTGACTTCTTGTTGACCTTCTATGGGATTTTATATTATTCTAAAGGTTTATCCAACTTCACAAGGCCATATCTCCCTAACCATGAGGAATTATGTGGCATACCACATATCACTGGAAAAGACATAACATGTACTAACCATCCATGATACTCTTACCTTCATATGCATTGATCTTCTTGTCCAAATACATCGAACAAAATTGGGTTCCTTAACCACACCTCTGGGGCTACTGGAATGTGATACCAAACATACTCAAGGGTTTAAATAAATCTCAAAGAGATGAAATCAACCTACAATATCACTCTCCAAGGGTTGACATCAATGAAAACTAACTATCCAAACCAATTGTCCAATAATCCCCCACTTTGGCATTGATGGAAATACCAACATTACTGAAAACACTTAGTCATGCTCCTTCTCCCTATGATGATCTCTCCTCATCAATGTTTCTATCTCTCCCCCTTTGAAATCAATGGAATGGTATATTTGTTTGGGGCTGCTCCCCTTATTTGCATTGTCCTTTGGGTTGCTCCCGATGTATAAATTGTCCTTGGGGCTTCTCCGCTTGTCTTCATACCTCAGATTACTCTCTCTCCCCCTTTGACAAAGGATTTTATCCCCCTCTCAATATGTTTTCTCTTGACACTGTACCTTCTCTAACCAATCATGGTTAAAAGAATATCTCCCCCTATGGGTATGTCTCCATGTATATATGATACTAATATTCATTTCTAGATCTCTCTCTCTGATGATTTTACTGCATGTTGATGTGCCAATCAATGTAGGTATTCATGTACCTTCTTCCTTTTGGAGTTATTGACCATTGGTTCTTCATTAAATATTAGGAATTCAAAATTTAAGCATTCAAATAATAATCCAACATTATTTGAACAGATCTCTGAATCAATCTTTGAGCCACTCTCTAAACCAATATATGAATCCATCTCTGTCCATACTATCCAAGCCTCTTCTACTTAATTGTCCACATTGTTGACCCATCTGTCATTGTACTATCATGAAGTCTTCACTGCTGCAACTCATAATCAAATGTCAATTATTTCCACTGGTATCCTTTATCTATAAACCAAACTCTACATATCTAGAACAGCATGTGCTAAAGATATCTCTGTATGAATACAATCATAGACTTCTACTTGTGTAATTTTCCAACTAATCAATATGTCATATTTTATTTCTGCAAACTAACTGCTTTGATTCTGTCTACTCAAACTTTGTAAGCTGCTCGAAGGATGGTTATATGATCTATCTCAACTACTCCATAGACTCCCCCTATCTAATATTCATATTACCTGGGAGTTTCCAAGCCAAATGGCTCATAAGAATACCTTCTCTGATGTAAATGCATCTCCCTCTTTGTCTATAGAGTCATCATCCCTCTAAACTTTGACTTCTATCTTTATTCCTGTGTATTGATCTTGATCTATAATTCTTGAAAGTACAATCTCTTGAACATGTTCCTTATTTACTTTCTCTTATTTTATTCCTCAAAATACTACAAATATTGTGATCTCTAGAACCTATTTTTATTTACCTTCTCTTCATTATGAACTTGCTCTGCTAAGGATTATGATAATATGGTTCTTGAAACCTATTATTCTTTTTCTTTATTTCCTTGTCTTTTGTCATACTATGGCAAGTCTTGTAATTTTTTAAGTCTACTCTTTATTCATGTTCTCATCTTCTTGTTATTTTCTTTTCCAAATTTTAGTATTATCTGATATATATTTATTTATTTATGGATGGCACTGTCATGCTTCTACAATTATGATATATATGACCATAGTTGTGACATTTTTAACATTCCATATTATGTGGGGCCACATAAGTATTTCTTTCTTGAACATTTCTTTCATAAGCCCTCCAATCTGCAACCTTATGTCCAAAGTTAGTACAATAAAAACAATGACCATGAAGTAAATTTACATACCTAGGAGTGAATGATATTATTTGTGGTGTAGTCCATATGAATTCCATCCTTGGCTAATCATGATCATGATTGAGGCCTCTTTGTGGCTTGAAAGTCGATGGTGTTCGTTTGTAGTCTTCTTCTTGAGTCTTTTTCACTTCTGAAATGTTCTTCTTCAAGGGCTTGCATTCTTCCTTCTTCATCAAACCTTTGATGACTTATACATAATTCATTGACTTATCTTCATTCTTCCTTTTTGGAAACCTGGAGGGATTCTCTTCAAATGATGATGTGGATGTTTCTATGCTGAGATTGAAAACTTTTACTCTCAACATTGAAAATTCTTCCTCAACATTCTCCACCTCTTTTTCTTTCTTCATCATTTGGTTGCTTGTGACTTCTTATATTCTATTTTTTTCTTCAAGTTGGATCTTCAATGTGATTATTTCATCTTCAAGATTTATTTCTTGTTGACTGAACTCTACCTCAATCTAATTTACATCGTTAGTTATTTCCTTGAGATGATATGTCAGTATCCTAACTCTCTTTTCTGCTTCTTCTTTCTATGTCGTTATTTTGGCTTCCAAATAATGCTTCTCATCCTCAAGAGTTTCTTCTGTCCTTATGGCTTCTTCAAGTTGAACTGTTAGCATCATGATTGTCTGCTCGAATTATTTGGTGTTGGATTTATGTGATTCTTCCATATTCTTTAGTTCTTCTTCGAGTGACTTGTTTTCTTATCTTTCAGTCCTTAGATATTCAATTGCATTGATAATTTTTTCTCTGTAATCAAATTATGACCCTTCTTACTCTTCCTCTTCTAAATATGTCTGACATGATTAGCATATTTATTCTTGTTATGTAACTGCATATTATTTTCCATTTTCTGATTTTGTGATGGGAGACAAATAGATACTATGTAGCTTGTCCCAAAGTTCTTTATTTCATGAGAATTTACCCACTTTGTCCTTTGTTGAATCACAAAGTCCTTGCATGATGAAATCCATTGTTGTTTTGTTTTTCTTCTTCAATTTCTTCGTGTATGTAGTATTATGTCTCCTTTAAACATTTCATCATGTCATAACTTATTTCCAAATATCATATCCATGTGCCTTTAAAAATACTTTTGTCCTTCTACTCCATATCTCATACTCCAGACCACTCTGACCATCAAATGTTGATACTCCTTTCTTAGTGTATTCCATGATCTCCTTCTAGTGGTTAAATTGTCTCCTCAAGGAACCAACTTTGATACCAATAGTTGGAATACTAAGAGGGGGGAGGGGGTGAATCATTATGAGCACTTAATACCACTTTTAATCACAATCTGTACTCTATAACTTTATCAACAGTGTTCAATGGTTTATCGATTATGCATTCAATACATTATTTCATTGTAAACATTATCATCTAGTAGTGCATATTAAAGAATCATATACACATACACAAATACATAATACACCAATATTTATGTGGAAATCTAATGTGGTACAAAACCACAAAATGATTTTCTTATATTTCAAAGAATTACATTCAAGGAAGCACTTGTTGGTTGTTGAGCCTGATTATCTTCTTGATTTAGAGGTATTTGTTTTCAGCCATTTCTATACCCCATGAATAATTTACACCCCAGAAAAATGTACACTTCTCCAAGTAGGGGAGCGCAGAAGGGGCTTTCCTCCCCTACAAGGTTCGGGCACAAACGAGCCCCCGGTGGGGGTTCGGGTGACAACGTTCCCCAATGGGGGTTCGGGGATTTCATATTGCAATTTTATTGAAATTTCATATTAAATCTAGCTCGTTCATTATAAGGTTGAAGATATGATGATAGAAGTTATATTATTTTTTTTTCCCTAGAAGGAAACCCTATTTTGTGAGGGAAATGTATTGCGACTATGTATCATTGTGAATATTTTATTTTGAGTGAGTATATTGTGAGAGAAAGAAGAGGAAGTTGTAGTGGGTGTGTTATAGGTTTTGTTATCCCCTATCCAAGGGATAACTAAGGATATTATGTCTCAAGGCCCAAAGGTCCTAGGCATCGAGTATCGAGAGCCATATGACTTGAGCTTGTCCCTAGAGGGACCATACTTTCTTCAACACCTCCTATCTATAGGAAGCAACAACATCCATCCCATCGACCTGATTTTGAAGAAAAAATAGGTCTTGCTCCATGAGGTAATGAGTTAGAGTATCATGGTATGTGTCACTCTGATTCTTAAAACATTTGAATATGTGCACTGAATTCTTTTTTGTTTCATGATGTTTGCTTGGAAATTATTCTCTTTAACTTGTCCATACCTAGGGCAGATGACAGAGTTCCCTAGTAAGTTGGTTCCCTTAGGGACGAGTTTCCACTCAGTGGTGTTAGGCACTTCGTTTTTGGTTAGAAGTTGCACAAGGAAGACTACAGTCCCAATTTTGGTCAAACACGAGTTGCACAAGCCACAAAGAAGATGGAAAACAAAGCAAGCAAAGAAATAGAAAATGGTTTCAAAAAGGGACAACACAACACCAACAAGGCAAAGGAAGTTACAATAGAACAAGAACAAGAAATCCTGCAAAATCTAAATCCATAAGATCCCACTCAAACTATATGTATGAGATGTATACGATTGTAAAGGGTTAGATGGCATAGATGTTATGGAGGGGTATATGGTATAGAGGGCATAGACAAATTAAAGGTTCTATGATTGTAACTTGTATACATTTTGGGGAAAAGGGGTAGATAGAGCTTTGAGGCATGATTCTAGAGCCAGAAGCTTGTACAGAGTCTTGATTTGTATCTGTAAGATTATACCTGAGAATCTCTTTTGATAATATATATGGAAGGACCTAAAATTTTGAAATTAATGTGCCATTCTATGTTTATGATTATGAATCATCTTTGTTCTTTATTTATTTATGTATGATAATATCAATGCGATGTCTCTATTTAAAATTACTCCCACAACTTGATTTTCTTTATTTCCATTTATGAATAAGTTCATATTTTTTTGTGGTTAGTCTTTCTTGTGCAAGGTTATGGTTAACTTTGAATATTCTCGAAGATGCTTAAGTATTCTCCTTTCTCTTCCCTATCTTCTTGTCTTGGTTATGCTTTGGGTGAGACTTCTTCTCCTCGGAGGAGATGAATATCCCATCACTCTAGACTACTCGATGGCTTTTGTTGGTAACATGAGAAGGACCCTGGTTTGATCAATTCTGCACCAAAAAAATAGTTTTATTGTCGGGACCTACTTTAAAAGAGAACCTGTAGGGAGAATTATTCTTCGGATTCACCAATCTGATATTCACTAGTGGTGGGAGAAACATTGCGACACCTTCGTAAGGAAAGAAGCAGAGATGGAAGGGAAATCTATGAAAGATACATGGGAGGTTGTCTTTTACTCAGAAAGATTGAGTGACTAGCACGAGATATTCTAGGTTAAGTTCCGAGATGAACTTTTCCATTGGATAGATAGGCTTTGAGAAGCTATAGAATTCCAAGAACTAGTCAAGAAGATGTGTGCTTGGGATACATAAAAGATCACAACAATTCATTGGATAGATCATCTGGTAATGTGAGCGATCGATTTCTGGGTCAATACAACATTAGAAGGATACATTGTCGAGTTTGCAGCTGAGAATCACCAATCTTTTTCATGGACATAAGAGGATTTCAATAAATACACATGTGGAAGACTGCTGAGAGAAATCCCCCTGTGGATTAAGGTTTTATTAATGGAGGAGGGGAAGTTGACTATGTCCTCGACTGAGATGGAAGGGTAAACACCCTCGCTTGGGTTAGGGTGATTTTGGGGTGCATTCATGGCCTGAGAGAGGGGAGAGGGTTCTTTAACAAATGAGGGAGTAGCAAGAAATGGACTCTAGGGATGAGAGAGCCTTGAAAAGGGATGCCATAGTTGAGAAGTGGTGGCATGGTAAAATAAATGAAGCGATGAAATATTCCGAGAAGTTGTGGAAAGAAGTCGAACTAGGAGAAGTCGAGGAAGGATAGACGGAAGAGTTGTGAAAGATGATAAGACAAGAAAGACTCGCCAGTCAAAGATTAAATGAGAGATAAGTGCAGAGAGAAAGAAGTACCCAAGAGGGTGGAAAAGGAGAATAAGGATTAGAAGCACAGGAAAAGGAAGTCGACATGGATCTTGCATAAGAGAGAGAAGATTCATCTCGGGTGCAAGGAAAGATTGAGAATCCAGTTGAAGAGATTGCTCCATAGGTTGGGATTGAGACTCCCCAGATCAAATAAACCTGCACCAAAGCCAGTGGAACTAGCCCCAAATCACCCTTACCCCAAGTGTCTTCTATACAAGTGGTAAATTCTATAATACCTTCGTATGTTATTTATGTTCCATTACAATCAGTTAGTCATTCACAACTGGGAAGCTCAAATACTGAGAGTATATTTGGATCCCTTGGTAGGTTGCAACCAGGACCGTTAGGTTTTATCTTGGTAGGAGAAGTAAGATCAACAATGGATGGTAAAACAGGAGGTTTGATTGCTCGATACCCAGAATTTTGGGGTAAGGGGGACGAGGATTTTGAGCAACATTGATTCTTATGTGAAGCAATATGGAGGTCCAGAGGGACTCTGGATGCGAATAAATTGGTTGAGTTCCAGAATAACTTGAGAGGTCATGCTCTAAAATGGTACATTAATTCCATTGAGCCATGAGTACTAGGAGTGAAAGGTCAGGTATTCGCACTTGACTAGATATGGACAAATTTCATAATGAAGTTTAATCTACCTTAGTCAGAACAACAAGATCTATTTGAGTTGCATGAAATTTAGAAAAGGGAAGGTGAATTGGCCTGGGAATATAGTTAGAAATTTAAATATTCTATAGGGAGGTTAGATCATCCAATCCATGAAGAACATCAAAGAGAATTGTATATTCAGGGATTTCTACCTTTGACATAGATTTCGTTAATGCAATAGCGGATAGCCACTTTGACAGATGCCTTGGAACAATCAATGAATATTGAAGCCATGGAAGGATATCCGGGGAGTGTGAGAGTCACCAAATCCCCAATAGATGTAAATTTGGCACAACTACAAGGACAAATATCAACGCTCATAGAAAAGATCCAAGAATTGATGATACCTAGACTGGGACGACCACAAGTCTGGTGTACCAAATGATACATAAAAGGAAATTTGGTGAACGAATGTCCACATATGAGGGGAATGGGACCTCATCATAATCCTATGAGACCCTCACTAGGACCCATGGGAGGAGTTGTGCAAGTATCTGTGAATATACCCTTCCATACCCCAACTCCATATCATGCTTTTCCAGGTAATCAAGCATCCTTGTCAGTTGAATATTTCAAGATTTGAAAAATCCATGGGCATGGGATAGGACAATTCCCCATCATTCAGAAGTCTTCAACAGTAAAAAATAGTGTTTATTGTGAGTTTTGTGCATCTACCACACATGCTACAAATCAATGTAGAGCATTGGATTCACTTGCGGACAGACTGGATAGAACATCATTCAGGGTGAATGAAACCCCTCAGGGATCGAGAAGAGGTCAAGGAGGCAAATCTGAAGTAGACTTCATAGGGAGAAGAACTGGGGGAATAGGACCAAGTAGATTGTAAAATTGTGATGAGAAAGATCACATGGCTAGAGATTGTCCTCACCCAAGGTGACCATGGTGCTCTCACTGCAGAACCAATGGGCATGCAACAAAAGACTCTCGATAGCTAATTTTGAAATGGGAAGATTAGGTATGTCAACTAGGAACTAATCTCATTAGTTCAGAGATAAACAAATTTATTAAATGAAAACTACCCAAAATTAATATCTTTACTCGAGGAGGAGAAAAGACTGGCACAAACGTCAATAATTTACCTCAGATCCAAAAAGAAGTGCCTCAAGAGGACAGGTATGATCCTCTGAAATAAAATTTATTCTTTAAAAATACAATAGAAGTATTCTAGAGTATCCCTGGGCTTGAGATGCAAGGAAAACCCCCTTGGACTATTGTTTATCCTAAAGTTGTGCAAGTTCCTACTTCACCCATTGCACCCTGAAACCGTGTAATTCTCATGAGACAACCTGAGCAGTCACAAAATGTAGTTGAGATTTGGTTTCAATTATTTTTTGATATTCCTGGGAATGATCAGTTGACAGAAAAGTTGTACAATTCCCTATACCTAGTGCTAGGAGCTCAAGAATCTCCAAAAACTAGAATAAGGACTAATCTCCCTGAGAAGAATACTTAAAGAGTGCAAAGAAGGAAAGTACAGACTTTTTGGCAGCCCTACACGATTTCATTTCTCAAATGAGAAACTATACTTTTTGTAGCTGCCTTCACCTTGTCTTGTAGAAATTATATTTTTCAGATGATTACTGGATTAGTGTAGTCATTCATTAATCGATTAAAGATTTGCATGTTTGTTTTATTCCATGTTTGATTCATGACTGAAAGCATGAGTCAAGCATGGAAACTTAGTTTTGTATTATATCCTTATTCAAAATAGCTTTTTAAAGGGTCATTATTCTTGTATCTACTCCATGTTTAACGCTTGAATGACTTCCCTTTGATTACTTTGAATGTTGATATGATACTTATGTTGTTTTTCATTTAAATTACAAACATGTTGTATATTTTAAACCCTTGGAAAATCAATTGTAGTCATTACTAGACATGGAAATTTATGCACCAAAATCGTACCCTATACTTGATCTTGGCTAGCAGAGTGAATTGATAGACCTTTCATTATGAGTTGAGGGTTTGTTTTATGCTCTGTACTCAAGGTTTTCATTACCAGGAGCACTGAAACTTCATGATTGAATCCTTGATGTTTACACTATGATTGCGCAGAGGTTTTGCTTGGTTTGTTTCCATTTTCTTCGCTTGGATTTGTTTCTCCTAGTCCTTCCATCTAAACCCGGAGCTACCTTGATTCTCCCCCATTACAGTCCAGTCATATTTCTGTTGGCTCCTATTGTCCGAATAGAGTCGAATGTCTCTCAAGCATTGTTGTCTCATGATGATGTAGTTGAGGATTTGAAAGGCTAGGGCTAGGATGCCTTCATCAAAAGGTTCGAAGCATATAACCTTCGCGTAGCTAAGGAATTCACATAAAAAATTGATGGGTATAGGATGAAAGTTGGAGATATTAGTTGGAGGTGACTGAGGAGTTTATCAGTGAAGCCAGAGTACTTCCATCCACTGGTCAGAAGTGGTTCAAGAATTCAAAAATTGAAGAAGTTCCATGGAGCCTCTTCATGACCTCTAGAAAGATCGATTGTTGTGAGAAAGGTATTCATATTTCTTTTCTTAAGGTTAGATGGCACAATATCCTGTCATTCCTTAAATAGTTTGTGACCTGTGAGGGCCATTATGGTCTAGTTTTTCTCTACCATATATGGTTTATTATGAACTTTATAGGTTTTCATTTGAATGTGTTGTTTTATTTGTTGAGGAGTCTGTAGAAGATGTCTAAAAGATATAAAAAACCGAGCCTCGACTCTAGTCTCTTTCACCACGGTTTAATTAAAATGTTGTTGGTTCACCATTTAACAACCTTGGGTGATGACTGGGATAGGTTCTTAACCCAAAATGGCTTTGCTATAACCACTTCTATAGAAACCCCTATTTTAGGAGAACCACTGATAAGAAAGAAGTTTGATTTTTCAAGTAAGGAGCCAGGACCTCTAAAGGAAAACCCTCATGATGAGGCACTACCCAATTATTTTTTACATGGGCAATAGGATGTTGGTTTTGAGTTGAATGAAACCCATGTGTATGAATTAGCTATTGGCCCTAAAGCCACTGTAAAAACCGAGAGAAAAAAACCTCACAAACAGTAAAAACATAAGCATGCAACATTAGGGTTTCGAAATAAAAGGGATGGTCGACTGATCTCAAGAAGTTTAAGGAATAGATATAAACCTCATTTGATATTTGTCGACTCGATCGAGATCAATGAGGTTTCAGATCCAAAAATTGATAATTTCCTGGCAGAAGAAGATCCGGATTGTGAAAAATCCAATCCTGCTCAACTTTATGACTTCTTTAATAACCTCCCACCATGTCTCAAGGACAAAGGTGAGTTCATTGGTATTAGGCTTGGTACAGGGAATGTAATAGGTAGTATTGATGCAAAAAATATTGACTATACTCTCCCTCAATAGATCGTCTCTCCTGAGTAATTTGAAGCCCGCCTATGTTGGATTGAACGATACTATATTTTTATTCCTATCCTCCAAGCTAGAATTAGAACACTCACAAACCACAATGAATTACTCATAAAATAAAACCGTGAATTCAGAGGAAACGAACAGAGACAAGCCAAGCGTCTTAAGAAGATAGGAAACATTGTGATAAAGAATGCAGATAGTGTGAATGCCATAATCAATTATGAGCTATCTTGATCCATGTTTAGTCATTGGTTTAAATGGTAAAATGATTTTTTTTCCCTTTTATTATAGTGATGCTATTTTTTGAATCAAATCGGTTAAAATTAGATTTCTTTTGCCTATATAATACTGGCTACAAAATCTCACGATTTTGTAGCCAAGTCATTTTTATATAAAATTTAGTAATTAGTTGTTAATAAATTATCTAACTTGTTCTTTTTTCATTTTCAGGATGTGGTATATCTTCATGCTGATTTTATGAGGTGGAAAATGTTCGATTTAGATGATTAGTATCTCTTTCTTGTTCATTTTGTAAATGAGAAAAAACTTTTATTAGTATTTGGAGATACAATTTGATTATGAGTGGTTGTAGGCCCTCCATATTTGTAATATTTTGATCTCATGGGATCTGATCCTATCCTGAGAGATAGGAATATGATATTTCCAAAACACTCTTATAATACTCTACATTTTGTAAATGAAATGCATCTTGGCCTGGAACCGATGATGGACGAATGACTTTCAATACTTAATGGAACAACGTACAACATTTTGGCTTTAGTCCTTTCTGAATGGTGTTTCATCAATGTTTTGTTTTATTTAATCCTGATATATTAATATGTCGTGTATATTTAGACTCATTGATATGTTATGTTTCAGGATATTCATGTTATAAATATCGTTCATGATTTACTGTTCTAGATATTGACACTGAGATCATCTTTTTAATTTGAATATCATGATTTCTCTTCAATGTTTAGTTGAACCATGAGATAAATGTATTACACATAGATTTCTCTGAACGTAATCATTTGTGATAATAAGATCATAGAATCATTATGTGTTCCCTTTTTCATTCATAAATCTTGGCTGCCAATACATTCTGTGAATTTATTAAGAAAAATTTTCAATATAAGTCTATTGCAGATTTATCTCGTAGGCGTGGTAGACAGATGTTCTTGATTCATACAAAGGCATGGACACATTTAACGAACTAATATAAGGATAGCTTCTTTGTTTCTAATTTCTGTCATTTTATGTTTTAGTGAAACCAAAAAGTTTAGATTAGCTTTGACTATCTGCACATATGTGTTTCATAACTTAGTTAATTCAAATTTTGCTAGATTTATAATTAGAAAATAAAAAATATTCAAATGTGCTTTCTTTATCTTCTTCTCTAAAACAATTATTTTTACATTGATTTCGTAAGTTTCCAATAAAATTTGCAACTTGTAAATTCTGTTCATAAGCAGTATTTTTATTGTTTTCCTCTTCTGCTCAAATACATTTATACATATAATTATATTAGAGTTTATGTATATATTATTATTTAAAATTAGTTAGTTATTCCTTTTCTTTATCTTAGGATCTTAGATTGGCTAACAGAGCCATTAAACTCGTCAGAACATGTTACACCAAACGTCTTGGGTTACTTGGACAACCCCGGACCAGAGCTGTTCTTCCAAGTTGACGTCCAGTCAATTTCGCCCATCAACAAATGGCGCTAAAATGAGGGACTGATTTAAATTGATGGAATGTGGAAGTCGTAATACTCCTCCCCCACACACTCGCTCCCTTGTAGTAACATGTAGTCTCTCAGACAACAATGTTACTTCTGAAACAACACCTACCTCAAACGACAATCTTGAGTTTCCTGTTGAACCAATGACACCAGCTCCTCAAGGGGCTGATGTAAAAGAAATTGTTCGTCAGTCACTTATAAGGACACATAGTTCCTTGGACCATACAAGACAACCTAGTAGGCCTCTTAATCAACCTTTAGATTTATCATTTATTCGAGAACAACTTGAAGGAACTGGTTTGATTTTGAACCCTTTAGGAGATAATACCATAGATCCTACTGAAATGCCTATCCTTTAAGCTATAGGATCTGGTATTCCACCCTCCCCACCTTATTCATCTCCATCCTCTTCATGAGGAGAGTCATCTGACGAAGGAAGTTCCTCGTCTGAATCAACTAAGCCTTCGACACCTCCAACACCCATGGAAAACCAAAATAATCCCGCTAGACCCTAGCTCGATCAAGATGTCGTGGTTGTACCCGAGCCTCAACACCCATTACCAAAACACCCAGAGAAATGGTTCCCTAAGTTTGATCCAGATTCTAAACAATCTGTTGAAGATCACATAAAGAATTTTATGTTGGTCATTAGACTCCAAAGTGTAGAGAATGAAGATGTAGTATGCATAATTTTTCCTTATACATTTGAGGGCAATGCCTCCACATGGTATTTCTCCGAACAGCCCCAGACCATTGTTTCTTGGGACAAATTCAAAACTTGCTTCTTAGAGAAATTTGAAGATGATAAATCTATTGAATTCTTGGTTATGGAACTTTCCAGCCTAAAAATGAACCCTAAGGAGAAAGTAAAAGATTTCAACCAGAGATTTCTTACATTAAAAAATCGAATTCCCATAGATTCAATGCCTACTGAGAGTCTAATTATTGCATATTACATCAAACATCTACATAATAATATAGAGATTTGTGTTAAAAGGTATAAAAATTCTACATTGTTGGAATCCTTTGAGGAGGCAAGCCAAATCGAGAAAGACATATTAATTTTAAAGGATAATCTCAATATTGAAGCTGAAACAACTTCATCTTCTAAAAAGAAAGTAGAAATCCTCACCAGGCCTCCTCACACTAAAAGTCAACCAGAAACTTTAGATCTAGAAATCTTGCGGAGGGATTTCCAAAAACTATCAAATCAATTCATGGATATGAAGAGGTTGGTCGAGGAGGCATCCTCAAGAAAAGGTGGTTTTAAACCACCTTTCAGAAAACCTTTCCCTCCCAATCGGCCAAACCCGACCACTGAAGGTCTTAATTTCGAAGGCTTACAATATGCTTTGCAAACAATTCTTGAAGCACATGATAACTCTGTCTCTCCTGAAATTTTTGAAGACGTAGTTGAGGAAGCAGTAGGTGAAGAAGAGGACTCATCTCCTAATATCTTTGGACACTTTTCTGACAGTATTTTCCCAGCAAAATTTGAAACTGTCCACCCTTACAACACGAGAAGCAAAACAAAGAGCAAACCATCTTTTGAAATGAGTAATAATGTGCATCCAAAATAGTTGAAACAAGATGAAATAAAACAAAGTTTAGCAGCCCCAGTTTTAGAATATGACTTGATTGAAGATATGAAAAAACTAAGGGCTAATATTTATGTTTTCGATATTTTGAAATTCCCTCTTATTTTGTAGAAAATGCTGCAAAATATCATACAAAATAGTAAGAGTAGTGATCCTAGCAATGAAAAGATTGCATAAGCTAGTTCCAAAACAACCAAAAATATCCATACTAAAACAACATCTGTACCTTCGGATAAAAGGGATTTAGCTAAAAAATTTGTATCAAATGTAGATAAAACTGTTTTAGGGACAGTGACAAAAAATTAGGAGAATTGTGTTGTTAATGCTCATAAAAATGTCCCGTATTTTTTGTTAACTTTCAAAAGTTTTAATAGAAATGTACATAATTGCATGATTGATTCCAATGCATCATAAAATGTAATGCCTTTTTCTGTGTGTCAAAAAATTAACGTAGAAGCTCAACCTTCTGATCTCAAAATCATTCAACTTGATCAAACAAATGTCAAGGTAATCGTTGAACTTAAGAATGTCTTGGTTAGGTTATCTTCTAATCCTAAGGTTCACCAAATTATTAACATTATTGTTGTTGACATCACTTAAGTATATGGTTTGTTTTTAAGAAGGGACTAGTCTGAACAATTGCATGGTTATTTTGCCACAGATTGGTCTCATCTGTGGTTGCCAGAAAATCAACATCCCAATAAAATGAGGATAAATCGTGAACGTTAACTCAAGCATAACATGACAGATCTAAATGATGAAAATGAATCATTTACTGCATCTACTAAGCTATTTGAAATGCAGGGAATGAACACCTTCTTTGCTAACTTCATGACTGAAATTTCACCTTTCACTGATTCTGGGAAACAATCAGAACTTATGACCTATACTCGGTCATCAGCTTCACTAAGTGTGTCAAACACTGTTGATGAAGCTCAAATCTGGTCGTTGTACTTTGATGGATCCAAATCCAAAGAAGGAGCTGGTGCAGGATGTGTACCCATCGATCCCGCAGGTAATAAGACTTCCATTGCCTGTCGATTAGAGTTCGAGTGCACCAATAACACTACTGAATACGAAGAACTTTCACAAGGACTCAATAAAGATGTGGATATGGATGTAAGAAATTTAATAGTATTCGGTGGTTTGGAAATCATGGTCAGGTAGGTAAGGAACTCCATACATTGCTTCTCACTACATCTAAAAATCTACCAAACTGAGGTATGGAGTTTAGTGCAAAAATTTTCGGCATTTAACATAAATTCCATCCCTAGACTAAGTAACTTGGAGGCTGATTTATTGGCTAATGTCACTTCTAAACTGTTTCCCTTAGAAGCTATTTATTCTAATGCATTCTCAATTGAATTGTTGTTCAGGCCGTCGATCCTAGATAACATCACCAATTAGAGAGTTTTTGACGATGATCAGAAAATCATCAACTTATTGCATATGGAAGACACCTTCCAAGGTGAGGTTATCGATGAAGGCACTCACGATGAAAACCTTGGCAACTTCACAGTAATATCAGATCCTAGATCTCTAGAGTCAATGTCCAATATGGTGAATTCTATCCCCAAATCTATTGTAAGGCTAGAAAAGTTTTATGACTTGCATGTTAAATTTAGAGAGTCAGTTAATTTTAAAATGAACAGTTCTTCCTTAACTTATGAAATGGTGAATTTAGGGAATAAAGATAATCCTCAAAACATCAATTTGGGAACGAGATGCTCTGAGAAAGAACGATCTGCCTTCATAAAATTATTTAAAGAATTCAAAGATGTTTTTCCTTGGACATACGATGACCTGAAAACATTTGATCCTAATATAATACAACATGTCATTCCCATGAAATGATAAACTCAACCTTTCCAATAGAAATTAAGAAATATGCACCCCAAATTAGAACCCACAGTCAAGAAAGAACTGAATAAACTACTAAATGCAAAGATAATTTTCTCGGTGAGACACACATAATGGGTATCTAATCTAGTCCCTATAAGGAGGAAAAATGGTAAAATTTGACTCTGTGTCAACTTTTGTAACTTGAATCAAGTGTCTGATAAAGACAACTATCATGTTCCTCCAATGAAACAAATCCTTTAACAGGTATCTGGTTCAGAAAGACTATCTTTGCTAGATGGTTTTTCAGGATATAACTAGGTCCTCATGTCACCCCGATATCATCTCAAGACCACTTTTCGTACCTCATGGGGGACTTATGCCTACAGGAAGATGCCTTTTGGACTTATAAGCGTCAGAGCCACTTTCCAGAGAGAAATGGACATTGCTTTCCATTGTCTCATAAATCATTCAGTAGTGGTCTATCTTGATGATGTTACTGTTTATTCCAAAAACAAGAAAGATCACTTGTCTCACCTTAGGTCTGTCTTAGAACAATTCTGGAAGTACGACATATCTCTCAACCCTAATAAATCAGTCTTTGTGGAAGAACAAGGAAAACTACTTGGGTTCATATTATCCAATGACAAAATGATCATCGATCCCAAAATAGCCCAAGCCATTGCCAAACTTCCCCATCCTTCCTCTAAAAAATCCATGCAATCCTTTTTAGGCTAGATTAATTTTGTCAGAACATTTGTCCCAAGTTTCTCAGAAATGGTAAGACCCTTACAAAATTCAATTAAAAATAAGATTTAGTATCGCTGGGGACCCCAAGAAATTCAAGATTTTGATTCCGTCAAAAAGGCAATAATAGAAGCTCCTTCCTTGATGAGTCTTGATTTCTCTTAGAATTTCACTCTTTACACCTTCACCTCTGACCGATCTTATGCCACTGTGTTAACACAAAAAAATGCTAAAAGCAATGAAATACACATTGCCTTCATGAGCTCATATTTTAAAGGAGATGAACTGAATTTCCCAGCCGTAGATCAACAGGCGTATGCTATTTTTAGGCAGTGAAACACTTCCGGTCATATCTGCTGAAATCTAGAACTAAAGTCATTGTCCCTTAGCCTGTTGTGAGAAACTTGTTAGTACAAAAGGAACTAGGTGAAAAATGAGCAATCTAGATGACGCCGTTACAAGAGTATGAACTTGAAATAACTCCCACACAAATTGTTAGAGGTCAAGGCCTATGTAAACTAGTGACTGATACCGTTGAAAAACAAAAAAAGCAAATTAACATTTGGATTGAAAATCAACACAATGAGAAACAAATAAACTTTACACAAGCTATTTCTAATTCTTGGTATGATGATATTAAATTTTAGTTAACACATGGATCTACTCCTCTCCATCTCGATCCTAGGAATAGAATATCACTCAGGTTAAAATATGCATCTTTTCAGTTCATAAATGATGTATTATTTCGAAAGAATTTCGACGATGTTTTTATTCATTGTCTAGAAAAAGATGAAGCAGGGAAAGTGTTATTTGAACTTCATGCAGGTGAAGCTGGTGGACACTTTGGTGGAGACACCACTTCCCACAAAGTATTAAGAGCTGGGTACTATTGGCCAACACTATTTAAATATGCCCACACCCTATGTCGCAAATGTATAATCTGCCAAAAGGCTATTGGACGGGTGAAAAAGGCAGCATTCTCTTTACAAACTATTACTATAGATTCACCTTTTAAACAGTGGGGTATTGAAATCATAGGCCCAATCAATCATTCTTCTTCATAGAAACACAAGTATATTATTATAGCAACAGATTATTTTACCAGGTGGTCCGAAGTTGCACCTTTGAAAATGGTAAACATGAATCAGGTAATATCTTTACTTAATTCGAATATCATTACTAGAGTCAACATTCTTGAATGTTTAGTCTTCGATAATGCATCTTATTTCTCATCCCTTGATATGAATGTGTTCACTTTAGAAAAATGGATCAAATTAAAATATTATGCCAGCTACTGCCCCCAAGGAAATAGTCTAGCAAAATCAACAAACAAAAATTTAATCAATATCATCAAGAGGACAGTTTCTGAAAACCATAAGAACTGGCACAACACACTATTGAATGCAGTTTGGGCTGATAGAGTGAAACCCAAAAACTCTATTGGTAATTCCCCTTTCTTTATCGTTTATGGGAGAGAAGCAATCCCGCCTCCTCATGTTTTACTCCCATCTCTGCAATTATCGCAGAAAGTTCAAGAAGAGGTTTGTCCTCCTTTGAAAAACCAAATCAATGCTTTATTAAATTTGGAGGAAGTAAGAACACAAAAGAAGAAGAAGTTGGATGAACATTAGCAGATTGTTAAAAACTGGTTTGACTCAAACTCTTATTCAGATAGAAACTTCGAGGTAGGAGACCTGGCTCTCAAATGGGATAAACCCCACAAGGGAAAAGGGGAACACACCAAGTTCTAGAATCTATGGCTGGGATCGTTTGTAATCTATGAAAAACTAGGTCCTAGCTCTTTCCGTCTACACGATTTGGAGGGACGGCCAGACACTTTTCCAGTGAATGGCCAAGCTCTGAAGAGGTATTTTTCCTGATGATTCCATATCCACCTCTGTACATATTTTCTTTTTGTTTTTTGATTTTGGTTCTTTTCATTTTCCTTGTTTTCACTGCTTTTTGAATAAATTTATGTCTGTGCCTCCATTTAGTTCGTGAAAGGAAACCAAAATGTCTCATCATAAAGCAACAATCAAGGTCATTTTAGAGCATTGATGTTGTAAATTTCTAAAACTCAGACTAGCTAAGGAAACTTTCTATTCGAAATAGTGTTCCTTGTTTCACTTTATAATCATGAGAATATATGATCATCATTAAAGCTCTTTCCGTTGTCCCTATTTTTTAAAGAAAACAACTTGGTATGCCTTCCTACCCTCGAAACGTTATTCTTATCAGAAAAATATATTCAGACCATGATAGAGTTCATCAAGTGAAAAATTAAAGTTGGAAAATATCAAGTGTTTCAAAATCTGAAATTTTTAGCATCACCCCTCTCTCCTGAAGATCATAAAATCTATGTCAAATTGAAAATAACTTCCAGAGAGATGTGGGAAGTGTCTATAAGCCCACTGAGACATTGAATAGGTATGCAGGCATCATTTAAATGCATGCATGATGCCAAGACAACTTCGTTGCGGTATTGAACAGGCTCGTTGGCAGTAAAGCAATGTTGGGTTCAAGAAAATTATCAGGTATAAATTTTGATATTAATCCTGAAATGTCCTTCATTTGGAATTCATAAATTCTTGGATAGGATAGAGGTGTCAAAGTTGGGTTAATTGACATCCCTGCAGAGGCTATGGACGATTTCATTGCTCAAACGAGAAACTATACTTTCTGTAGGTTCCTTCACCTTGTCTTGTAAAAATTATCTTTTTTAGATGATTACTGGATTAGTATAGTCATTCATTAAATGATTAAAGATTTGTGTGTTTGTTTTATTCCATGCTTGATTCAGGACTGAAAGCATGAAACAAGCATGGAAACTTAGTTTCATATTATATCCCTATTCAAAACATCTTTTTTAAGGGTCATTGTGCTTGTATCTACTCTATGTTTAACGCTTGAATGACTTCCCTTTGATTACTTTGAATGTTGATATGATACTTATGTTGTTTTTCATTTAAATTATAAACATGTTGTATATTTTAAACCCTTGGCAAATCAACTATAGTCATTACTAGACATGGAAATTTATGAACCAGAATCATACCCTGTACCTGATCTTTGGATGGTAGAGTGAATTGATAAGCCTTTCATTATGAGTTGAGGGTTTGTGTTATTCTCTGTACTCGAGGTTTCATTACCAGGAGTGCTCAAACTTCATGACCGAAACCTTGATGTTTACACTATGATTGCACATAGGTTTTGCTTGGTTTGTTTCCATTTTATTCACTCAGATTTGTTTCTCCTACTCCTGCCATCTAAATCCATAGCTACCTTGAGTCACCCCCATTACAATCCAGTCATATTCCTAATGTCTCCTATTTCCCTAATAGATTTGAATGTCTCTCAAGCGTTGTTGTCTGATGGTGATGCAGTTGAGGATTTGAAAGGATAGGGTTGGGATACATTCATCAAAAGGTTCGAAGGGTATAACCTTCGCGTAGCTAAGAAATTCGCACAAAACTTTGATGGGTATAGGGAAAAAATTGGAGATATTCAGTTGGAGGTGACTGAGGAGTTTATCAATGAAGCCATAGGACTTCCATCCACTGGTCAGAAGTGGTTCAAGAATTCAAAAATCAAAGAAGTGCCCTGGAGCCTCTTCATGACCTCCAAAAATATCGATTGTTGTGAGAAAGGTATTCCTATTTCTTTGCTTAAGGTTAGATGGCATGGTCTCCTATTAGTCCTTAAACAGTTTATGACCTATGAGGGCCATTATGGTCTAGGTTTTCTCTACCATATACGGTTGCTTATGCACTTTATAGGTTTTCATTTGAATGTGTCATTTTATTTGTTGAGGAGTTTGTACAAGACGTCTAAAAGATATAAAAAATAGATCCTCGACTCTAGTCTCTTTCACCACGATTTAATTAAAATGTTTTTGGTTCACCATTTAACAACCCTGGGTGATGATTGGGATAGGCTATTATCCCGAAATGGATTTTCTACAATCACTTCTATAGAAACCCCTATTTCAGGAGAACCACTGATAAGAAGGTAGTTTGATTTTTCAAGTAACGAGACAGAACCGTTGAAGGAAAACCCTTGTGATGAGGCACTACCCGATCATTTTTTACATGGGGAACAATATGTTGGTTCCGAGTTGAATGAAACCCCTATGCATGAATTATTTGTTGGCCCTAAAGCCACTCTAAAAACGAATAGCAAAAAACCTCACAAATAGTCAAAACAGAAGCATGCAACATTAGGGTTTCAAAATAAAAGGGTTGGTCGACTGATCTCAAGAATTTTAAGGAATTGATCTAAACCTCATTGGAGCTCCATCAACCCGATCAAGATCAATGAGGTTTCAGATCCTGAAATTGAGAATTTCTTGGCAGAATAAGATATGGATTGTCAAAAATCCAATCCTACTCAACTGTATGACTTCGTTAATAACCTCTCACCATGTCTGAAGGATAAAGGTGAGTTCACTGGTATTAGGCTTGGTATAGGAAATGTAACAGATAGTATTTATGCAACTAATATTGACTGTACGCTCCATCAATAGATCGTCTCTCCTGAGCAATGTGAAGCCTGCCTACGTTGGATTGAACAATACTATATTGATATTACTATCCTCCAAGATAGAGTTAAAATACTCACAAACCACAATGAATTACTCATAAAAGAAAATCATGACCTCAGAGCAAAGGAATAGAGACAATCCAAGCGTCTTAAAAAA
This sequence comes from Picea mariana, assembly GCA_032191745.1. Lineage (NCBI taxonomy): Eukaryota > Viridiplantae > Streptophyta > Pinopsida > Pinales > Pinaceae > Picea > Picea mariana. Next base: position 417,678 of record JASDQU010101610.1, on the reverse strand, counting down.
ACAGACAATATTGTGATAAATAATGCAGACAGTGTGAATGCCATAATCAATTATGAGTTGTCTTGATCCATGTTTGGTCATTGGTTTAAATGGTAAAAAGATTTTTTTTCCTTTTATTACAGTAATTCTATTTTTTGAATCAAATCGGTTAAAATTAGATTTATTTTCCCTATATAAGACTGGCTACAGAATCTCACGATTCTGTAGCCAAGTCATTTTTATATAAAATTTAGTAATTAGTTGTTAATAAATTATCTAAATTGTTCCTATTTCGTTTTCAAGATGTGGTATATATTGATGTTGATTTTATGAGGTGGAACATGTTTGATTTAGATGATTAGTATCTCTTTCTTGTTCATTTTATAAATGAGAAAATAGTTTTATTAGTATTTGAAGATATAGTTTGATTATGAGTGGTTGTAGGCCCTTCATATTTGTAATATTTTGATCTCATGGGATCTGATCTTATCCTAAGAGATAAGAAGATGTGATTTCCAAAATACTCTTTAAATAATCTGCATTTTGTAAATGAAAGGCATCTTGGCTTGGAACCAATGATGGACGAATGACTTTCAAGACTTAATGGAACAACGTACAACATTTTGGATTTAGTCCTTTGTGAATGGTGTTTCATTAATGTTTTGTTTTATTTAATCTTGATATATTAATATGTTGTGTAGCTTTAGACTCATTGCTATGTTATGTTTCAGGATATTCATGTTATAAATATCGTTCATGATTTACTCTTCCAGATATTGGCACTTTGATGATCTTTTTAATTTGAATATCATAATTTGTCTTTTATGTTTAGTTGAACCATGAAATAAATGTGTTACACATAGATTTATATGAACGTAATCATTTGCGATCATAAGATCACAAAATCAATATGTGTTTCATTTTTCATTCATAAATCTTGGCTGCCAATACATTCTGTGAATTTATTTAGAAAAAGTTTCAGTATAATTCTATTGCAGATTTATCTCGTAGGCATGGTAGCCAATTGTTCTTGATTCATATGGAGGCATGGACACATCTAATGAACTAATATCAGATTAGCTTCTTTGTTTCTAATTTCTGTCATTTTATGTTTTAGTGAAACTAGAAAGTTTAGATCAGCTTTGACTATCTGCACATATGTGTTTCATAAATTAGTTAATTCAAATTTTGTTAGATTTATAATTAGAAAATAAAAAATATTCAAATGTGCTTTCCTTATCTTCTTATGTAAAACAATTAGTTTTACATTGATTTCGTAAGTTTCCAGTAAAACTCGCAACTTGTAAATTATGTTCATAAGCATTATTTTTATTGTTTTCCTCTTCTACTCAAATACATTTATACATATAATTATATTAGAGTTTATGTATATATTATTATTTAACATTAGTTAGTTATTCCTTTTCTTTATCTTAGGATCTTAAATTGGCTAATGGATCCATTAAACCCATCAGAATAGGTTACACCAAACGACTTGGATTATTTGGACAACCCCAGACCAGATCTGTTCTTCCAAGTTGGCGGCCGATCAATTTCTCCCATCAACAAGACTGTAACAGATTTTAGATTAGCATCCCAGCTAGATGAGTTTAAGATTAAGTATGTTATGTTATATATAGGATTTGATGTTAATATACTACCTAAAAAGAATTGGGAAGATTTAGGGAAACCCGAGCTGACATATTCGCCAATCCAATTAAGAATGGCCAGTCAGTACTATATTTTTCCAATAGGAAGACTGGAGAATGTGGAAATAGATGTTGTAGGACTAGAGACTGTAGTCGATTTTGAGGTGATCGAAATCATGTGGGATAAGGACCCTTATCCTTCACTACTTTTTATTTATTGGGATTACGATAACTATGTGGTGATTGACCTAAAGAGAGACACTATGACATTTGAGGTAGATGGAATAAAATTAGTTCAACCCTTGGATCCATATGTAGGACCTTGATACACAGAGACAATAGACAACAATATGGAGGGAGAATACTTGGATCATTTGTACACTATAACAATAGGAACAAGAGAATACTACATAAATCCTATTGTTGATGGTTCAATATATTGGAGGAGCATACAATCGGCAGAAGAAGATTCAGAACTGGCATTCAACAGTTGGCATCAAGGTTCATATGAAATATTTTTAGGAAGGTGCACAACTATCAAAGAAAGTAGATGGGTTGGAACAAAGCTCAGAGAACACCCGATATACAATGGTACTTCATAACTTGATATATTTCTAGTCAGCATGGAAGAAAAGATAGTTGAGGATCAAAGGATCTCAGTTTTGGACTTAGCCCTCCAGGACACCCCTGCTAGATGGTGGAATAGTCACAAATCCTAGATTAAGAATTGGGACTATGTAAAGCAAGCTATCCAATATATATTTCAAGACAAGGAGTAGCTAGAATCAGAGATGCAAACGGATTTCCAAGTTGTGCAACTATTCAATGGATAGTTCGATCCTAAAGCACATATTGAGCAATGCGTGAGACAACAAAAAGTTGTGTAAATACCATCTCTAATATGGGTTCAAGTATTTCCCCATTCACTAGGTACAATTCCTAAAACTTGGTACATGCATGAAGAAACCAGAAGATAGACCAGTGACTAGAAAATGTTGGAAAATCAATTTTGCAAGGACTTCTTATTTACAAGTAAGTACCCTGAGCTTAAAGTAGTCCTGCAAAGAATTAAAGAATTCCTTTTTACCAATGTTGGTGAACAGAAAATAGACCTAGTGATATGTGCAAAGCATAGAAAACCACTTTATTCAAACCTTCACCTAAACTCAAAAAAGATATCTATAGAATTCTATAAAATTGAGAAGGATTTGGAAAACCCATATGATTTAGAAGAATTGAGAAACTTATCCATTAAGGAAACAAAAGGAAACAAAGAAATATAGAAAATTATACCCAACCAAGCTGATGGTTCTTATAATTATCCATTGAAGTTGTGTAAAGTCAATATAGGAACTACAAAGAAACCTAATATAGCCATGGTAGGAGATTACTCGGGTGAGAAAACTAGCCAAGAAATACATAGCCTGTTCCAAAAGTATGAGAACTTATTCCCAAAGACATTTTCAGATCTGAAAGGGATTAAAGGATCTATGGGAGAGATGAAAATTGACCTAAAACCAGGATAAAATCTTGTAAGGCATAGAACATATTGCCTTAACCCTAGAGTGAAAGAGAAGGTTAAGAGGGAAATAAACAAGATGTTGGAAGATGGACTTATTTTTCCAGTGGAAGAGGTAGAATGGGTTAGCCCAATAGTAATCCAGAGAAAGAAAGACACAGAGGAAATTAGGGTCTATGTAGACTACAAAAGCCTTAAATTTGCCTGTGTGCATGACCCTTTCCCAACACATTTTACTGATGAAGTGCTAGAACAGGTTGCGGGGAAAGAATCGTACTCATTTATAGATGGATTTTCAAGGTATCACCAAGTAAGGACTACTAAGGAAGACAAAAATAAGACCACATTCATAAAAAAATGGGGGTCATTTGCATATAATGTGATGCCATTCAGCCTAAATAACACCCCTATAGTTTTTTCCTGGATTGTAACAATAGCTTTCTGAGAATTTATTCACAGGTTTATAGAAGTTTATATGAATGATTGGACAGTATATAGTGTACTCCAAGAACATGTAGCACTGCTACGTCTGACGTTTGATAGATTTATGGAATTACATATATCCTTGAACCTTAGGAAGTGTATATTTTGTCTACCACATGGAAATTTGTTAGGCCACATAGTATGCCAAGAAGGAGTATTCGTAGACCCAGCCAAAGTTGCGGTTATTGGGAACATGCCTCCACCTACGAGCGCTAAGAAGTTACACTCCATGCTGGGGCACATAGGGTACTATCATAGGTTTATCAAAAGGTATGCCAACATTACTTGACCCCTAGAAAATATACTAAAGAAGTCAGAAGTGTTCAAGTGGATTCCAGAGTGTGATAAAGAGTTTGACATCCTAAAGGAAAAGCTTAACACAACACCTATTTTGATATTTGCAAACTGGGAAAATGAATTTCATGTACATGTAGATACATCAGGAATTTCCCTCGGATCCTTTTTAGTGCAATGAGGAGATGGAGCCATGGATCACCCTATCGATTTTTCTAGTAGGAAGTTGTCGCAAGTTGAGTGCAACTATATAACCACAGAAAGGGAAGGTTTAGCTATGATTTATGCTCTACAAAATTTTAGAAATTACTTTTTAGGCTCTCATTTTAAGTTCTTTACTGATCATTCTGTGTTAAAATATCTAGTTAACAAGCATGTTCTGGAAAGGAAGAATTTGTCAATGGTTGTTATTGTTTCAGTAATTTTCATTTGAGGTGATCATTGAACCTAGAAGATGTAACATGGGGCATGATTACCTGTAGATATTAGAATCAGGAGAAATTGGTGGAGCAGTTGATGATCATCTCCTTGATGTAGACCTGTTATGGTTCAAGGCCATACCAGAATACCTAGAAGACATAGTAGTCTTGTTGACTATCGGGGCCTGCCCAAAAATGTACTCCACAAATCAGAAACGTCATATGGTGGTTAGAGTAGTAGAATATCAATTGATGGTGGTCCAATTGTATAATTTGGGCATAGATAACATCCTCAGGAGATGTGTCTTAGATCATGAAAGACAAGACATACTGTCGAAATACCACAGTGGAGTTGCGGGAGGCCATGTTGGAGGGAAGGCCACTGTGTAGAAAGTCCTCCAAGTGGGATTATGGTGGGCCACTCTCTTCAAAGATGCAAAGGAATATGATAGATCTTGTGACAACTTTCAAAGAGTGGGAAATCCATCATGACAAGGTGAATTTCCTCTTCAGCCAGTTCAATCTCTACAAGCATTTGATAAATGTGAAGTTGTCTTCATTGGCTCGATCAACCCCACAACTAAGCATTCAAGGGCTAGGTATATTATTACTGCAACTGATTACCTTAATTATTGGGCTTAGGCAGTATTTGTCCAGGATTGCATGATTGATACTTTTTCCAGGTTCATTTTTGAAATTTTTATCACTCGTTTTGGATGTCCTGGGAGTCTGACCAATGATCAGGGTGGTGATTTTATCAGTAGTACAATAGCAAAGCTTAAAACAAAGTTCTTGATCCAACATCATAAAAGTGTCCCCTACCATCCATAAGACAATGGAATAGTAGAGGCATTTAACAAGATTATGGAGAGAGTATTAATGAAGGTTTGTTGCACAAATAGGGAGGATTGGGATGATAGAGTCCCAATAGTTTTATGGGCTTACAGGACAACCACAAAGAAACTCCACATTTATACTCCATTTCAGCTAGTCTATGGGGAAGATGTTGTGGAACCTGCATAATTCAATACTCTGAGTATATACATTGCACATATTACGCACATGTCATAGGATGAATTAGTTGTGTAGAGGCTTATGGAATTGCAGGAACTTGAAGAGACCAGGGTTTTAGAAAAATTTCATCAATCAATTGAGAAAGAGAGGCAGAAATCTTGGCATGAAAAACACATTAAGACTAAAGAATTTGCGTAAGGAGACACAGTCCTAATTTATGATATTCGATACTAGAAACATCCAGGCAAGTTGTGCATGCATTGGTTGGGAACATTTATAGTTGCAGAGATATGACCTTCAAGAGAAGTCAGACTTGCGCAACTGGATGGTATACTTTGGCCAGGATGGGTGAATGGCGCTTGCCTGAAACCCTATATGTCTCAAAACTGAGATAAAGGATTGTTTCTCTAGTCCAAAGGATCATGTATAGTAGTTATATTTGATTTTTTTTGCAATTTCTATGAATTCAGTTAATAAAGTCGAAGAGTACATTATTGTGAAATGACATGTAGTTCATTTTTCTGTCTAAGTGTTGTTCTGATGCAGAACTTCTTACTCAGCAGCGTAGTATCATAAGATCCATGAATCTATTAATGTGAGTAATTAAATGTGATGGGGACCCCTTTGTGGTGGGAGGGAGAGAGAATATGGACATAATCCTAGTTCACATGCCACATGAACTCAGTCCAGTCATAGACTTTATTACCACTACAGTAACTCGTTTGAATTTTGTTAAACCATAAAGACACGATACGCGAATATTCCATCGGTGTTCATGCCAGGATTCCCATTCATTAAAAGGTAAGGTCTAGAATCAGTCATGTCCCTGACCAACTTGCTCAATAAATTCCAGGATCACCCAATAGATTTACCCTGCTAACCTGTCCCATCAGACAACTCAGCTTCAAGTTTCATCTATTGGGTTGATGATGAATAACCTTAGCAATTATTATAGGACTTTCTAGCTAAGCCCGGGTGTAAGGTTCTAGGAACCTGGTGTAGGACAAATTGTTTCCCAGAGAGAACAGAGCGCTTTGAAAATTTTGAATTGTGCTCAAGCCTGTGAAATCACTCGACCCTCATTGGTGATCCCCAATCACAGTTTATCATGTTTAAGTTGTTGGATCATGTTGTAAATGATTCCAATGGTTTGATTGATTGATGTGAAGTGATTGATTGATGCCAAAGGATTAATTGATTGATTGATTATTGATGTAATGTAATATGTATTTTCTTTGATGAGAATGCATAGATGAAGATGGATCAATGAGTTGTAATTGATATGAAGATAGATCAATGGGTTGTCATTGATACATGATGAAGATGGATCAATGTGGTTTCATTGGTATATGATTCATTGTTGAAAAATGTATAGATGAATCATTATTGTCTTATCTTGATTGATAAGGTGCACAAATGGATGAACTCCAAAGTGGTCCCCTTATGGTGAAAGCCCTCACGGGAAGATGCTTTGCAGATTGAGTTATCCTAGAAGAATGGTTGGAGGACCCATGCTTGTATGTGGAATAATGAGATGAAGATCAATGAAGTTGTTGTTGAAACTATCCTAGATGAATAGTGCTTGTCATACCATTTCTGGTGGTATGTGGAATATCACATAACTCTTCAGGGTTTGAGATTTATGGCCTTACGAAGTTGGAGGACCCTCATATAAAGGCTTGAAGCCCCCAAGTTCAAATAAGTCAAAGTGACCTAAAAGAAGAAATCATTATTTAAATGATAAAGTAAAGTGACAAAGTCAAGGTGGATTATTTAAATAATAAAGAGAAGTGACAAAATCAAGAAAGATTATTTAAATGATAAAGTGAGGTCACAAAATCAAGAAGGAATATTTAAATGATAAAATATTGGAAAACTTTCTATTTATGGAAAGTGGTTAACCCTAAAATAAGGAAAATAGGTTAAGTGACCTAGAAATGGGTTAAGTGACCTAGAGGATGAAAGTATAAATAAGATAGCAATGGTCTCTTGCAGATCATCTTTTTTTGTGGATCAATGGAGAACTTCTTGTGAGAATATATTTTGGAGTATTGATGGAGAGATTCTTGTGAGAACATTTTGGTCTGGATCTCTTGAGCATGATTGAAGATCTATTATGAGAAAGAGAGCATGAGGAAGATCTCATGGACACATTGAAGCTTCGGAAAGTTTGAGATCATGACGACGAAATTCTCGGAATTACATAAAAAACGTATTTTCTGGTGCATACGTGAGTTGTATGTGTATAGGGGGAATATGCGCAATCTATCAGTGTACAAGGTGCGTACAGTATGCATGTTGTCAGTATATAGGGAGTGTATAGTGAAAAACTCATGGAGTTTTTTGCTTGAGTTGATGACAAGATGTTGAAGACTGAAGCAGGTTCTAGATCTGCACTCTATCGGCTCAGATCTATCACTGAGACACTAGTATGGTTCATTATTTTCTTGATGGATACCATTTCTTATTGTGTTGTGAATGCCTAGGGAATTATTGGTATGATTTGTATGTTGTGGTTTATGTTGGTTGATGGAGTGAGAAACACTCTTATGATTCAATACTGATATGATGCCTATAGTATGTTGATTTCTTATCCATGATTGAGTAGCATTCATATTGATTGGTTGTGGAGCATGAGTAAGCTATTGGAGAGCTTGGATGTATTGTGACTGACTGGTGGTCAGTTTGGACAATGAGTAACAACAAAGAATGATAAATTGGTTGCAGAGGATCTGAGGTGATATTAAAGAATAAACCCTAATAGCTCAGAAGGTATATGTAGGTTGTAGTACTATTTGGGAGCATATACGCAGGTTTTAGTACTGCTTGGGCGCGTATACATGTGGGTTGTACTAATAGTAGGGCGGGTACACACGCATGCTTCACTACTGGCAGGTCACGTACCTGTTACAGATTGATATATGTTGAGGATTGTTACCTCATCTCAGTTGATGTTGAGGATGTAAGCTGAGTCTTGCATTATATAGTTGGTGCTCTTGTATAGTTGTACTCTATTCAGTTGCTTCTGAAAAACCCAAAGGACTGTAGTCCGTAATAAAAATAAAATTGTACATACATCTTGTGTTCTTTTTGTTCCTTGTGGTGATGACTTATTGATGATATATTGTTGATATATGTTTCTAATATATGTTCACATCTAACTAGTTATAAATGACAACAATGGGTAATGAGAAAATGTTGAATGCTAACTAATGAGTTTTGTGTAAGAGGGAATTTTTGAAAAATATCCCCACACTCATTCACCCCCCCCTCTAAGTGTGGTAAGTATGTTCAACAATTGGAATTAGAGCAGGCCTTCACTACAAGCCTTAACAAGCTTGAAGGAAATCCATAGACACACAAATGGATGATGAAGTTCCAATCCTTGATGAGGAAAAATATTCTACATGGAGAATAGAGATGAGATTACATTTGAAGGAAATGGGAGCATCTATTTTGAAGGAAGCCATTGGTGGATCAGTTTCATTGAAGAAAAAGTCAAAGTTTGTAGCTCAAAAGGAAAGAAAGAAGAATGATACATTGTCTCACAAGACTATTCTTAGTGGACTCTCACACCCTATCAAACATATCATGGGACAATGCACTTCCACCAAGGATCTATGAATAAAGCTAGAGGAGACATATCAAAGCAAGAAAGAGAAAGAATATATTGAAGATCACTCCATCAAGATCATTAAAGGTAAAGAATATCCAAATACTATTGATTGTATTATTTCTAAATGTGATCTTGAAAACATTTCAAGTTAAGATAAAGAATCAAGTGATCATAGCACAAAGGAATATCTTGAAGACATTTCAAATGAAGGAAAATAATTATGTGTTGATGTTGGAAAAAAGGAAGTTCGTGAAGATATTTCAAATGAAGGTAGAGAACCCTCAAAAACCCTCGATTGCAATGATGATGATGAATTTGTCTCTACAGGTGAAGAAGAAGAGCTAGAAATAGTTTATGTAAAGTTTGATGGTAATTATCCCATGAAAAGAATAGAAGAAAATCTATTAAAACTTCAAAAGGAAGTCAAAGAGGGTTTATATAGATATAGAAGTGATCATTACTATATAGACTATAACGATCTTTCATATAACACTAAGAAGTTTCTTAGGACGAGTCTAAGGCACATCTTGAAATTAAAGGAAATTCTCAAGGAACAAGAAGAGAGCAATAAGACTACATTAGAAGAAAAGGAAGAAGAGATCACAAGACTAAAGAATGGAAAAGAAGATATGAATGTAGATGATGAGATTAGCAAAAGTTTTGAAACCATTGTCCATCTCAAGACCCAAATTGAGAAGCCAAAAGAATAGAAGAACTATTGAAGAATAAAATAAAAGAAAAGTAATAGTCATGTTGTAAGTTAGAAGTTCAAATTGTTGATCTTAGAAAGAAAGTGGAGAAATCAAATAAATTCTTGAATACCTCACTAATCTTGGATGAGATATTGGAAAGTCAAAGATCACCATATGATAAATCAGGTCTTGGATACAAAGGATAAGCTATACATGTTGAAGCAAGCAGCTCAAAGAAGTATGAGGTAAGCCCATCAAAGAAGGAAGACAATGTTTCAAAACAACCATCTACACAAGGCAAAGAAAATTTCAAAAGAGCAAAGAAAGGAAGATATCAATAAGCTATTCTTGGGAAACCAAAGAAAAGGTATGAAAGTATTTTTCATGGGAATTGTTATTCATGTAATGGATATGGTCACAAAGATTTTGAATGTAGATCTTATGAAAGGAGATATAATGGAAGATTTTATAACACCATGAGGTGTTGGAGATGTGATCAATTAGGACACATTGTTGTTCACTGTAACACCATGAGATGCTACAGTTGTAGTGGATTTGGCCACAAATCCTAAGAGTGTTGGAACACAAGAAGAAATTCCATGATGAGGACTTCAAATAGCATGGATAGAAGAAGGAATGAAGTAAGTAAGGGAGACATCTTTGAAATGATGGATACTCGGAGATCAAGTTCTGAGGAGCAGGGAAATCTACAGAAGTGGGTGAAGAAGACAGAGAAGCCAAAACATAATGAAAGACTGAAGGAAAGTTCAAAAGTGTCATCTACTGAGGCATACACAGGTGACAGTAGTGACAGTCGCATACATACACAAACTGACCTTGAATAAGTTGCGTACATATGAGAGCTATTATGCAGCATGCCGCATATATGTGGTAAAGCCTTGGGGAAAAGGAAATTCACATGGATTGCAGCTTGATGTGATGGTATAACTCTGTGATGTAGGGTCTAACATGGTTTATTGCAGGTTCTGACACTATTTGCTGCAGGTTCTCAATTGGATTATGTAAGGTGATGATGTAAAATAAAATCTTTGGTGCATGGGACTAACCCATGAACATGGATTGATGCATTTTCTATTGAAGAACAATGTTGGTCATGGCAGGGAAGTTATGGCACCTTGGTTATGTGATATATCTTGATGATGTATTGGAAGCTTACTTGTTGGAAATCTTGATGCATGCACTTAGGATATGGATGGGATACACATTGGGACATGTGTTTGGTGAGTTGATGAGGTGATCATGTTGTACATCATCGTTGATATATATTTGATGCATGATTGTTACTTTTCTAGTATATTAATAGAGGCATCTAGTAGTAGTTTGATTGGAACATGTTTTATGGAGGATTTGGCATACATGTATGGGATTCATCATTTTCTGGTGTCAATGCATGATGGTGTACATGTTTTGGTACACTCATATATGTAATATGATTGATGATACTACACCATTGGTACTACTTGATTAACACAACAATTGGCATTTATTTTATATACATGATTGTGGCACTTGGTTCATGATGGATACATATCATGAGTGATATGATACATTGTTTGGCATATTGGTAGATGCAAATGGTTGGAATATTGGTGGATGCACATGGTTGGCATATTGGTAGATGCATATGTTGGCATGTTGATAGAGGCATATGATTGATACACTCCATGGAAGATATATTTTGGCACATTTCATGATGTTGATGGTTGATGTACATAGGTTCCATGCATGATGAGCACACATTTTGTATAGGATGTACTTGGTTGATATTTTGCTCATGATTATTTATTTCATTGTTGACATATCTTTTACTTCATGATGCTTGGTATGGCATGAGTTTGATGCATGAACAGGTCCAAGGATCGTTATATGTTAGCACATTGTTCATCTTGTAGAGAATATAGGGGAGACATATGCATAGGGGGAGTCATTATTCTTCCCATGATTCTAGGAGGAGATATTTATCAGATGCATACCTAGAAAAGAGCCTTATATTTGAAGAAAGAGTACAGAATCATAATTCCAGTGGGAGAAATGGTCACCGGGGGATTATGTTCGATGTATCTTCAGCATTACATCAGAGTGATATCCCTTGTTCGAAAATGGAAGATATTATTCAGATGAATATCAAAGGCACTCAAATAGGGGGAGCAACCCCAAGAGGAGAATGGCCCTTTTCCATTGATGTCAAAGGGGGAGATTTAATCACATTGATGTGATTGATGTTTATTGTTGGGGAGAGATAGTCACATTGCCTATTGATGTAGAGCATGCCTTATCTAGATGTTGACATAAATATTTGGTAATTGGTGTTGACATCAATGTTGGTATTGCCATCAATGCCAAAGGGGGATATTGTTGGATCATGTTGTCATTGAAATGAATATATATCAATGGGTTTTGATTGATACATAATGAACATGGATCAATGTGGTTTCATTGGTATATGATGCATTGTTGAAAAATGTATAGATGACTCATTATTGTATTATCATGATTGATAAGGTGCACAAATGGATGAATTCCAAAGTGGTCCCCTTATGGTGAAATCCCTCACGGGAAGATGATTTGTGGATTGAGTTATCCTAGAAGAATGGTTGGAGGCCCCATGCTTGTATGTGGAATAATGATATGAAGATCAATGAATTTGTTGGTGAAACTATCCTATATGAATAGTGCTTGTTACACCATTTCTGGTGGTATGTGGAATGTCACATAACTCCTCACCGTTTCACAGTTATGGCCTTACGAATTTGGAGGACCCTCATATAAAGGCTTGAAGCCCCCAAGGTAAAAGAGCTCAAAGTTACCTAAAAGAAGAAATCATTATTTAAATGATAAAGTAAAGTGACAAAGTCAAGGTGGATTATTTAAATAATAAAGAGAAGTGACAAAATCAAGAAAGATTATTTAAATGATAAAGTGAGGTGACAAAATCAAGAAGGAATATTTAAATGATAAAATATTGGAAAAATTTCTATTTATGTAAAGTGGTTAACCTTAAAATAAGAAAAATAGGTTAAGTGGCCTAGAAATGTGTTAATTGACCTAGAGGATGAAACTATAAATAAGATAGCAATGGTCTCTTGTAGATCATCCTATTTTGTGGATAAATGGAGGGCTTTTTGTGAGAATATATTTTCTAGTGTTGATGGAGATCTTCTTGTGAGAACATTTTGGTGTGGATCTATTGAGCATGATTGAAAATCTATTCTGAGAAAGAGAGCGTGAGGAAGATCTCATGGACTCATTGAAGTTTCAACAAGTCTAAGATCATGACAGCAAAATTCTTGGAATTACAAAAAAAACCCTATTTTCTAGTGCGTACGCGGGCTACCTGTGTATAGGGGGCGTATACACAAGTTGTTAGTGTACAAGGTGTGTACAGTACACAAGCTATCATTATATAGGGAGCGTACAGTAAAAAACTCATGGAGTTTTGTGGTTGAGCTGATGACAAGTTGTGAAAGACTGAAGCAGGTTCTAGATATGCACTCTATGGGCTCAGATCTATCACTGAGACATTGGTATGGTTACATTATTGTCATGATGGATAGCATTGATTATTGTGTTGTGAATGCCTAGGGAATTCCTAGTATGATTGCTATGATGTGGTTTATGTTGGTTGATGGAGTGAGCAACACTCTTATGATTCAATATTGATATCATGGCTATAGTATGTTGATTTCTTATTCATGATTGAGTAGCATTCATATTGATTGGTTGTGGAGCATGAGTAAGCTATTGGATAGCTTGGATTTATTGTGACTAACTGGTGGTTAGTTTGGACAATGAATAACATAAGAGAATGATAAATTGGTTGCATAGGATCTGAGTTGATCTTGAAGGATAAATGCTAACAGATCATAAAGTATATGCAGGCTGTAGTACTATTTGGGAGCATATATGTAGGTTGTAGTACTGCTTGGGAACGTATACACACGAGTTGTACTACTAGTAGGGCACGTACACACTCATGTTGCACTACTGACAGGTCGCATACATGTTGCATATTGATATTTGTTCATGATTGTTGCCTCATCTCAGTTGATGCTAAGGATGTAAGCTGAGTCTTGCATTATAGAGCTGGTGCTCTTGTAGAGTTGTACTCTATTCAGTTGTTGATGAAAAACCCCAAGGATTGTAGTCCGTAATAAAAAGAAAATTGTGCATACATATTTTTTTCTTTGTGTTCCTTGTGATGATGACTTGTTGATGATATATTTCTGATATATGTTGTTGATATATTTTCACATCTAGCTATTTATAAATGAAAGCAATGGGTAATGAGTAAACGTTGAATGCTAACTAATGAGTTTTTTGTAAGAGGGAAGTTTTGAAAAAGAGCCCCACAATCATTCACCCCCCCTCTAAGTGTGGTAGGTGTGTCCAACAATTGGAATTAAAGTGGGCCTTCACTACAAGCCTTAACAAGCTTGAAGGAGATCCATAGACATAGAAATGGAAGATGAAGTTCCAATCCTTGATGAAGAAAACTATTCTACTTGGAGAATAGAGATGAGATTACATTTGAAGAAAATGGGAGAAGCTATTTGGAAGGCAACCATTGGTGGATCAGTTTCATTGAATAACAAGTCAAAGTTTGCAGCTCAAAGGGAAGGAAAGAATAATTATGCATTAGCTCTCAATACCATCCTTAGTGGACTCTCAAGCCCTATCAAAGAGAGCATGGGACAATGCACTTCCGCCAAAGATCTATTGCTAAAGCTAGAGGAGACATATCAAAGCAAGAAGGAGAAAGAAGATATTGAAGATCACTCCATCAAGATCATCAAAGGTAAAGAATCTCCAAAAACCCTTGATTGCATTATTTCTAAATGTGATCTTGAAAACATTCCAAGTGAAGATAAGGAATCAAGTGATGATAGAACAAACAAAGATCTTGAAGACATTTCAAATGAAGGGAAATAATTATGTGTTGATGTGGGAAAAAAGGAAGATCATGAAGATATTTCAAATGAAGGTAAAGAACCCTCAAAAACCCTTTATTGCAATGATGATGAAGTTTTCTCTACAAGTGAAGAAGAAGATCTATAAATAGTTTGTGTAAAGTTTGATGGTAATTATCCCATGAAAAGAATAGAATAAAATCTATTAAAACTTAAAAAGGAAGTTGAAGAGGGTTTATATAGATATAGAAGTGATCATTATTATATAGACTATAACTATCTTTCATATAACACTAAGAAGTTTCTTAGGAGGAGTCTAAGGAACATATTGAAATTAAAGGAAATTCTCAAGGAACAAGAAGAGAGCAATAAGACTACATTAGAATAAAAGGAAGAAGAGCTTACAAGACTAAATAATCGAAAAGAATACATGAATGTAGATGATGAGATTAGCAAAAGTTTTGAAACAATTTTCCATCTCAAGACCCAAATTGAAGAAGCCAAAAGAATAGAAGAACAATTGAAGAATCAAATAAAAGAAAAGGAAGAGTCATGTTGTAAGTTAGAAGCTGAAATTGTTGATCTTAGAAAGAAAGTGGAGAATTAAAATAAATTCTTGAATAGCTCACTAATCTTGGATGAGATCTTGGAAAGTCAAATATCACCATATGATAAACCAGGCCTTGGATACAAAGGAGAAGCTACACATGATGAAGCAAGCATCTCAAATAAGCATGAGGTAAGTCCATGAAACAAGGAAGACAATGTTGAAAAACAACCATCTACATAAGGAAAATAAAATTTCAAAATAACAAAGCAAGGAAGACAACAAGAAGCTATTCTTGGGACACCAAAGCAAATGTATGAAAGTATTTTTCATGGGCATTGTTATTCATGTAATGGATATGTTCACAAAGATTTTGAATGTAGATATTATGAAAGGAGATATAATGGAAGATTGTATAACAGCATGAGGTGTTGGAGATGTGATCAAGTAGGACACATTGGTGTTCACCGTAACACCATAAGATGCTACATATGTAGTGGATTTGGTCACAAATCCTAGGAGTGTTGGAACACAAGAAGAAAGTCCATGATGATGACTTCAAATAGCATGGCTAAAATAAGGAATGAATTAAGGATGGGAGACTCATTTGAAAATATGGATACTTAGAGCTCAAGTTTTGAGAAGCAAGGACATCTACAGAAATGGGTGAAGAAGGCAGAGCAACCAGAATGGAATGAAAGACTGAAGGGAAGTTCAAAGGTGTCATATATTGAGGCATACATTGGTGACAGTAGTGACATTTGTGTACATATGTAGGCTGACCTTGAATAGGCCATGTACATATGTGAGCTATTGTGCAATAGACCATGTATATATGGTAAAGCCTTGGGAAAAAAGCAATGCACATGGCTTGCATATTGATGTGATGGTATAACTCTATGATGCAGGGTCTGACATGGTTTATTGAAGGTTCTGACATTGTTCGCTACAAGTTTTCAATTGGATTATGTAAGGTGATGATGTAAAATAAAATCTTGGGTGTATGGGACTAACCCATGAACATGGATTGATGCGTTTTCTGTTGAACAACAATGTTGGTTATGGCAGTGAAGTTATGACACCTTGGTTATGTGATATATCTTGATGATGTATTGGAAGCTTACTTGTTGGAAATCTTGATGCATGCACTTAGCATATGGATGGGATACACATTGGGACATGTGTTTTCTTAGTTGATGAGGTGATCATGTTGTACATCATTGTTGATCTATAGTTGATGCATGATTGGTACTTTTCTAGTACATTGATAGAGGCACCTACTAGCAGTTTGATTAGCACATGTTTTATGGAGGATTTAGCATACATGTATGGGATTAATCATTTTGTGGTGTTGGTGAATGATGGTGTACATGTTTTGGTACACTCATATATGGCATATTCTTGATGATACTTCACCATTGGTACTACTTGATTAACACAACAATTGGAATTTGTTTGAGATACATTATTGTGGCACTTGGTTCATGATGGAGACATATCATGAGTGATATGATACATTGTTTGGCATATTGGTATATGAACATGGTTGGAATATTGGTGGATGCACATGGTTGGAATATTAGTAAATGCACACGTTGGCAGGTTAATAGAGGAATATGATTGATACACTCCATGGATGATATCTTTTGGCACATTGGATGATGTTGATGGTTGATGTACATAGGTGTTGTGCATGATGAGCACACATTTTGTACAAGATGTACTTGGTTGATATTTTGATTATGATTCTTTATTTCATTGTTGACATATCTTTTCCTTCATGATGCTTGGTATGGCATGAGTTTGATTCTTGAATAGGTCCAAGGATCATTATATGGTAGCACATTGCTCATCTTGTAGAGAAGATAGGGGAGAGATACCCATATGGGGAGTCATTCTTCTTCCCATGATTCTAGGAGGAGATATTTATCAAATGCATACTTAGAAAAGAGCCCTATATTTGAAGAAAGAGCACAAAAGAATAGTTCCAGTGGGAGAAATGGTCACAGGGGGAGTATGTTCGATGTATCTTCAACATTACATCAGAGTGATATCCCTTGTTAAAAAAGGGGAGATATTATTTAGAGGAAGATCAAAGGCACTTGGACAAGGGAAGAAGCCCCAAGAGGAGAATGGCCCATTTCCATTGATGTCAAAGGGGGAGAGTTAATCACATTTATGTGATTGATGTTTATTGTTGGGGAGAGATAGTCACATTGACCATTGATGTAGAGCATGCCTTATATACATGTTGTCATCAATAATTGGTAATTGGTGTTGACATCGATGTTGGTATTGCCATCAATGCCAAAGGGGGAGACTGTTGGATCATGTTGTCATTGATGCTAATGGTTTGATTGATTGATGTAACTGAATGATGTCAAGTGATTGATTGATGCCAAACGATTAATTGATTGATTGATGATTGATGTAATGTAATATGTATTTTCCTTGATGAAAATGCATAGATGAAGATGGATCAATGAGTTGTCATTGATATGAAGATAGATCAATGGGTTGTCATTGATACATGATGAATATGGATCAATGTGGTTTCATTGGTATATGCTGCATTGTTGAAAAATGTATAGATGACTCATTATTGTCTTATCATGATTGATAAGGTGCACAAATGGATGAACTCCAAAGTGGTCCCCTTATGGTGAAAGCCCTCACGGGAAGACGCTTTGCAGATTGAGTTATCCTAGAAGATTGGTTGGACGACCCATGAATTTATGTGGAATAATGAGGTGAATATTAATGAACTTGTTGGTGAAACTATCCTAGATGAATAGTGCTTGTCATACCATTTTCGGTGGTATGTGGAATGTCACATAACTCCTCACGGTCTGAGAGTTATGGCCTGATGAAGTTGGAGGACCCTCATATAAAGGCTTGAAGCCCCCAAGGTCATAGAATTCAAAGTGAACTAAAAGAAGAAATCATTATTTAAATGATAAAGTAAAGTGACAAAGTCAAGGTGGATTATTTAAGTAATAAAGAGAAGTGACAAAATCAAGAAAGATTATTTAAATGATAAAGCGAGGTGACAAAATCAAGAAGGAATATTTAAATGATAAAATATTGGAAAGATTTCTATTTATGGAAAGTGGTTAACCTTAAAATAAGGAAAATAGGTTAAGTGAACTAGAAATGCGTTATGTGACCTAGAGGATGAAAGTATAAATAAGATAGTAATGGTCTCTTGCAGATTATCCTTTTTTGTGGATCAATGGAGAGATTCTTGTGAGAATATATTTTGGAGTATTGATGGAGAGTTTCTTGTGAGGACATTTCAGTGTGGATATATTGATCATGATTGAAGATCTATTCTAAGAAAGAGAGCATGAGGAGGATCTCATGGACGCATTGAAGTTTCGACAAGTCTAAGATCATGACGATGAAATTATCAGAATTACAGAAAAGCCCTATTTTATGGTGCATACGCAGGCTGTCTGTGTATAGGGGGCGTGTACACAAGCTGTCAGTGTACAAGGTGCATACAATATGTAGGTTTTCAGTGTATAGGGAGCATACAGTGAAAAAATCATGGAGTTTTGTGGTTGAGCTGATGATAAGTTGTTGAAGACTCAAGCAGGTTCCAGATCGACACTCTATGGGCTTAGATTTATCACTGAGACACTGGTATGGTTACATTATTTTCTTGATGCATAACATTTCTTATTGTGTTTTGAATGCCTAGGGCATTCTTGGTATGATTGCTATGATGTGGTTTATGTTGGTTGATGGAGTGAGAAACACTCTTATGATTCAGTATTGATATGATGGCTATATTATGATGATTTCTTATGCATGATTGAGTATCATTCATATTGATTGGTTGTGGAGCATGAGTAAGCTGTTGGAGATCTTGGGTGTATTTTCACTGACTGGTGGTCAGTTTGGACAGTGAGTAACAAAAGAGAATGATAAGCTGGTTGTAGAGGATCTGAGTTGATCTTGAAGGATAAACCCTAATATCTCAAAATGTATACGCAGGTTGTAGTACTATTTGGGAGCATATACGCAAGTTGTAGTACTGCTTGGGCACATATACACGTGAGATGTACTACTAGTAGGGCGTGTACACATGCATGTTGCACTACTAATAGTTCGCGTACCTATTGCAGATTGATATTTGTTGAGGATTGTTGTCTGATCTCAGTTGATGCTGAGGATGTAAGCTGAGTCTTGCATTATAGAGCTGGTGCTCTTGTAGAGTTGTACTCTATTCAGTGGTTGCTGAAAAACCCCAAGGATTGTAGTCTGTAATAAAAGGAAAATTGTACATACATCTTGTGTTCTTTGTGTTCCTTCTTGTGATGAATTTTTTATGATATATTGTTGATATATGTTGCTGATATATGTTCACATATAACTGGTTATAAATGACAGATATATGTAATGAGTAATTGTTGAATGCTAACTAATGAGTTTTGTGTAAGAGGGAAATTTTGAAAAAGAGCCCCACACTCATTCACCCCTGATCTAAGTGTGGTAGGTGTGTCCAGCAAAAGTGTGTCGATAGTTCATAATCACCATGTAGAGGGATACATGGAGAACAAGTTCCATTTATAAGGATGCAGTGCCAGACAAGCCTTGTGACCCTCAGGTCAAGATTGTGGGTGATATCAAAGGGAAGGTTGAGCAAGTAAAAATCCTTGACCTTGAGTTGATAGACCATGCTTGTTTCCCCCAAATGAACATATATTTATTCTCGAGTGTCGCTTCAGATGAGTTGGGAGGAATGTAGTTCATGCCAAAGTTGAAGTTCGTCAACCTTTTTAACTCCACAATTATGAATCTCAGGGATTTGCCACTTTTTGCAACTCCTAGGGAAGTTGTGAGATGTACCAATTTCCTCATTAGTAGGGTACATGAAAGAAGCCTATGGTTGGATAGAAAATATTGAATTCACGCAGAGGACATCCATCAGTTGATTGGATTATCCATTGAAGGTGAGGATGTATCCAAAGGTTTTCAGGGTCCCAGCAAACATGGAAAGAAAAAGGGGGAACCTAGTTTATATAAGATATTTCACATGCAGAGAGGGGGTGCACAACCAATATTGACCCCATTCTACCTGAGATATTCAGGACCACTTGTTATGTAATTTCTAGCAAGGTCATGTGGTCTTATTACAAAGGAGAATGTACACTGGATGCCTTATCGATGGCATACTTTTGCGCAAATGATGTCGTATTCAAATGGTGTATTTATTTACTATAAGAACTCCTGGTGGCTTGCATGGAAGCACACGAGAAGGGTGGAAGTTTCACTTACAACTACTTGTTGGTTGTGTTTGCAATGTTGAAGTGGATGCCACTTGTCGGAAGATTGTTATTGCCGACGGATGAGGGGAAATTGGAAAAGATGTTCGAGCCTTGGCACTCAAGGTCAGACTTGGAGAATGCTTCCTTCAATAGCAAAACGTTCTCCAAATGGTACAACAATTTGTTATACACAACTCAGAGGTTGTGCATTCTGTGGGAATTGCTCAACCTCAACACATGGAAAATTGCATTCAACATAAACTTCCACCACGCATTCATATGGTCAAGGCATGCCAAGCGAGAATACTTCCACTCCCTGATGCTTCCATTTTACTTCGATGAGGAGGCCTTCGACAAGGAGGTCATGTCATGGCCTGGAGTAAAATTCAACCTGCACAAGTTGGGGATGCACTCCCTTCTTCTGGCTGAACTATTGAAGAAAAGGGGTCAAGAAGAAGGTGTAGGACCAGGCTCAGGCCTGGTGGGATAGAAGAAAGAGGCCCCAGTGCTAACATATTCATAGGAGGAGGAAGATATGAAACCACTGGAGCACAAGAAGAGAACATTACCCATGTTCCCGCAGCTTCCATAGAAATCCATGTTGACGAGTAAGGGTGTCAAC
This sequence comes from Picea mariana, assembly GCA_032191745.1. Lineage (NCBI taxonomy): Eukaryota > Viridiplantae > Streptophyta > Pinopsida > Pinales > Pinaceae > Picea > Picea mariana. The sequence goes on along the minus strand of JASDQU010101610.1, from coordinate 396,643 downwards.
CAAATCCTCAACACTGCCTTCATCGGATACCCAATGGCTAAGAAACCCAAGATGGGGATATCCCCAGGTAAGTTTCTGAACCCCTAGCCCATATCATCCACCATTCCTCACACTCGATCAATGGCTCGAGAAGCCCACATTATTGATATCCAAGATGACGCTAAGCCTGACACCACTCCATTCACCACCATCATCGTTGAACAACCCCCATCACCACCACAACCCAAGTCTCCACCTTAACAAATCGCCATCCCTTCCCAAACCACTGACCCATAACCCATGCATTTGGACCACCCAAAGATACCCGAGTAGAGACCAAAAATCATGGGTCCAAACCCTGACCTACCTGAAGAGAGACTAGAACTCATTGTTCCAAACCCTGAGTCCCAAATCCAATAGATGATACCCTTTGTTCCAATTCAGAATACTTTATCTTCAACGAAGATGAAAACTATACCAAAGCCACAAGTCCTAAGTCCTTAGTGCACTCCCTCAACTACCAAGGTTGAGAAAGTTATCGAAAATAGTGCAACTCCAGAAGCTAAAGTCCATAAGGACGAAGATATACCAGAGATTCAACAGGAACCTAATACAACATCATGACAAAGTGAAACATCGTTGTAGGAGAAAATAGATATGGTACTTGAAAACCCATAATAGTGCATAGAGATGATGCAGCTCTACCTAGATAAAACATAAGTACTACCTTTCCTGCCACTAGCACTAAGGTGTAGGCTTGTGCCAAGATCATATATAGAAGAAGAGGAGGTGGACACACCTTGAAAGCATTCAATGACTAGTGGATTCCCATTGCAGGTCTCAGTACCAAGGGAGGCCACCTCTTCTTCTGTTGCCCTTCCATAGTGGCCAACAACACATTTTTTTAGGATGATAAGACCCTCAACTAATCAATTGGAGCAGAGGCTCCAGTAGGATGAAAGGGATGTAGAGTTTGCAAAGGAGGAAGCACTCCTTACCAAAGCACATAGGGCATAGTAAAAATATGCCAAGGTCTAGGAAGACCATAAACTAGAAAGATTCAAGGAGAATCTTGTCGAATATTGACCAGATATGAGGAAGGAAGCACCACAACTACTAGAATCTAGTGCCATAGGAGATCCTGAGCATCAAATCTAGCTACTCCTAGAAGCATGGTCACAACTAGCCATTCACGGAGAGAACTTGGAAGCACAACTGAGGGAGAGCTAGCAGGAAGCAAAACAACAATCCAAAAAGTTGCAAGAGAAGATGGAGAAAGTAGTGCTGGAAGGAAATAATGCCAAAGAAACACTACACAAATGCATAGTCTAATGCACGACGATCTTTTGAGAAGTCAACAACTAGATGGGAATCATTGTAAGGCACAACCAAACTCTGGAGGATGTGCGCAAAAAGATACAATACCTTAATGAAGAATTTATGGTCATCATGGATCCACTAGAGCAATAGGAGAAATTTGATAAGATCCAACAAGCAGACAATGAGTTGAATGCTTTGCTTGAAGCACAAGAAGTATCTAAGAAGGAGCTGTGTGAATTTCAACCTGTCGTTCAAAAAATGTACATGCATTTGCATCAGGTAGATTCTACGTATGATTCCAAATGGAACTCTATGGTCACGTCCAAGCCTAAAGGATACATTACAGATGTGACTCAACAGTTCATAGTTGAGGCCTCACTCCATGCCAGGAAGTGGCAAGACAAGATTCTGGGTTTTCAAGAAGTCAAGAAGAAGGCCTTATAGTTGGTCCTAGAGTTGGGCCCTTCATTTGAAGAGGTGGAAAAGGAAAGAGTGCAAGAATAATATGAAATAAAAGTAGATAAGGATGACAAAGGAAAGCAACAGGCACTCCTAGAAGCCATGAAAGAGACAAGGACTTGAATCGACGGTGAGTCAAGGATTGTGGTCAAAGCCTGTTAGGCCCTTCATTTTTCATTAGAAGTTTCACAAGGAACACTACAGTCCCAATTTTGGTCAAATAAGAGTTGCACAAGACACAAAGAAGCTAGACAATAAAGAAAGAAAAGAAATAGAAAACAACTGCAAAAGGGACAACAAAACACCAGCGAGACAAAGGAAGTTACAACAAAACAAGAACAAGAAAGCATGTAGAGTCTAAATCCAGAAGATCCCACTCAACCTATATGTATGAGATGCATGTGATTGTAAAGAGTTAGATATAATAGCTGATATAGAGGGGTAGATGGTATAGAGGGTGCAGACAGATTAAAGGTTATATGATTGTAACTTGTATACATTTTGGGGAAAAAGGGTATATAGAGCTCTGAGGCATGATTCTGGAGCTAGAATCTTGTACAAAGTATTGATTTGTATATGAAAGATTGTATCTAAGGAGCTCTTTTGATAATATACATGGAAGGACCTAAAATTTTAAAATTATTGTGCCATTCTATGTTTATGATTATAAACCATATATGTTCTTTATTTATTTATGTCTGATAATATCAATGCACTGTCTTTGTTTACAAATGCTTCTGCAACTTGCTTTTCTTTAGTTCTAGTTATGAATAAGTTCAAATCTTCTTTTTGGTTAGTTTGTCTTGCGCAAGGTTATGGTGAACTTTGAATATTTTGGAACCTTCTTAAGTATTCTCCTTTCGCTTCCGTATCTTCTTGTCTTGGTTGCGCTTCAGGTGAGACTTCTTCTCTTCGAAGGAGATGAAAATGCCAATGCTCTAGACTACTTAGTTCCTTTTGTTGGTAACTTGAGAAGGACCTTAATCTGATCAATTCTGGACCAACAGGTGGGTCCATGAAAGTTCATCATCCATTCCTTCTATACTTACCACTTTTCAACATTATCCCTCTCACATTTCCACTACATTGGTTCAGGCATTGGGTTTGCCAAGATAATAAGGGTTTTACCTTGCCTTGTGGGAAGAAGGGGCAAAAGGCCCAGAGGGTAGAAGTAGGTATAAAAATTTAAAAGATAATATGAAACCTTGAGATTCTTCACCCAGGGATTCCTAAGAAATAAATAAAATGATTCTCGGTAAGAAAAGGGGATCCATAAATTAAAATAAAACTCAATACCTAGTTGGTCGATAGGAGGTCTCATCATGAGTCAGCCTATTAGGTCCATGGTCATTTAACAGTATCACACTTCCATCCATATGGTAACCAAACCAGGGTAGTGGATCTTGGTGGCATAGTCAAGGGGCTCTCATCATGAGCCAACCTTCTCATTTCCGTGAAATTATTGTAGGTAACGTTGTCACCATTAGTCACCATGACAGAATAGTGTCCTCCATCTATTATCTTGAAATTAAAAATCAATAAGACAAAGAGTAAAAGTAATTTAATGGGATAGGAAACAATGGCATCCATGACAAGGTGCAAATCACCCTCTACAGAGGCACCCACAAGTAAGACTTACATTTCCATGCTATCACTGCACTCCTTGCCCAAACATCCCCTACACGACCTCATTCATTTACATGACCTATATTTGTATTCACCTGGGAAAACCCCACACCTAAGGAGGATTATCCCAATAGTACCCTCTCCAAACCTAGCTTGTTAAATAACATAATGTCTTTGAACATTTGTCTAGGTAAAGGGGGGTTTGATGCATATGTTTGGGTAACTTGATTATTAAATTTCATTGACATTTCTATGATCCTTGTGACTTATTAGTTCATGGAGGGCATACTTGTTATTGCTGCAGCACCATTCCTGACAGCCAGGTACATATGGGGAGATGATTAGTTCAGACCTCCATGGGGATAAAATCCCACCAAATGGATGTTGTGACCCCAGCCAGGGGTAGAGGGACATCATAGACTTGCATCAGAGGAAACAAAGGATGTTACACTAGAGACACTTTTTTAAGCCTAGACCTAGGGGAGTCTTTCCCTTCCACCCTAGTGTTGGCCCTTGCAGGCCCCTGGTGTCATCATATTGAGCCTTGACGTCATCCAATTAGGATTTTGGCATGAGGATGCCTTGGTTGGCACGTGTGGTAGCTTCTAGGGCCTTTTTAAGACTAATGTTTCACTTATAAAGCCCATTGTTCCATGATGGGGCCTAACCTCACCCTAGGAGGGGCATAGCATCATCCTAAATGACAAATTATGGTTTTAAATGGTTGATTTTATGTAAAACTAGATTTTTGATGTAAATTGGCCATGTCTTCTTTTTTTTGCCTAAATTGTAATTAAAGGTCATGATTATTGTATAAATAAGGGATAAATATCTTATATTTTTTATCATATTTCACTCACACAAGTGTGAGGTCTGAAATTTAGCCTCTTTTAAGGCTTATTGACTGAACTTAAATGGTGGGCAACTCTTGGAGGAGGTTATTTTTGGTGTATTTTTTGCATTTTCATGGTGGAAAGTATTCAACTAGGGTTTGTGGATAGATTATTATTGATGAAGTAAGTATAAATATGCAATCCTTCTTTATTTTGAATGGCTATGCTGCATTTTTGTATTCGTTTCTAAGATTATAAAATTTCTAGTTTGAAACCCTGGGAGAAAAAGCGCATGTTAGTGTCCTTTTCTTTATAATTCTTCACCTACTTTATTTTGCTAGAGAACACCTCCCTTGAAGGATATACTAGAGCCATACCTTTGTATAACTCTAGTATCATTTCTTCATTAAGATTTGTACATTTATTTCAGGTTTGATCTAAAGAAGAAGGAAAACGCTAGGGCCTAGGGTTACCTACTTTCTAGCATATTTTCCTTATAGGGTTTTAGATATTGTGGCCTTAGGTTACTAACACCTCAATCATCTTCCCTTTACTTTAGCTCATCTATTATCATTTATTGTTTCCCTCTAATAATTTCCATTGCAAACTTTGACTCCATTTACCCTAAAAGGCACTAGTTCACACTATGCAAGTGATTGATTGACCAAACAAACTCTTAAACCATATACCTTAAGACTTTTACTAACTATTTCTAACTTTAGATTAGACTAACCAACTAAATAATTTGCTTATGTCGCAAAATATTGATACATACATCTATAATAGCAACAAATTCATCTTAAAAGCAACATCAAAAGATGCTAATACATTACCATCATTGCTTATGACAATTGCTATCATTTTTTCAAGTTTATGTTATCATTTCTTGTCATTTTTGAAGCATTACTGAGACATAATTATGTAGTTGTTTATAATATATAGTGTTGTTATAAATAATTATATTGCTTCATATTTTATATCATCTTGTTAATTTTATCAAAAGTCTATGGTTTTATGAAGCACTAGCATCATATGGTACTTCCAAGTAGCATCTTTTCTTGCTGTCTTGTTCTGGTAAGGTACACTTAATTGCTATTTTACTTCGTATCCTTAAAACCCTTGGAACTTTTTATTAGAGTGACCTGTGAGAAGGGTGGGAATTTCTTGATACTCTTTCCTTATCCTTCTCAAACCCTTATTTTATTGGGAACATATCCCCTAGGGTACTACTCCTAAATAGAAAGAGGTGTCTTGTTTAGGTGAGAGGGATAGGACATCCTCCTTGTTACGCCAATTTAGTACCCACTTTCATTTGGATTTGTCAAAGTACAAATTGTGTGATAACATTTGGGTGTCACTGTGGAGGAACACTGAGCCAATTTTCCTCAATGACATTTTTTCGATAAGCCTTTATCCAAATCATTTAAATTCACAAAGCTTACCTAGTGACTCTAATGAGGGTGATTCCATCTTTTCTCTTTGATGATCCCTAGAGGAATTATCTGGAGACTCCACTGATGACAAATTGAACCATGGCTTCTCAATGGGACCCATGAGATTTCAAACCCTTATACAAGAGTAAAATCCCAGGATACCCTCAACAAATTCCCCCAAGGTATGAAAAATGGCTCCCTAGATTCACTGGTAGTGATGGGTTAGGGCCGACAATCACATGGATGATTTTTAGGCTTTCTTTCAACTCCACCCTATTAGTGATGATGTTGTGGATTAGGCAATGAAACTTTTCTCTTCCACTTTTCATGAAAATTCTAGAGAATGGTATGATGATCTCCCTGATGTTAGCATTACATCTATGGACCAGTTAGAAGAAACCTTTCTAAAGATATGGGGTATTAAATTGAAGGATTTCCAAATGCTACTAAAAATACTCAAGTATATAAAACAAACTAAGAATGAGACTGTCAAGGAATTCCAGGACATGGTTGAAAATTTGCTATGGATAATTCCTGGAAGCCATCATCCTAAAGACAAATACCTTTTTTACCTCTATACCAATTCACTCCTAGTGCATTTATGGTTTCTCCTCAGTAAAAGGGCCCAAAATTACTCCATGAATTTCATAACATTGTTGTAGAAATTGAGGCAAATATCTCCTTGTTCAAGTAAGGACACTTATTTACCCCAAATATTCTTCATTTGGAGAGATTAGTTTCCCTTGAGACCTTTACTAGTGATTTCCAAGAATAAGGGGAACAAGTCATCAACTAACAAGAGGTTGAGGAGAAGGATCCTAAAGATGTTTTCCAATCCCATGAGGAAGAGCAAGATATTACTCATTCTTCCACTGAGGATAATCATGACATGGTTGAAGAGAGAGAGCTTAAATATATCAAACGTGATAATGAAGTATTGATGTATGTTCCTCCCTCTGATGAAGCCATTCAAGATATTACTCCCCCTACATAAGAAGAAGAGAATGAGGATAGTCACTTTCCTTTTCAATTTTTTGATGACACCTTGTTCTATAATTCAGAAAGAGAACCCTTGGACAAGAAAAATCCTCCCCATTATGCAATTGAAGAGACAAGTCACGAGCATGAGACAATGATGCATGCTCTTCCATTTGATGAAGTTGTTCGAGTCCTCGAAGCTCCTACACAAGAAGAAGAAAAAAAAGTAAGTTATTTTCCTTTCCAAGAGCCTGTTGATGCTTTATTTTATTATTTGGAAAGTGAAGAAGTGTTGGAGGATCCCTTGGATGTTTTAATCCCTTCATTTTATGATAAATATGATTACTTTATTGATAATATTTATGAATTCATACATATCGAAAAGAATAAATGGGATGTGATTGGATATGATGGGGATACCATTTACAACATTGAGGGTCATTTCCAAAGGTTTCATTTACAACTATCATATGAAGTTCATAATAATTTTGATCTTTTGCAACAAGAATATGATATGATTACAAACCCTTTAAGACACCCAAGGATGACCTAGTAATATGTTCTCCTAGTGATTTTTGGTCATACCTTGAGGATTTTGATAAATACTCCTTTGAGCACTTATTCCATGAAGAATATTTTCAACCATCGTTGTTCTCATATATTGCTAAAGGTGAGGGAATTTCTTTCCCAGAGAAGGATCATTGTGACAATGTCTTCCATATCCCTTTGGTTATTTTATTTTGTTGTGTCACTAAAAGTTTAGTTGGGAAGCATGTCCCTTGTCTTGAGTTTTCTCTGGGGAAATTTTTTCTTTTAGAATTCAAGGGTAGGTTGAATACCTCAAGAATAATTTTGTTATCTCAATCTTTTAGCCTTCCCTTAAGAATTTGTCAGTCATCCTCTAGATTCTTGTTAGTCCCTTCCCAGGCCTCATATTGTAAAGACGTCCAAGGTATCTAACCTTTAGACCCTTTGAGTCGGTCTATTGATCCTTTCACTTTTTATGATCTCTTTCTGAAATGGATTGAGCACTTTCCTCGGATTATAAGTTGGCACCATTTTGTCCCTCCCACCTACCTCCATGGGCTAGACTTTATGATTTCCAATGATACAATACTTTTCTAACTCATGTTATTTTTGTGCTTAAATTATTAATGTTTTGGTTTATGATGAAGCCCAAAGGTAGGTATTATGATACATTTCTAGGATGGTTTCACTAGATATTTGACTAAACCTAAAATCCAACTAACAGGTGAGTACGAGTAAGTGGGTAGGCATTTGCATTCATTTTATATACCATCTTCACATCATACTAGAGTAGTGTAGTTGTAGTTTCATTTCCATTTGTATATATTCCTTCTTAATTTCATTTTCACTGTATTATATATGAGCCAGGGGTGATATCACCACCCCAAAAGATTATTAATCATTTTTTTAAGATCTAGTAGATCAGAGTTATTTCTAGAGATATTGAGGTTCCTATGGTGAGAACATGTCCCCGAGTTGGAGACACATGTTATCCCCTATCATAGGGATAACTAAGGATATTATGTCTCAAGGCCCATAGGTCCTATACATGGATTATCGAGAGACATATGACTTGAGCTTGGCCCTGTAGGGCCCATATTTTCTTAAGAACCTCCTATCTATCAACAACAACATCATCCATCCCATTGTCCTAGTTATGAAGAAAAAATATGTCTTGCTAGATGAGGTAATGATTTCGGGTATCATGGTATGTGTCACTCTGATTATCAAAACATTTGAATATGTGCCCTGAATTCTCTTTTGTTTCATGATCTTTTCTTGGAAATTATTCTCTTTAACTTGTCCATCCCTGGGGGGGATGACATAGTGCCCTAGTAAGTTGGTTCCCTTAGGGATGAGTTTCCACTGGGTGGGTGTTGGAAAACTAAGGGGGGGGGTGAATCAGTTGTTACTGTGATCAAACAATTGTGGCCATTTTAAACTCATTATAAAACACCCAATGATGATCACAATAATGCAGGGAAGTAAGCAATAGGATATTCAACATCAATCACACACATGAAATACAAAGAGATAGATATTCCTAAGGAAACCCATAAAGGAAGAAAATATCTTCTTCTTTATATGATAAGTAGTCTTTATTTTCTATACATTATCATTCTTATGAGCACCAACTCCTTTTGAGGTTACCACCTCTGTTTTACAAGCATCAACTTGCCGAGAGAATCAACTCTCTGGTTTCTATAACACCCACTAGAAGGAAGCACCAACTCCCTTTGTGTTTCAACACTAATTGAATGGAAGAACCAACTTCCAGTCACACTGGCACCAACCTGTACAAGTTGCAACTTGTTGAGAGCACCAACTCTCTTAATTCTATAGCACCCACTAGAAGGAAGCATCAACTCCCTGAGTGTTCTAGCACCAACTGGATGGAAGCTACAAATCCCTGTGTTCAAGCACCCACTTGAAACTCCGAGGACAACAATCCTCCCTATACCCACCCTACCACCTTGAGATATAATTCTGTGTTACTGAAATTTATACAGTGATACATTATTTAACAATGGCTTACCAGTCTTATCACTTTTCTGCTACATTGTTGTGCTCTGCCTGCATTAGTGTCTTCCTGCTCACATATTCTTGTGCTTTTTGTTCTTTTTCTCTGTCTCTGCATGTGCACATAGGATTTCTCTTCCTCTCTCATATATGTATATTTGTTCTATATATTTCTTTTGTGTCTTATTCTTTGTGCACCATTTCCATTCTATGCAGTATGCCTCTTCTCTACGCTTCATCTCCTGCACACAGCCTGCTTCTAACCACATGAATAACTATTAAAAGAAGCAACCATCTCTTCTTTGTTCTGTGTGTATTTATCATGCCAACTCCTCTATATGATCATATATTCAAATCTTCATCCTCTCTGGCGATTATGACGATTATGTTCTTCATTAGTGGCCATTATCCAGAGATTCTTTGGCTTCTCTGGAATTTATAGTCTTCACCACTTTTCCATCTGTCAATTGTCTCTATGATGAGTCTTCATTCCACTAGCAGTTACCTTGAGACTCTTCAGCTCCTTTTCCAACCACCCTGAAGCTCTTCAAATTCTTTGGCAGATGCAACCACTTTGTTTCTGGTAGTTACAATCAGTCTGTGCCAGTAGTTACAGAGAGAACCTCTATGCACTCATCCCTTTGGCGCCTTTTCCCTTTCTCAGAAAAAATGCACAGTAGGCACTAGATTTTCTTTCTAAGCCCCTTCCTTTCATGTGACCATGAGCTGTGATCAGACACCTATGAAAAAAGGCATTTTGCAATTTCATGTTTTGGGTGATCGACTGTGAGTCACCTTGATTTTCCCAACTTGTGAAACTCTAAGGTGGAGCCTAGAAATGCTATCTCCTTCCCTTCTATTCCACTGATGTAACCATGGTTATGACCAAATGTTTATTCAAAAGGTGCTTCCCTATCTCAGTCTAGTGAGTGCTAGTTTTGTTTCTTGATATGACCTTGGGCGATGATCTCATGTGACCATGCGATTGCAGGCATGTCCAAAGGTGGTTTGGGATCAACCTATTTTCTCCCCGCAATACACCTCTAGTTTCCACGTACCCTTTCTCCAAAACCATGGTTTCAATTGCGGTCCATTCATGAAAAATTAAGACACAAGCATGTTTTGGTCACGCATTGAGATAGGACTGTCAATCTCATGATCTTGACAATGCTCCTGAAATGAAGGTTCATATCTGTCCTCTCAAGTCTATGAATCATATATACCCTTTATAAATCAATGAAAGATATTTACATCGTGATTCGAGTTCTTGGAGTTTCAAATATCAAACCTCTCTTTTCCCATACACCAAAATTCTGGAGTTGAAAATCCACTAATGTGTGTCCCTCTTGGATCAACTGTCGATATATCCTTCAGGTCTCTGGACTTTGGATATTTCAAATCTCAACTTTACTTCCCCTCGAAGTATGTGGATTACTGCCACATGTCTTTGTTGACCTAGTCTACCACATGTCCTTGCTGACATGGTCTACCACATGTCCTTGCTGAGGTGGACTGCTGACGTTGGTGAGATGTGTAGGTAGTGGAGTGGGGTGTGGAGGCAGAGCACGGTAGTGGAGTGTGATGTGTAGTGAGTAGTGGAATATGATGTTGGAGTGCGGAGGTGGTATGTATGAGTGGTTTGGTGGTTTACTTGGAGGGGGGGTTAGGCGGTAAGTGGTAATGAGCGAGGGGGGTCCAAGTTGATAGGAAGGTGACACATATGAGGGTCCCACATGGAAAATACCACCAACTCGGACGCCCCCCACAGTTAAAGGAAGAAAGATCAAGGGGATCTGATATGCCCTGTCAACCATAGATCTGAGTGCCTGATTATTGGTCGTTAAGATAAGAGCACCCTTCTTATAAATTATCCTTTCCTTCTAGTTTAGAATGATCTAATGGCCTAAATTTACTTCGGATGATCTGACGGGTGAGTGTTTATTTTGTCTCTTCGGGTCTTCAGGCTTTGGTTATTTCAAATCTCAAACTTGAAATTCTTGAGATGAGATTTTTCTGAAGCATAACCTCCTCACATATTTATACCTGAAACAAATTTTGTTTGTTTGATCAAGATCTTAGATGAATGACTCGATCTGTCTGTGATGAAACTCTTCTATGTTATATTTTCTTTCCACTTAGAATGATCCAACGTCTGACAAAATTTTGCATAAATGAGATCTCAGATCTTACCTCGCTTATGTTATCCTTCCACTCGAAAATTATCTGATGACTAATAGGAATTCAGGTTTGATATGACGGTTGACGGGTATGAAGATAATCAAATTCTAAACCCTTTAGCCCCACTTATCCTATCCTTCAACTTTAAAATGATCTGATGGCTGATGGGAATTTGGGTTTGATCCAATGATTGATAGGTATTTGGATGATCGAGATCTCAGATCTCATCCCTTGCTTATCCTATCCTTACACTAATTCAATCTGACGGTTTTCGGGTATTCGTCCTAAGATTATCCTCCTTGCAAATCCACTAGATCTAATGGTTGTTGGTCCTTTGCGCTCAGATCCAAGTGATGGTATATGTTCCTCTCTTGCGCACCTGTTCCTCCTATCTGGACTCTGATCTGATGGTCTATATTCTTCACAGTGTTCGATCCAAAGGCCATTGTCGCTCTTCTTCTTGATATTCTGATCTCTCTGACTTAGAAGGTTTTCTAAGTGTTCAAAGGTCTTGACCTTTTCTCCTTCTACGAGTCATTATGACTTTGGGTCGCATCTACGTTTCTAAAACAATTCTATCTCTCCTGAGCTTTGGAAATGAACTTAACCTCGACCCTGGTGCAGACTTGCACTCTGCATGCAATTCTGTGCTATTACTCATGAGCTTGACTCTTTCTATAGACTCATATATTCTAAGTAATCCTGCCCATGATCCTTACTGCCTTCATGATAACCTCTGGTTATTTGGAAACTCCAAATCTCTTCCCTATATGCATCCTCCTGAGCTTGTAGACAGTAATTTCATCATTCTCGATTGTATCATTGTTTCTTTCTTGTTTTCTGTCATTACTATTAATATGCCATCAATGTTGTTGTTCTTTCCATCAATGACAAGCACACTCTGCCTGAAAACATGCCATCATCATTGTTTTTCTTGCCATCAATGACAAGCACACACTGCCTGAAAACATGTCATCATTGTTGTTGTTCTTACCATCAATGACAAGCACACTCTGCCTGTAAACATACCAACAATATCCCCCTTTCGCATTGTTGGAAACCCTGAAAGGATGCTCTATTGTGCTTAGACCTCCAACTGCAACATCCATACCACAAATTTTTCTCCCCCTTTCACATCAATGTCAAAGAAAACATGCTCCCCCTGAGTTGTTGCATTATTTTTCAGAGGTATCATATATTCAACTAACACATACTCCCCCTGATAGGATGGACTCTCTTATTTGAGTCCCGCAGAGTATTTGTATCTAAATTAGAGTCTTCTCCTTCTAATTCTTGGACTTGTGCATCTTCAACTTCAACTGTATCCTCTGTAGCAGATTTAATATTGTTGACCTCTCTTACTGGGACTCCTTCATCAACCTTTTCTTGTCATAACTGAATGACTCTCCCTGTCAATATTCTCTCTCTACTTCTGACTGTTCTCCCCCTTTGTTAAAAGAATAGCTCTCTTTGACAAGGTTTCTCCTCTTTTTATCTCTACAGGATGTCATGTATATCATTTTGTACATTAGAATGCTATTGTTGTAGATTTTGTTGTCCTACTGGAACACTCCGCAATTGTAGCTCATATTTTTCAAACAACCCTTGGATTTGCCCATTGATTCTCATAGATATCTAACCAGATGTATCTGTCTTTATCCAAGATGCTTATATATTGTACATTTATCTAATGTCGTCTAAGAAGGTTTAAACTATGCTTGTCACATGATTGCAATTCTTTTTGCAACAATTAACTTCACTCATGTTCACTTGTTCAATCTTTGCTATCCAAATCTATGAGTGTCCTAGTTTCTTGAACTTTGTTCTCTGATCTTATATTACTGCAACTTCATTTTTCTTCTATGATGCCTGCAATCTAAGGCTTTTATGACCATATTCATCATAAGTAAAAACAATAATTGTTACAAGCACTCTCATACCTCCTTTGATTCATACATGAAGTTTCTCTCTTCTAAACTTGCTTTGAGGTGTATGGGTAGCTTATGGGTGTCTTCCTTGATCTTATCTTCTAAATATTGTAGTATTGATTTCATTCTTTCAACATGAAGAACCTGATTCATACCTGCTTTCCCTTTTTACAAATGAAGGACCTGCATCAGGTTTCTTAGGAGTAAAGATTTATTCCTTGTTGTATCCAAGACCGTATTTGTCATTTGGTGATCTCTAACTATCCAATATCTCATCAACGGTCATGGAGTTGTTCAAGAACTTGATTTGGGTGTTTGACTTCTCAACCTTCTTTCTAAGATTCACAACTTCTACTTCCATATTATGACATGATTCTTCTTCTACTTCTTCCAACACACATACAATATTATCTATCCTTATGCCTTTAGCGACCACTTGTCTTGAGTTTACATTATTTACCTTACAATATTTGGATGTGAACACCTCTTCACAACCTCTATCACACATTTGAATTACACTGAGAAAATTATGTTTCAGCCCATCTACAAGCTGAACATCCTAGGCGTCGCCTTTGCCATTACTCAAATTCACCATCCCTTTACCCTTGATTTTCCCTGGTTCATCATTTCCAAAGGTCACATTTCCTATTTTTCTTTTACTTATAAACACAAAATTATCCTTGTCTTCAGTCATGTGTTTGGAACATCCATTGTCTATATACCAAGGGTGTTTTTTTTTGAGCTGAAAGTACTAGACCACATTTTTCACTATCTTTCTTTTTCCATGTGCTGGAACTTTTAACTAAGGGTTTTATCCTTGGATCTTCTTTGTAATTCTTCAGATGGTAGTTTGCAGCTTTGTGGCCAAAGTTATGACAGTTATAACATTTGATCTCATGGTTCAATAGGTCAAAGTGATTGGTGCAACGTTGTCTACTCATTGGTTGTTTATTATTTCTTAACCTCCTCAGTTGCATGTCTCTAAACTTAATTTGACAAATTGAAATATTTGGTTGTTTGTTNAGATGGTAGTTTGCAGCTTTGTGGCCAAAGTTATGACAGTTATAACATTTGATCTCATGGTTCAATAGGTCAAAGTGATTGGTGCAACGTTGTCTACTCATTGGTTGTTTATTATTTCTTAACCTCCTCAGTTGCATGTCTCTAAACTTAATTTGACAACTTGAAATATTTGGTTGTTTGTTACTTGGTTGTCTCATTCTTTGTTGTGGCAGATATTTATTCCATGGGTGTCTTGTTTTCTCATGTCTAAATATTAAGGAACAATTTACAGCTTTGTGGCCAAAGTTAGAATAGTAAAAACAATATCCATAGAAAACATCTTTATACCTGGAAAATGGTTGTCTTCTTTGAGCAGGTCGATTTCTTCCATGTTGATGATTTCCTTGAGTTGAATTATTTCTTTGTTCTACAGATTCAGTTCTGGCAACTTTTTCTTTACTTCTTCTTGGCGGATGATTATCTTCCTTTGTTTCTACAGGTTTGTTGTTGTCATTGGTTGTATATTTGACAAACTTGATGGATTCTTTCTTGCTTAGATGACCACTACTTGATCCCTTTTCATAACCCAAACCAGTTTTCAACTTTGGATTCCTTTGTTGATTCAGAATGGTGGCTAATCCTTCTAAGGCTTTGATACTTGATAGATTCTGGTGATACAAGGCTTGAAACTTCTCCAACTCTTTTCTATTTTTCACTACTTCATCTTCAAGAGCTTTACATCTCACCTTCTTCTCTGATAATTGTTGTATTAGAATATCTTCTATTTTCTTTGTTTCTTCTACTTCTACTTTTAACAAAACAAAATCTTCACTTGGTTCTTTACCATTCTTTTCAAACTACATCAACAATTGTTTTTTTTTTTTATCTTCTTAAGTCGGAGTCTGTCAATCTCTTATAAAGCACTGATCAATTATCCTTCCAAGTCAACCACAACTTATTCATCATTAACATCACTTCCTATGATTTTATTATCATAATCCTCTTTGGCCATAAGCATAAATTCATTAACCTTATCTTTACAAGAAGAGTCATTATCTGTGTCTTATGAAGAGTCGTCATTGTTTACACATAAACTTTTATTTTTACCAAAATCTCTTGGATTTGTACTTCTCTTCACCTTCATAACTACTAATGAGTTTGTCCCACATTTCTTTGGAATATTCTAAGTGCATAAATTTTACAAATTCTTCTTCTGCTAGCACACTCAGAATATCATTCATATCCTTAGCATTAAGGCTGAATTCTAGCTTGTCATTCTTAGAAGCTAGTACAACTGGCTTTACATAATCATTCTCTACCACATCCCAGACATATGCACCTAAAGCCATTATGTAGGTTATCATCCTACCTTTCCAGAAGGAAAAGTTTGTTCCATTGAATAGAGGGGCCTTGTTGGTTGAAGTTCCTTCATGGCTAGTCATGTTTTAGCTCTAGGATATACCCTTAAATAAAGGGAACTGGCTCTGATATCAATTGTTGGAAAACTGAGAAGGGGGGGAGAATCCATTGTTACTGTGCTTAAACAATTATGCCCATTTTAAGCTCATTACATAAAACTCAATGATGATCACAGGGAAGCAAGCAATAGAATATTCAACATCAATCACACACATGAAATACATAGAGACATATATTCCTGAGGAAACCCTTAAAGGGAGAAAACCTCTTCTTCTTGATATGGTAAGTAGTCTTTATTTTCTGTACATTATCATTCTTATGAGCACCAACTCCTTTTGAGGATACCAACTCTATTTTATAAGAAGAAACTTTTTGAGAGCACCAAATCTCTGGTTTCTCTAGAACCCACTAGAAGGAAGAACCAACTCCCTTTGTGTTCCAACACCAACTAGATGGAAGCACCAACTTCTAGTAACACAGGTATCAACCTATACAAGTTGCAACTTCCTGAGAGCACCAACTCTCTCGATTCTCGAGCACCCACTAGAAGAAAGCACCAGTTCCCTTAGTGTTCCAACACCTACTGGATGGAAGAATCAACTTCTAGTTACACAGGAACGAAGCTGTATAACATAGAACAATAGCTCTACCTTACACTGCCCTACCACCCTAATTTTTCTGGATGCAACCAGATGGAAGCTACAACTCCCTGTGTTCAAGAACCCACTTGAAACTCTGAGGACAACAATGCTCCCTAGAACCACCCTACCACCCTGAGATATAGATTTTTGTTACTAAAATTTATACAATGATACATTATTTAACAATGGTTTAACAGTCTTATCACTGTTCAACTACACTGTTATGCTCTGCCTGCATCAGTGTCTTCCTGCTCACATATTCTTTCCCTTTATTTTCTTATACTCTGTCTCTACATGTGCACCTAATATTTCTCTTCCTCTCTCATATATGTAACTTTGTTCTATCTCTTTATTATGTGTCTTATGCTCTGCACACCATTTCCATTCTATGCAATACGCTTCTTATGTGTGCTTGAGCTCCTGCGTACAACCTGCTTCTACCTGCATGAATAACTATTAAAATAAGCAACCATCTCTTCTATGTTCTTCGTATATTTATCATGATAAGTCCTCTACCAGAACATGCACTCAACTCTTTGTCCTCTCTAGTGATTATGTTGAGCATGTTCTTCATCAGTGGCCATTATCCATAGATTCTTTGGCTTCTCTGGAAATTACAGTCTTAGACACTTTTCCATCTGTCAATTGTCTCTATGATGAGTCTTCATTCCATTGGCAGTTACCTTGAGACTCTTCATCTCCTCTGGCGATCACCCTAAAGATATTCAAATTTTATGGCAGATGCAATCACTACATTTTTGGAAGTTACAATCAATTTGTTCTGGCAGTTACAGAGAGAACCTATGCATGCTCATCCCTTTGGAGCCTTTTCTCTTCCTGATAAAAACATCACAGCACGTGCTAGATTTTCTTTCTAAGCCCCTTCATTTCATGTGACCAAGAGCTATGATCAGATGCCTATAAAAAAATTTGTTTCACGATTTCACGTTTCGGGTGATCAACTGCGAGTCACATCGATTTTCCCATCTCGTGAAACTACGAGGTGGAGCCTAGAAATTCTATCTCCTTCCCTTCTCTTCCACTGATGTAACCATGGCGATGACCAAAAACTTATTCAAAAGGTGCTTCCTGATCTTGGTCTAGTGAGCACTAGTTATTCAAAAGGTGCTTCCCGATCTTGGTCTAGTGAGCACTAGTTCTATTTCTTGATATGACCTTGAGCAATGATTTCATGTGACCATGTGATTGTGGGTGCATCCAAAGGTCATTTGGGATCAACCTCTTTTCTCCCCACAATCCACCTCCAACTGCCATGTACCCTTTCTCCAAAAACATGGTTTCAATTGTGGCCTTCTCATGAAAAATTAAGACACGAGCATGTTTTGGCCCTGCAATGCGACGAGACCGTCGATCTCACGATCTTGGCAGTTCTCCTGAACTGACCTTTCAGATATATCCTCTGTATGCAGATCAGATCTACCCTTCCTAAATAAATGGATGAGATTTACTTCATGATCCGAGCTACGGGAGTTTCAAATCTCAAACCTCGCTTTTCTCATATGCCAAAATTCCGAAGTTGACAATTCACTGGCGCATGTTCCTCTTGGATCAATGGTCAATATCTCCTTTGGGTCTCTAGACTTCATAGATTTTGAATATCAAATGTACTTCCCCTCGAAGTATGTAGATTATTGCCACATTTCCTTGCTAATGTGGTCTACCACATGTCCTTGCTAATGTGGTCTACTACATGTCCTTGCTGACGTGATCTACCACATGTCCTTGCTTATGTGGTCTACCACATGTCCTTGCTAAGGTGGTCTGCTGAAGTGGGTGAGACGTGTAGGTAGTGTAGTGGGGTGTGGAGGCAGAGCATGGTAGTGGAGTGTGACGTCAGAGCGTAGAGGTGGTATGTATGAGTGGTTTGGTGGTTTACTTGGATGGGGGGTTAGGCGGTAAGTGATAATGAGCGAAGGGGGTTTGAGTTGACAGTAAGGCAACATGTATGAGGGTTTCACATGGAAAATACCACCAACTTAGACCCACCCCCCATGGTTAAAGGAAGAAAGGTCAGGGGGCTCCGATATGCCTTTTCATATGTAGATATGAGTGCCCGATTATTGGTCATCGAGATTAGCATGCCCTTCATCTAACTTATCCTGTCCTTCCACTTTAGAATGATCTGATGGAAGAAATTTACTTCGGATGATCTGACGGTCGAGTGTTTATTTCAGATCTTCGGGTCTTCGGGCTTCGGGCTTCGGGTATTTCAAATATCAAAATTGAAATTCTTGAGGTGATATTTTTTCAAAGCATAACCTCCTCATGTATTTATACCCCAAACAATTGTTGTTCGTTTGATCAAGATATCAGATCAACAACTCGATCTGTCTACGATGCAACTCTTCTATATTATCCTATCCTTCCAATTATAATGATCCAATGACTGACGGAAATTTTCATAAATGAGATCTCAGATCTTACCTAGATTATCTTATCCTTCCACTCGAAAATGATCTGACGACTGACGAGAATTTAGGTTTGATCCGATGGCTGACAGGTATTCATATAATCAAATTGTCAACCCTTTAGCCTCGCTTATATTATCCTTCAAATTTAAAATGATTCGATGACTGATGGGAATTCGGGTTTGATACGACGACTGATGGGTATTTGGATGATCAATATCTTAGATCTCATCCCTTTCTTATCATGTCCTTCCACTAATTCAATCCCACGGTTGTTGGGTATTCCTCTTGAGCTTATCCTCCTTGCAAATCCACTGGATCTAACGGTTGCTGGTCCTTTGCGCTCAGATCCAACGGATGGGATCTGTTCCTCTCTTGTGTACTCCTTCCTCCCTTCTAGAGTATGATATATCGATCCATATTCCTCACAGTGTTCGATCCAACGACCGTTGTCGCTCTTCTTCCTAAGCTTCTGATATCTCCGACTTGGAAGGTTTTCTAAGTGTTAAAGGGTCTCAACCTTTGCTCCTTCTATGAGTCCTAATGACTTTGGGTCATGTCTACGTTTTTGAAAAATGTTATCTCTCCTGAGCTTTGGAAATAAGGTTAACCTCGACCCTGGCACACACTTGCGCTCTGCATGAAACTTTGCGCTCTTCCTCCTGATCTTGATTCCTTCTACAAACTCACAGATTCTAAGGAATCTTGTGCACACTCCTTTTTGCCTTCATAATAACCTTTGTCTATCTGAAAAATTGAACTCTCTACCCTATGCATGCCCTCTTGATCTTGTAGACAACAATTTCATCATTCTTGATGCTATCATTGACGTTTTCATGTTTGTCGTCGTTGTTGTCAATATGCCATCATCATTGTTATTCTTGCCATTAATGACAAGAACACTCTATCTGAAAACATGACATTGTTGTTATTGTTCTTGCCATCAATGACAAGTACACTCTTCCTATAAACATTCCAACAGTGGGTCCATGAAAGTTCATCATCCATTCCTTCCATACTTACCACTTTTCATCATTATCCCTCTCATATTTCCCCTACATTTGTTCAGGAATTGGGTTTTCCAAGCTAGTAAGGGTTGTACCTTGCCTTGTGGGAAGAAGAGGATAAAGGCCCAGAGAGTGAAAGAAGCTGGAAAAAGTTAAAATCCAATATGAAACCTTGAAATGATTCACCCAAGGATTCCTGAGAAATAAATAAAAGGCTTCTCAGTAAGAAAAGGAGACCCATAAATTAAAATAAAACTCAAGACCTACTTGGTGGATAGGAGGTCTCATCATGAGATGGCCTATTAGGTCCATGGGAATGTAACGATATGCCACTTCCATCCATATGGTCACAAAACCAGGTGTTAACTCCCAAAATAGCACCGTCATTTTGGTCAGGTTTTATGCTAACTTGTTTTCAAAGGTTTATTGTGCGCTGTGGAAAGTGCCCACTTTCAGCAGCTAAGGAGATCGTTTCATCAGTTGGCGTGCTGTTGAAAGTGTCAAATATTAAAAGGTTCTTAAAATCAGTTCTCGAGTGGCGTGCTGTCAAAGATACATGCTTTAAATAGCTAAGGAGGGTCTTCTACAAAGTGGCGCGCTGTGGAAAGTGCATACTTTCCGCAGCTAACAGGGGCTTACAAAGAGGCACGCTGAGGAAAATCAAGATTATCAACAGCTAACAGAGG
>JASDQU010101610.1:276821-359567 GCA_032191745.1 Picea mariana | reverse complement strand
TACAAAATCACAGTTTTCTTTTGCTGTTGTAATCAGATTTTTCATCCATCTTTATTCTGTACTCTGTTTAAATTAGTTTAGCTTATGCTCATGATTTGAATGGAGGAATTTCTCATTTTCTTAGTGTGACCCTGCATTATTTATGTATTTGGTTATTTAAACCCTGCATTCCAATGTATTTGGTTGTCTAAGCAATATTCTTCACACCTTTTCTTCTATTGGCATCTGATTTACAGTTTCTAAAAGCACTGGTTCATTAAGCTATTTGGATAATTCATCTCTCCATTGTGCTATCTTAGTATCCCATTGATCCACCTACTGAAAAATATTCAATTCTTAAGTTACCAGGCATACTTAGCTTACAACCNTAAGTAGTTTCCTGGAGTGATAACACCAGGGTAGTGGCTCTTGGTAGCATAGCTAAGAGAAAGGGGGTCTCATCACGTGCCAACCTTCTCATTTCCATCAAATGATTGTAGGTAATGCTATCATATCTAGTCACTTTACTAGGACAATGTCCTCCATCTATTCTCTTGAAAAGAAAAGAAATAATACAAAGAGTAAAAGGCATTGAATGGGCTAGGAAAAAGTGGCATCGATGACAAGGTGCATCTCACCCTCTACAGAGAAACCCACAAGTAAGACCTACATTTCCTTGTTATCAATGCACTCCTTTCCCAAACATCCCCTACACCACCTCATCCATTTACATGACCTAGATGGGTATTCACCTTGGAGACACCCCACACCTGAGGAGGATTAGCCCAATTGGACATCCTGAGACCCTCTCCAAACTAGATCTATTAAATAACATAATGTCTTTGAAAATTTGTCTAGGTAAAGGGGGGTTTGATGCACATGTTTGGGTAACTTGATTATTAGATTTGATTGAAATTGCTATGATCCTTGTGACTTATGAGCCCATGGAGGGCATACTTGTTTTTTCTATAGGATCATTCCTGACGGACATGTACATATGGGGAGATGATTAGTTCAGATCTCCATGGGGATAAAATCCCACTAGATAGATGTTGTGATCCCAGCCAAGGGAAGACGGACACCAGAGGCTTGCACCAGAGTAAAAGAAGGAACTTCCACTAGATACACTTTGGCAGGACTATACCTAGGGGGGTCTTTCCCTTCCACCCTGATGTTGGCCCTTGAAGGCCCCTCGCATCATCATATTGAGCCTTAACATCATCCAAATAGGGTTTTGTCATGAGGATGGCTTGGTTGACACGTGTGGCATATTCTAGGGAATTTTGAGGTCTAACATTTCACTTCTGAGGCCTATGATTCCATTATGGGGCCTAAAGTCACCCTAGGAGGGGCATGACATCATCCTAAAAGACAAATTCAGGTTTAAAATGGTTAGTTTTATGTAAAATTAGATTTTTTATGTAAACTGGCCATGTCAGCCTTTTTTTACCTAAATTGTAATTAAAGGTCATGATTATGGATAAATATATTATATTTTTCATCATATTTCACTCACACAAGTGTGAGTTATGAAATACAACCTCTTTTAAAGCTTATTGGCTGAAATTAAGTGGTGCGCAACTCTTGAAGGAGGCTATTTTTGGTGTATTTTTTTCATTTTCATGGTGGAAAGTCTTCAACTAGGGTTTATAACTAGATTATTCTTGTTGAAGTAAGTATAAATATATAATCCTTGTTTATTTTGAATGGCTATTTTGCATTTGATTATTCATTTCTAAGATTATGAAATTGCTAGTTTCAAACCCTAGGAGGAAAAGCACATGTTATTGTCCTTTTTATATAACTCTTGACCTACTTGATTTTGCTAGAGAACACCTCCCTTGAAGGATATACTAGAGCCCCACCTTTGTAAAACTCTTGTACCATTTATTCATTAAGCTGCATGCATTTATTTCAAGTTTGATCTAAAGAAGAAGGCAAACACTAGGGCCTACGGTTACTTACTTCCTAGCATCTTTTCCTTCTTGGGTTTTAGATATTGAGGCCCTAGGTTACTAACACCTCAATCATCTTCCCTTTGCTTTAGCTCATATATTATCATTTATTGTTTCCCTCTGAGAATTGTCACTGCAAAATTTGACTCCATTTACCCTAAAAGGCACTAGTTCACACCTTGCAAGTGATTGATTGAAAAAACAAACTCGTAAAATATCTACCTTAAGACTTTTACTAACTATTTCTAACTTTAGATTAGACTAACCTACTAACTAATTTGATGTTATGGAAAAATATTTCTACAACCATCTATAACAACAACAAATTCATCTTAAAATCAATATCAAAAGAAGATAAAGCATGGCCATCATTGCTTCTGACAATTACTATCATTTTCTCAAGTTTATGTTATGATTTCTTGTCATTTTTGAAGCATTATTGAGCCATAATTGTGTAGTTGTTGCTAAATAGATATTGTTGTTATAAATACTTATTTTGTTTCATCTTTTGTATCAGCTTGTTTATTTTATCAAAATTCTATGGTTTTATGAAGCACTAACATCATATGGTACTTGCAAGTAGCATGTTTTCTTATTGTCTTGTTCTGGGAAGGTACACTTAATTACTATTTTTCTTCATCTCCTTAAAACCCTTGGAACTTTTGATTAGAGTGACCTATGAGAGGGGTGGGACTTTCTTGATACTCTTTCCGTAGCCTTATCAAACCCTCAATTCAATGGGGAGGTCTCCCCTAGGGTAATACTCATAAATAGAAAGAGGTGTCTTGTTTAAGTGCCAGTGATAAGACGTCCTCCTTGTTACGCCAATTTAGTACCCACTTGCCTTTGGCTCTGGGGAAGTACAAATTGTGAAATAATAGGTTGTATCCCTTCATTTGCTAGATAATAATAAAGGAAGGACCTGGAAATTTCTCTGGTGGGAATATCCCACATTGGGTGAACCACGTATATTTGTGTCTCTATTGTATTGTGTATCTTTTGTGTTTTATTTATGCATTTATTTTATTTTATTTCTCTGCAATCCTGTTTTTCTAACAACTGGATTTAGAGAGAAAGGTAACTTGCAGGAAACGAGGGTTCCTAGTTTGAGAGGGAGAAATGGAATAAGATGGAAAGTTTAGGGTCGGGAAATTTAATGGCCAAAAATACCAGTTATGGAAGATGCGTATGGAAGATTATTTATATCAGAAGGATATATTCCTACCATTTGGTGAAATAGAGAAGAATATGATGACCATGAAGGATGAAGAATGAAATATTCTTGACAAAAAGGCACTAGGAATGATATGGTTGAGCCTGGCAGTGTCGGTGGTTTTCAATATTTCGAAATAAAATACAATGAAGGATTTTTTGGATGCATTGGCTAAACTATATGAAAAAACCTCGATGCCCAATAAGGTATTTCTAATGAAGATATTATTTAATATGAATATGTCAGAAGGTGGGTCTATTTTATATCATTTAAATGAATCTAATACAATAACTAATCAACTAAGTTCTGTAAAAGTGGACTTTGATGATAAGGTTAGGGATATTCTAGTCTTGTGCTCATTGCCAGAAAGATGGAATGGATTGGTCATGGATGTAAGTAACTCTATCTCTGGTTCAAACACTTTAAAATTTTATGATGATGCTGGTGTTATCCTTAGTGAGGAAATGTGACAGAAAAGCACAAGTGAGACATCAGGTAATGTGTTAAACGTGGAGAATAGAGAAAGACAAAAGGATAGATGAAAGGGCTTAGGGAACTGAGGTAATTCTAGGAATGGTAGATCCAAATACAGTCTGGGAAATATAGAGTGTTGGAATTGTGGGAAGAAAGGACATATGAAGAAATACTACAGAGCTCCAAAGAAACAAAGAGATGGATAACAGGAGAAAAATCAGGAAGCAAATGTAACAGGTGATGTGTTACAAGATGCTTGGATTTTTCATATAGATAATATTTATTAGTATTAGGTAGTCTATTCAGGGGCTTTATTTCATGCCACACCCCATAGAAACCATTTTCTATATTATCTTCAAGGTGATTTTGGACAGGTTCATTTGGTTGATGATGCACCATGCAAAATTGTTGGAATGGGAAAGGTAAAAATAAAGAAAAGGAGTGGAAACCAATGGTTGTTGAAAGAGGTAAGACATGTTCCAGATATAAAGAAAAATCTAATTTCAATAGGGAAGTTAAAAAGTGAAGGTTGTATATCCATATTTACATATACGATGTGGAAGGTCACTAAAGGATCACTGGTGATAACAAAAGGAGAGATGGTAGGTACATTGTATTTATGTACTGGTAATAATGACTCTTCTATATATTTAGCTTCTACATGAGTGGATAAAACACTGTGGAATCATAGGCTTGGACACATGAGTGAGAAGGGGATGCGGATACTTCACAAAATAATTTTTTTTCCATATCTTAAACAAGTGGATTTGGATTTTTGTGAGCATTGTGTTTATGGAAAACATAAAAGAGTTAGATTTCTCAAAGCTGGAAAAGAAAAGAAGAGTAAAAGGTTGGAGCTTGTACATACATATGTATGGGGACCAAATCATGTATCATCTCTTGGTGAATCTCGTTATTATGTTACTTTTATTGATGATGCAACTAGAAAAACTTGGGTTTATTGCATTCGACAAAAATCTGATGTTTTTGATAATTTTATGAAATGCAAAGCTTTGGTTGAGAATGAGACAGGAAAAAGGTTGAAGTGTCTCATATTAGACAATGGAGGTGAATATTGCAGCAAGGAGTTTGACAATTATTCTTCATACCATGTGATTTGTAGAGAGAAGGCAGTTCTAAGAACACCACAAGAAAATGGTGTGTCAGAAAGGATGAATATGACAATCATGGAGCGTGCAAGGAGTATGACATTGCATGTTGGTTTTCCCTTACAGTTATAGGAAAATGTTGTATATATTGTTGTTTACTTAATAAACAAACAACATTCTATCTCTTTGGATGGTGGAATTTTAGAGGAGTCAAGGACAACTAAAAAGGTAAACTATTATTTTTTGAAGACTTTTGGTTGTGAAGCGTTTGCCCATATTGATAAAGAAAATAGAACAAAGATTGAGGCAAAATTTAAGAAGTGTATCTTTATTGGATACAGTGTTAATGATTTTGGTTATCTCTTATGGGATTATGGAAATAAAAAAATCATTAGGAGTGTCATATTCAATGATAAGGTCACGTACAAAGATCAGATGCAGGAAAACATACAAGAAAAAGAAAAACTAGAATACATAATGCTTGATGAGATCACTGGAAAAGAAATTCCAAAGGTACCAGAAAACAAAAATGTACAACAACAAGAGAAACATGTACCTCAAACTCTTGCAAATGTTGTTAGAAGATATACCAGGTTATGTAGACCCTCCTTCATTGTATTATTTATTGTTGATTGATTGTGGTGAACTAGAATGTTATGAAGAGGCAATGTAGGTAGACACTAAAAATAAGTGGGAGCAAGGCATGAAAGAGGAAATTCATTCCCTAGTAAATAACCATCCTTGGTATTTGGTTTAGTTTCCTATAGAAAAAAGAGCATTACAGAATAAATGGGTTTACAAGTTGAAGGAAGAGATGGAGACAAAATGTGATACAAGGCTAGACTTGTTGTAAAGGGGTCTGCACAAAATAAAAGTATAGATTTTGGTGGAATATTTTCTCCTGTTGTTAAAATGAATTCAATTAGTACTATTTTAAGTCTTGTGGCAGTAGAAGATTTACATCTTGAATAGTTGCATGTAAAATTAAATTTTCTCCTTGGGGATTTGGAGGAAGAGATTTATATGCAAAAACCACATGGGTATGAGGTCAAAGGGAAGGATAATTTGGTATGCAGGTTGAAGAAGATCTTGTATGGCCTAAATAAATCTCCAAGGCAGTGGTATTTGAAGTTTGACATGTTTACGACATAACAAGGTTATAATAGATGTCATTATGATCACTGTGTTTATTTTAAAAGGCTAGAAAATGAAAGCTATATTATCTTGCTATTGTATGTAGATGACATGATTGTGGCAGGGTCTAATATGTAAGATATAAATGTTCTCAAGAATAAATTAGCTAATTCATTTGCGATGAAGGATTTCAGTGCTGCAAAGAAAATCCTTGGCATGAGAATAACAAGAGACAAGAAAAATTGTAAATCGACATTGTCTCAGGGTGAGTACACAAAGAAGGTCTTGGAGAGGTTTAGAATGAAGAATGAAAAACCAATTAGCACACCTTTGGAAATCTATTTCAAAATAACTAAGGAAATCTGTCCCAAGAAACAAGAGGAGATAAAATACATGTCTAGGGTCCCTTATTCATCATCAGTTGGAAGATTGATGTATGTGATGGTTTGCACGAGACCATATATTGCACATGTAGTGGGAGTGGTGAGAAAGTATATGAACAATCTAGGTAAAGAACATTGGAAGGCAGTAAAGTGGATTCTTGGGTATTTGAGAGGTACTTCTACTCATTCATTATGTTTTTGAGGTTCAAACACTATTCTACAGGGATATGTTGATTTAGATATGGAAGGTGATAAAGATAGTATGAGGAGAACCACAAGGTATGTTTTTACTATATGTGGAACAATAGTAAGTTGGATTTCAAAATTGCAAAATGTTGTTGCACTTTCAACAATAGAAGCATAGTATGTTGTTGCTACATAGGTTAGTAAAGAAATGATTTGGTTATAGAGGTTTATGGAGGAATTGGGAAAGAAGAAGGAGAACATCAGGTTGCACTGTGACAGTGAGAGTGCCATTAATCTTGAAAATAACTCATCCTTCCATTAAAATACTAAGAATATACAACTTAGGTTCCATTTCATACGATCCATCTTGGAAGATGGAAATTTGATGTTGGAAAATATACACACTAGCCAGAATCATGTAGACATGTTAACAAAGGGAGTAACTAGGGAAAAACTAAGTTCCTAGTCAATTTTAGTTGGTCTTCAATCATGAGGGTGAAGATGAGAAATTTTCCAAGTCCAAGAAGGATCATATTCTATTAGATACAAAAATGATGGAGTTGTTGAGATCAGTCTTCAAGTGGGATATTGTTGGTTGTGAAGCCTGATTATATTCCCGATTCAGAGGTCTTCATTTTTATCCGTGTTTATACCCCATGAAAAGTTTATACCTGGGAAGAATGTACACTCCGCCATGAAGGGGATTGCATGGGGTGATTTCCTCCCCTGCAGGGTCTGGGGCCAAGTGGGCCCCCAGTGGGGGTTCGGGGGTGAAGCCCGCAAAGGAAAATTTTCCTTGTAAATGTATATTGTAATTTTATAGTAAGTATGGATTGTTCATTATAAGGTCACAGATGTGATGGTAGAAGTTTTGTTAGGATTTGTTTCCTTAGAAGAAAACCCTCTTTTATGAGGGAAATGTATGGAAACTATGTATCATTACGAATATTTTATTCTGAGTGAGGATATTGTCAGAGAAATAAGAGGAAGTTACAACGAGTGTGTTGTAGGTTGTATCCCTCTATTTGTTGGATAGTAATAAAGGAAGGACCTAGAAATTTCTCTGGTGGACGTATCCCACAATAGGTGAACCACATATATTTGTGTCTCTATTGTACTGTGTATCTTTTTTGTTTTATTTACTATATTTGTTTTTATTTTATTTCTCTGTGGTCCTATTTTTCTAATAGAACCAACTTCAAATTCTCTAGCTTCAACTCGAAGGATGATCCAACCTCAAGGAAACTCCAACTCCCTAATTCTCTGGTTCCAACCAGAAGGAGCCTACAACCTCTTGATTTCTCTAACTCCAAATGGAAGGTGGTTACAACCACCTAGTTCTCAAGCTCCAACCTAAAGGAAGCTCCAACTCCATGATTCTTAGGCACCAACCGGAAGGAGAATACAATCCCCTTTCATTTCCATGTCCAACCACATTGAAATATAAGTTCCAAACAACTGATACTTCCACTTTCAACCTTTCACTGTATACATCCTATCACTGTCACTACACTTCCACTATCACTGTCTTCTCCACATAACCATATCCATTCCCAATTGCATGCAACTCATGACAAGCTCACTAATAACATATCTCAAACCATATGCCCAACATCACCACCTATTGGAGCAGATATATTTGGAGGACAACACAACAAGTGAGGCAGAACAACATACCACATTTTGAGGAAAAGCAATGCATGCTAAAGGATTTGCAGAAATCACATGCAAAAGTGGACAAAATTAGCCTAGTTAGGGCTAAGGTTTTGGAATGGATTGTAAGGGTTTCTAACCTATTATGTAATATAAATAAGGATTATGAGGTATATTAGGAGAGAATTATGATAGCATCTGAGAACTATTAAAGATTTTATGATATCATGGAAGTGTTAGAGAGTAGTGTGATGAGTCATTTTTGGAGAACCTTTTTGGATTATTGGTAAGTTGGAGTCTATTTTGAGAGTTTTAGAGATCGAATGAGGTCAAAGTAATTGAGGGTCAGGTTGGAAGCGGTGGAGCTTGGTGTGATCCTAGTCTACCTTACTACTCACTACTTTGATATAATGTGCACAATTCCCTTTTTTGATGAATACGAATAAAGAAGTATAAGATATTTGTGGATATATCCCTAGAGAGGGTGAACCATGGTAAAACCATGTGTGTAATGTGTTTTGATGTGTTATTTCTACATTTATCATTAAATGGTTAGTTATATGAATGGATGAATTATTTACAGTGTGCACTAGATTAAATATGAAAATGAATGAATGATTGAATGGATCTGATGGATAGTAGAATATATTGCATGGTTAAGTATAAGTAATAAGAAGTAAGAAAAAAAAACTCCAAATCCCTTCCATGACTATAGACATCTGCGTCCTGCAGTCCCCCATAAATCATCTCGAGTGAGACTTCGTTGTGCTTCTGATTTACCAAAAGGGATGATGGTGATAAGTGTTTTGTTGTAGAACTAAGGTAGAACCTAGGTTTTAGGGTGAGAAAAAGGTATAAATATTCTCCTTGTTACTTTGGTTTATGATATATTCTTTGTTGACTTTTCTATTAGTTTGAAGTAATTAGGGAAGAAAATGATTAAAAAGATCTTAGGAAATAATATTAAATGATATTAGATATTTTCTAAACTTTGGTTTGAATTATTTTGATTTTATGCATAAATGGACAATTGTTGTTAACTGAAGATAATTAAGAAGATCATGAAGATGCATAGACCATTGAAGATCGAAGAAATAAGGCACAAAATAGTTCAAAGGAATATTGAATTTTATCTTGCAATCTTCATAAATAGTAAAAGAAATCTTGAGGATCTCTCGATCCTTAGGAAAGATTAATATACTTATCTCATTGTAATACATAAAAAAGAGTGAACGATAGAGAGGGATATCAGAATTCAGATCTCTTAATTGTTGACACTCTGTACAACAATCCCATTGTAAATGACTTATCAATTATGGAATTAATGGAAGCTTCAAGGATTTTGATCATTTTCATGTACTGATTTTTTCACAACAATATCTTCTGAAGACCGTGGGCCCAGTTGACAGGAGCTACTGCATTATCTGTAATCTTATCAATTTTGTTATAACTTTGTGATTTGATATTTCCTTTAATAGTTAGAATAAATCAGTTAATGTGTTGTTTTTATGAAATGGTTGTGTTATTCTGGTTGCAGAAAATAGATTATCGATTTTTGTTCCAATACCAATTGTTGTCCATTTATCGCTTGTGGATTCTTTTCATTAAGTTTACATTTGTTCTTCCTTTCATTAAATTCTCATTTGTTGTTCCTTTCGTTTAATTCACATTTCTTGTTCCTTCTTAAATATTCGGTAGATCATTGTTTCTTTCCAATAGATTAATCAATTATTGAGAGATTGATTCATTTTTGTAGATTAAATTGTTGTTTCTTGAATAGATGAATGAGTTCCGTAATTAATTGATGTTTTGTTTCATGGTGTGGTATTGCTCAAAAAATAGTTTTTGTTGATTGAGTTATTAGTTTCAGAGTTTGTAGTTAATGTGTGAAGAATTTGATTATTGCAGTAATTTAGATAGACTCATATTTGTTGTAACTAAACTATCTACATGATTTCAACCTCCACAACTATCTACATAGACTTTACTGACAATCTTGAGAGAAAAGATGAATCCTCGGTTGATAAAAGTAATGCCACACAAAGTTTTTTTTTAGGATGTCTTTAGAGCCCAACATTTTGGTTCCGTTGTTGGGGATAACATCAAGGATTGTATAGGTTGCATCTCTAAAAGGACGAGGTATTGAAAATGGAAGGTAAGAACCTACGCAGGAAACAAATAAAATGCGCGTGTCAACGCCTACCTTAAGTTGATGCATAAAGGTTACATAGGTGCATAGAAGTTGCGTCAGTGTGTATGAATACGAAGAAAAAACCTTACCAAAAACTACAAAAGCCCAGGGCCCAGTGCCCCCTGGAAGGATCACTTTTATAGATGAAATTATCTGAAAATTTAAATCTCAAGCCTCAGTTAGACCTCAAAAAGGTTCTACCCGAGTCCATCAAGCATCAAATTCACTAACTATAACTCAGGGTGAGGTTCATAGAAGAACTGAAGGAATTGAACAAAGTTTTCAAAATACACACACTCCACTTTTCAATCCTTTAGGAGAGGTAAATTCTTGTAATTTGAGAGAAGGAGAAGGGGAGACCAGTGGAATTGTTGAGGCAAACCCACAACCACCTAAACCTAGATCTCCTATGATTCTGGCAAGAGAAGGAACACCTGAAATCCCAGACATACGTAGCACAACCAATCCTAAAGGAACAAGTAATCAACCACCCCGAGTAGAACACCCAGACCAAGAAATCCATGAAGGTTATTGGCACATTTTCGACCAAATGGAACAGAAAAATCAGTCACAACCCTAGACTTCCACTTTGGAATATCTTGTTGTCGATCCAGTTTCTAATGCCCCAATGAAAGCCATTCCACTATAGAATCTTCCAACCTTCAATGGATGGATCTCAGAGGACCCTGACGCATTCCTATTCGAATTTGATGTCCTGTGTAGAGGCTATGACTATAACTCCAAAACCCATAAACTAAAACTATTTCCTTCCACTTTGAAAGGATCATATTTATGATGGTTTATGGGACTAGGGGGAGGAACTATAAATTCATGTGATGAAATGAAACAAGCCTTCCTTAAAAAATATCAAGACTATTGTAGAACCATGGACTTAAAGGATGAAATATTTAAAATGGT
Source organism: Picea mariana (assembly GCA_032191745.1). Classification (NCBI taxonomy): domain Eukaryota; kingdom Viridiplantae; phylum Streptophyta; class Pinopsida; order Pinales; family Pinaceae; genus Picea; species Picea mariana. The sequence continues at coordinate 348,372 of JASDQU010101610.1, read as the reverse complement.
TGGAAAAGAAAATCAAACACTAGAAGAATATGTTGAAAGGTTTCAATATAACCTGCAGAGATCACCTTACGGTACACTACAAGGTGAGGTAATTAAAGACACTCTAATAAAAGGTATGAAGGATGAATGGGTAGAGATGTTAAATTTGATGGGAAAAGGAGATATTTATCAAGAAACACGTGATGAAATTGTCCAATTGTGTATTAGGTGTTCACACGGTAGTACATGAACCAGATCAGGAATACAAGGCCCCATCACCAGAAGTAGAAACATTACTAGTGGAAGTGTCACCCGAGCATAAATTGGTAATCTTTTGGAAAATTTTAAAACTTATATTTTGGGTATTTTAACTACGTAATTGCATGGTATGCAGGCCAAACAGAGACAAGCGGAAGCAGAATAGTCGTTGGTTGTAATTTTTCCATGGTGTAGAAAGAAACACATTCCAGGGGAATGTCCCTTGGACATGGCTTGAACTTGCACTATATGTGCCAAAGACCATGTGATAGAGCAATTTCCATCACTTAAAGGACTAAAAGTTGTATTTAAAGAAGAAAAAGAGAACTGATATATTTGATGGCCCAGTGTCGCCAATGGCAGGCTCCTCCTCCAGGTACATTACAAGATCCTTCTTCTTTATTTCCTAGAAAATATAATCAGTAGCGTAATTATGGAAATACATGGCAGGGCCAACCATTTGTTAATACCACCTGGTAGTCCCACCAATATTCTACTGCACCCTATTCAAATCAATCGGTTCCCACTCCTACTTGGTATAACTTGCAACACTCTACCCTATTTTGGAAGAATTCAAATAATATCCCCTATCCTTCAAAGTGGACTACCACAACTACCCAAGCCCCCAATTGGACTCAAAATTGGCAGCACCCCATGGGACTGACCAATCAACCTATGGGAATGGCTCCTCAAGCTCAGCCCACTTTACAAGTGTTATAACCTAGGTCTACATCCCCTGTCTCTCTTCTCTTTTTCCCTATGCCTTCATAAAATTTTACTCTTTTGATTGGTTAAGCCATATTCCCGTTACTGAGTGACTTGGTTCTTATTTGTTTTTTCCTGGTTTGAGTCTTTGTGCATTTCTGTTCTGTTTTTCTTGAAAGGGTGAAATATATGTTGTGTTTGGTTCAAATTACTTGTCATCATATTTTCCATTGATCCAACTCACCATAGGTTGACCAAGCCTTTTTATATATGCAGGAAATGCCCATGGACAAACACAACCATTAAGAATGGTCATTCTCATGCCAGGATTGTCGAAATGAACATGGAAATTTTCAATAGTAAAGATCCACCAAGAAAATCATATCAACGGTTGTTGTCCGTGCACGGGTGCATAATTGCGCATATTTTAACACCAAGATTCATCAGAATTCTTGAATCCCTGAAGTATTTAGCATGGCTTAAGATAGGGTTAATTAGTGATAAGCACTGGCTAATCACTTCAGCAATTTTCCTTTAGGATATTGGCATACTTCACATCCACAAATTCCCAAAGACCTGAAGTGCAAACTCCCAAAGACCCGAAGAGAATCTGGGTTGTTCATCTATCAGGACATGCACAGAAGTCCCAAAGAGCCGAAGATCCGAAGTGTTGAAGAGCTTAAATCTCAAAGTCTTGAATCATATCTAGACCGTTCATCGATCATGACACATGGCGATTTGGCTATTTTCACTTCGAGAGTTTTCCAAGAAAAAACATTTGAAACTCCCGAAGCCTGAAGTGAAGAAAACCTGGAATGAATCAAGACGATACATCAATGGAGACATGTGGAAGAAGATCGTCCACTTCAAGAGTTTTCCTCTGGGATATCTTCACACTTCACATTTGAAACTCCCAAAACCTGTATTTTCGAAGAGAATCTAGACCATTCATCCATCATGGCATGTGGCGATAGATCACTCACTTCAGAGTTTTTCTTGCCTCCGGGAGATGTTTCATGTTTGATATTCAAAACACTTGAAGCCCAAAATTCTAAAGTGAATCTCGACCATTGATCCCAAGTCAATGAGAACCATCAATCCTCTCAACAGGTAAATGTCACCCAGATCTCGGATCATAATCAGATCGATGTCTATAGTTCATTACGGGGACATAAACTACTCGAGCCTTAATTTTCCTAAGCGGTCTTGCAATTGGAACCATTGTATTTTTGGAAGAGTACATGGCAGCTTGTGGTGGATTGTTGGCCCAAAGGCGATCTGAATCAAAAACACCCTCAACAGCTCCTACAATCACGTTCTTGAATGACATCAGATCACTGTGTCACCTCCACTCATCAACTCACTACTATCACTCCTCTTGCCACCCGAAACTTGTCCTCCATTAACCTCCACGTTGATCTCCATCAGTGGTGTCCCACCTCTCCAAATGAATGGTCCTTATCGCAACTTGGACCCCCACAACCATTATAAATTTAACGGTGGCGGTTGCTTTGAGCATGTATTTTTTCCACCGTGGGCCCTACCTAACATGGAGGCTCCTCAAAAAATCAGACGCCCCCCTCTCTAATCCTCTTATCACCTAACCCCACCCCCCCCTGAGTTCCTCCCAGGTTTGTTTTCAATACCACCTCCTCTTGCCTTTCACCACCTGTTCTCCACTCACTTCCCAATCTACTCACACCTCCTCTCACTATGCCATATGTTTCCACACATCATCTACCCTTGCATCCATTCATTCTGTCTCCCAATAGGATGCTCACCTCCATGTCTCCCCTCGTTCTCGGTGGGATGACAACCATTCCAGTGAAGCTATTTCACAGGTACAAATGGAATCTGATGGGGTCAATACAAAGTGCACTTGGATTTTGAAATCTTAGGCATAGATAGAGAGTTAAGTCTCAGTCACAGGTTGACATAGATTAGTTCTAGAAATGCTACAACAAACTTTGCTCATGCAGCTGGTTATCTCCAGTGTCCTCCAACAGCTCACAGACATGTCGTCATTCAAAAAAGAGATTTTATTTGTCACTCCAAGGCCTATCTTTGGCCCCTCAGTTCCTCTAGCACATGCATTAGTTCTGTCGCAGAGACAATAGCAGTTTTATTTGATTAAGTCCAACATTTTCCTAGATTAGATGCAAGAGTGGTATTCTGTGTGTGATAAGAACCACTCTTGCTGATTAAGTTGAGTGTCTTAGCGAAGTAAATTATTTTATTTATGAACAATTCCCTAAATTTAGGTCTTAGTACCCTAAGCACGAGAGCCTCTGCAACTCTTTTAAATAGTTAGTTTTTGGATATTGTAAACGTCATATTTTTTTAGGAAGGAATATAAATACAATAGACTGCTTGGACCCATTTTATGCATGGATTAAATATCTCTACCTGGTGAACATACTCTTCATGACAGTGTTTCGTTCAACTCTTCACATGTTTTCATTCTTATCTTGAATATGGTTTTTTATTTGTGCAACGTACATTTCATTTCCTTTTAGCTGTTATATGACTTATTTTTACTGATATGCAACCTGTCAAACAACTAATGCTTTGGTGAAAATTTCTTTTCTGCAACCTATGGGAATTATTGTGTTTTGATATATGTTTGATGTCTTGAAATGATATTTTAAGTATTGAACTTCTTGCAGTAGATTACTCATTGAGTAGTTTGTTGTTTCCCTCTATTTTCTATAATTTCACTTGTCTGACATTAGTGTGCCATCAGCCAAGAAGGGCCCTCATCCATATCATTCTGCCAACCCAACCTTGACTTTTTATTGATATAATAAACCTCGGACCAACCAACACAAATTTAAAATAAGCAAACATTATAAACTGATAGGTGGCCTAGATTTTCCCTTTAGCAGTCAGATGCAGACCTTAGGACCAACATCTTCTGGCGCCATTGTGAGGGAATGGAGTAAGGAAATATCTTTCCCTGGGAGAATGGAAATTGATCAGCTCTAACCTTTGATGGTGAACAAAGATTAGACACAGAAAAACTTCCATCTTTCACCTGGGGACTTCACTGGGTAAAATTTAAAGAAGAAATATTGGTGCCCAAAAAGGGATTCAACAAATCCAAATCTGAAAAAATCAAAGCCAAGAACGTTGATTATAACCTTGAGAATAACATAGTAGGCTTTGAGCTATAAAGGAAACTAAGGAAGTCCATTGTAGCTTAGAGATACACTACCCCCCTCAAGGGAAAAGTTTCACACCAAGAGAATACTTCAAACCATCATCACAAGCAGCTTGAATTTTCTATCCCTAAGAATCATAACTCCAAAAGGGATCACACATATCCTACTCCTGATTCCACTTCAGCATCCAGTCCTACATCCACTCCTGTATCTCCCATAAATTTGCAGATTCCTATTGTTCAAGCCATGGTTGTTAATAGGATGGATGTCATAATTTCTGCCAAATATGAACCCTTAGTGCTACATGTAGTTTTACATGCACTCCCAACCGTAGATTACATGAAATATTTGACAAGATGTAATGGGGAGGGTGAAATAACTGTTGAATAACATTTGGTATCCTTCTATAGTTTTGCAGACAACTTTAACATTGATTATTCAGATGTGTGGATGAGGTTGTTTGTACAGAGTTTGGATGGGGAGGTCAGAAAATGGTTCAGGAGTATTCCTCCAGCCTCCATTGCCGATATTGAGGCATTGGACAAAGATTTTATAAAGAAATGGGGAGATAGGAGATATTATATTTATTACATCATTGAATTTGGGGTTCTAAAGAGAAAGAATGGTGAATCTATTTCATAATTCACCAAGAGATTCAATAAAATGTATGGTAGAATCCTGATGAAATCAAAACAACTGAGGCCTTTTCCAAGATCACTTATTCTAATGCATTTTATGAATAATTCTCCCTCCTCCTGAGAGAGAGAAGTTCAACCACATTGTTGTCCATGCAGGAAGCATCCATTGAGGTTGAATCTAATATTTTGGCATTAGACAGATTGAAGACTAGGTCTGATAAAGAGAAGAAAAAACAAAGAGAGGATGCCCCTGCCTCCTCTAACCCAACTAAATATGATCCCAAACTTGAGGAGATGACCAATACTTTGAAGGATATGAATTTTGAGATAACTAATCTAAAATGGGAATCCAAACAGCCAAACAAAACTTTTCAAGGGGCTGGTAATAGAAATCAGAACCAATTTATAAGGCCTAATTATGCTCCTCAAGTAATGCAGAGAGAAAGGAGAAATGTTGATGATAAAAGGGTAGTGGCCCCTTTCCAAAACAATCAGATTGAGGAGATAGATGCAAACAATGATGTTGTGGACGATACTATTGTGCTTTTCAATGAGAAAGATTATTATACCAGTCACTTAAGAAAGCAAGAATATGATGTAGCTCAGTTGTCAAATCAATTTCATGATCAGATAGGGGAGGAGGGAGTTATTCAAGGTCAACCCAAGAAGAAATATGATTTGAGGATGAGAAATGGAGCTTCCAAAGCCACCACCTCTGATCAAAGAAAACAAGAAGAAGCTCCTCCCAAGACAAATCCAAATAAAGGTATTCCATATAAAACTTAACCATCTCCACTATCAAAAAATTGTGCCCATGAAACAAAGGAGAGAATAAGCCACCAACCTCTTTCAACCTGGAACATGAGCTGAGCAAAATCAAGATTCTTGTCCCTTTGACAAAATTGTTAAAAAATGAACCTTTCAAGAAATCCATCATGAAAGTTCTGTAACCAACTCATTCTAGTGTATCTTTCGATGTCATTGGTCTATAGGATGAAAACCCAACCATTACTGTGGGTCCACACATTGAGGATGGCTCTGATGCTTCTCTTCCTATCTATATATCTCTAAATTTCCATGATAATATCCTGCATAAATATCTTATGGACTCAGGATCCTCTCACAATGTCATGCACAATGTTGTTATGGAAGAACTAGGTATGGAGATTACCAAGCCTTACCAAGACCTGTATTCCTTTGATTCTAAGAAAGTAAAATTCCTGGGATTGATAAAGGATATGGTGGTTTCTCTAGAACAATTACCCATGAACAGTGTAGTGATGGACATTTTGATGGCCGATATTCTCCCAAAGTTTGGCATTCTCTAATCCAGAACTTGGGCTAAGAAGGTTGGAGGATCATTGCAAATGGACCTCACATATGCCACCATTCCTATGTTTGGTGTTGAGCAAATGAGAATATACATAGAGGTAAGGTTATCCTACATAGTCAGTGATCATCAAAACCCAATAAACAACCCCATTTATGTTGTTGAGGATGGGATGGGTTTGTTTGTTTTTCATTTAAATGATGATGAACCTGAAATATCAAGTAGCCAACGCAGAGAGTAGTCGATGACTGGTCAAAAAAATAAGGTGTGGAAGATGTATTTCGATGGCTCTTCATCAAAAGAAGGATCTGGTGCAGGTATTCTCCTCATTTCCCCTTCAAGAGAAGTAATAACCCTCTCTTATAAGCTAGAGTTTTAGACTACTAACAATATAGTTGAATATGAAGCTCTGGTATTGGGATTGAGGGCTATATGAAGCAGTTTTTGGTGATTCTGAGTTGGTCATCAATCAAGTGAGAAATATCTATCAAACTAAGAAACAGAGGCTCAAGCAGTACATAAACAAGTTATGGGATCTGATCGATAATTTATTTCTAGCATTTAACCTCTATTTTATTCCTAGAGAACAGAATCAGAAAGTTGATTCTCTAGCCTTAGCTTCTAGCACGTTCAGGCCTCCCATTGGTCCAAATATTAAATATCATTGGTAATTAGACATAGAACAACCATACTAGACAACATAAAGCACTGACAAGTCTTTAGTGATGATTTAGATTTGTAGAGATTTCTTCACCCATTGATGAATTATTCAATATCTCAATTGATGAATAAAGTCAAGAAGATGAAAATGAGAAATTATAAGATCAATAGTCTTCTCATCTGTTGAAGATAGTGGTTGGTCATGATATTGTGTAGATGAAACCCAATCACATTCCAAGAGGACTAGTAGCATTGGAAATATTGTTCGAGAACCATGATGTTTACAAAGGAACTGCCATGAAGAATCAAGAAAAGGAGGTGACATAGTGCAATATTAGGACCACTGAGGATCCCAAGATCAGCAAGTTTCCCAAAGCATTAGCTATAGAACAAAAAAACAGGTATGTCAGTCTCATTAAAAAAAATTCTAATACTTTTGCATGGTCTTATAAATATTTGAAGACATTTGATATTGACATCATCCATAACAAGATCCCTCTAAAAACTGGCTCCAAGCCATTCAAATAAAAGATTAGAAAATTTAATCCCATGTTAATGTTTATAATTGAGAGAGAGATAAAAAGGATGGTGGATGCCAAGATTATTGTACCATTGAGGTATTCAAACTGGGTGGCCAACTTAGTGCTTGTAAGGAAGAAATGTGGGGAGGTACGCTTATGTGTTGATTTTAGAAATCTCAACAAGTGTTCTTTGAAGGAAAATTACCCCCTCCCCATGATGGATCATATTTTACAGAGGGTAGTAGGTACACACATAGTTTCCTTGTTGGATGGATACTCTGGTTATAACCAGATAGCAATTTGTGAGGAGGATAAAGAAAAAACAACATTCACCACCCCATGGGAAACATTCATGTATGACAAGATTCCCTTTGGAATCATGAATGCAGGGGCCACTTTTCAGAGGGCCATGGACTTAGATTTTGTGGGGGAGAAGGAAAAATTTATGGTCATATACCTAGATGACATTACCATTTTTTCCAAGTTTGATGAGGAACATTTGCATCATTTGGAGCAGGTTTTCAAGAAATGCAGAAGGTATGTGATATCTCTAAGTCCTAGTAAGTCTCACTTTTCCATGAAAGAAGGCAAGATCCCGGGCCACATCATATCAGTGGGAGGCATAAAAATTGATCCAAAGAGGGTTTGTGCCATTCAACAAATTGAGATCCCCAGAAACAAAAAGGTTGTCCAGTCTTTAATTGGTAAGATAAACTTCCTTAGCCATTTTGTGCCAAATTTTTCTGAAATTCTAAAGCCTATTACTAACATGTTGAAGAAAGATGCTTTGATAAAATGGTCCTCGGAGAAAAAATCATCTTTCCAAACAATCAAACAAGCTTTATTCGAAGCACATGTATTGGCCAACCCTGACTATACCAAAGAGTTCTTCATCTTTTCCTTTGCCTTAGAGGAAACAATTGTTGTTGTACTGTTGTAGAAAACTAAGGAAGGGCATGAGTAGCCAATATCCTTTTTCATCAGAGCCCTCTAAGATGTTGAGCTCAAGTATAATATATTAGAGAATTAGGCTTATGCATCGGTCAAAGCACTCAAGGCCTTCACGGTTTACATGATACAGTCTATCATAACAACCTTTGTTCCTAGAAGTAGTTTCAAAGAGATTCTGGTCCAACCAAATAGCGAGGGGAATAGAGGAAAATGGATTGTCAAGCTATTGGAGTATGATTTTCACATAAATCCAACCAAGTTGATCAAGGGGAAAAGACTAGCCAAATTTCTATAAGAATCAAACTTCAAGGTGCTAGTGTTGCATCAAATCTTCACCCAATTAGATGCACCCATCATATAGCCCGGACAAGACAACTTACAAGTATTTGAAAAATATTCCTCTTCACCTTGCTATAAAAAGATTATCTATTTTCTACAACATTTTGAATGTACACCAGATGTGAAGAAGACAAAGGCCAGGACTCTCAAGTTGAAATCCATCAAATTCTACATTTCAAACCAGATCTTGTAATGGAGGGATCCCACTGGCATTTTGTTAAAATTCCTTGATGGAGATGAAGCTAAACAAGTCACATCATAAATGCACAGAGGAGTGTGTGGAGGTCACCAACATTGGAAGGCCACAATGCTCAATATCTTGAGGGTAGTATAATACTGGTTGGCCCTTTTCTCTGATGTGTTTTCCAATGTTAGAGCCTGCAATGAATGTCATATGTTTGTAGGGAAACATAATTTACAATCACTGCCCCTGAAACCTATCAAAGCCAGTAGTCCATTTCAACAATGGGGTTTAGACTTCATAAGAGAAATAAATCCACCCTCTAGTGGACAACACAAGTGGATCCTCACTGCCACCGACTACTTCACCAAATGGATTGAGGTTGTGCCCATCAGGAATGCCACTGACATGGTAATCATGAATTTCCTGGAAACTAATATTTTTTCCAGATTTGGTTGCCCCAGTAAGATTAAAACATAAAATTTCCAAGTATTCAAGTCGAAATCCATGATTGACTTTTGTGGAAGTCACAAAATTTCCTTGATACATTTCACACCCTATTACCCTCAGGAAAATGGCCTGGAAGAATCATCAAACAATAATCTCATCAAGATCATTAAAAATTTGTTGACTAAAAGAAAGAAATCCTGGGACTCTAAGCTCAAATATGCCTTATGGGCTGACATAATCAACACTAAGAAGTCTCTTGGAACCTCACCAATACATCTTGTTTATGGCATAGACGTTGTTTTTCCTACTCAGCTTGGTATACTAGTCCTGAAATTTTTGCAGGAGGATATTGAGAAGCCTAATGACATCCAACGAAGGATATTCCAGATTATAGATGTTAAGCAGAGAAGGGAGGCACTTGATCATAGAACAGAGGCATACCAGAGAAATATCAAATCGACCTTTGATAAGAAAACCAAGAAGGATATTTTTCAGGAAGGTGACCTAGTTTTGAGGTGGGATAACAGAAGGGATGACAAGTCCAAGAATGATCAATTTGAAAACCTCTAGTTTGGCCATTTTAAGGTGATTGAAGTTCTGGAAAACAACATGTTCATCCTACACAATATAGATGAAATAGAGATCTTTAGAGGCCCATTAAATGCATGCTTTCTAAAACACTATTTTGTTTGAGGATGGGGGAAGGTCCCTCTTGTACCATAGAAGCTTTCCTTTTATTGTTGTTTTGATTACTTAGTTGTGTTTGAATAAAGACTCCATAGCCGAAAAAGGAACCGGGGTGTAGTTTCAACTTTTAATTCAGTAAAATGCATAGTTGAGGGACAGTAATAGATACGCAGGGCTGACAGACAGAAACAAGGGTAAATGATGAAAGGTAAGAGCAGTTATCTAATCTCAAGGCATCGATCTACAATTCTTAGCACCTCATAGGGATGAGCTATCCCCAGTTGGAGCCAATTTTGTAACCTAGGCCTTCATCCCCTGCCTCTCTTCTCTTTTTCCCTATTACTTAATAATATTTTACTCTTCCGGTTGGTTAAGTTATCTTCCCATTACTAAGTGACTTGGTTCTTATTCATTTTTTCCTGGTTTGAGTCTTTGCACGTTTTTGTTCTCTTTTTCTTGAAAGAATGAAATATTGTGTTGGATTTGGTTCGAATTACTTGTCATCATATTTTCCATTAATCCATCTCACCACAGGTCGACCAAGCCTTTTCTATATGTAGGAAACGCCCGTGGACAAACAAAGCCATTCAGAATGGTCATTTTTGGGCTAGGATTTCTGAAATGAATAGGGAAATTTTCAACATTAAAGATCCACCAAGCAAATCATATCAACGGTTATCATCCATGCGAGGGTGCAGAATTGTGAGGAGTTTAACACCAAGAGTCATCAGAAGTCCCGAACCCGTGAAGTATTTAACATGGCTTAAGCTTGGGTTAATTAGTGATAAGCACTGACTAATCACTTTGGTGATTTTCATTTGGGAGATTGGCATACTTTACATCCACAAATTCCCGAAGACCCAAAGCCTAAACTACGAGAGACCCAAAAATCTGGAGCCTTCATCTATCAGGACATGTGCTGAAATCCCAGAGAGCTGAAGAGACGAAGTATTGAAGAGATTAATTACCAATGTCCCAAATCCAATATGGACCATTCACCGATCATGACACGCGATGACAGATCATTTATTTTGGCTATTTTCACTTTAGGAGTTTTCCAAGCACAAACATTTGGAACTCCTGAAGCCCGAAGTGCTGGAAAAATGGAATGAATCAGGACCATACATTAATGGAGACATGTGGAAGCAGATCATCCACTTCGGGAGTTTTCCTCTAGGATATCTTCATGATTCACATTTGAAACTCCCAAATCCTGGATTTCCAAAGAGAATTCAAACTGTTCATCCATAATGGCACATGGTGACAGATCACTCACTTCAAAGTTTTTTTTTCCTCCAGGAGATGTTTCATGTTTCATATTCAAAACACCCGAGGCCCAAAATTATGAAGTGAATCTCAACCATTGATCAAAGGTAAATGAGAACCATCTATCCTCACAGTAGGTAAATGCCACCCATATCTTGGATCATAATCAAATCGACAGCTATAGTTCATTGCGGGGATGAAAACTGCTCGAGCTTTAATTTTCCTAAGCGGCCCCACAATTGGAACTATGGTATTTTTGGAAGGTTATGTGGGAGCTTGTGGTGGATTGCAGGCCCAAAGGTGGTCTGAATACAAATCACCCTCAACAGATCCTGCAATCATGTGTGTGAATGACATCATATCATTGTGTCACCTCCACTCATCCACTCACTACTCTCGCTCCTCTCACGACCCAACACTTGTCTTCCATTAACCCCCACGTTGATCTCCATTGATGGTGGCCCACCTCTCCATATCAACGTTCCTTTTATCGCAACTCAGACCCCTCGACCATTCTACCTTTAATGGTGGTGGGGGGTCTGAGTAAGTATTTTTCCCACCATGGGTCTTACCTAACATGGTGGCTCCTTGAGAAATTGGACCCCCCCTCTCTAATCCACTTACTGCCTACCCCACCCTCCAAGTTCCTCCTGGGTTGTTTTTCAATACCGCCTCCTCTCACCTTTTGCCACCTATTCTCTGCTCACTTACCAACCTACTCAAACCTCCTCTCACTATGCCATATGTTTTCACACGTCATCTACCCTCACATCCATTCATCTCGTGTCCCAATTGGATGCTCTCCTCCACATCTCCCGATTGGATGCTTACCTCCACATCTCCCGATTGGATTCTTTCCTCCACATCTCCCCTCATGACCGATGGGCCAACAACCATTTCAACGAAGCTATTTCATAGGTATAGATGGCATATGATGGGGTAAATACAGAGTGTGTTTGGCTTCCAAAATATTAGGCATAGACAGAGAGTTAAGTCTCAGTCACAGATCGACACAGATTAATTCCATAAACACTGCATCAAACTATGCTCATGCAGTTGGTTATCTCCAATGGCCTCCAACATATTCCAGACACATTGTCATTCAACACAGAGCTCTGTTGTGTCACTCTGAGGCCTATTTTCGACCGCTCAATTCCTCCAACACATGCATCAGTTCTGTCGTAGAGATAGTAGTAGTTTTATTTGATTAAGTCCATCATTTTCCTAGATTATATGCAAGAGTGGTCTTATGTGTGTGATAAGAACCACTCTTCCTGATTATGTTCAGTGTCTTAGTAAATTTAATTATTTGATTTACGAACAGTTCCCTAAATTTAGGTCTCAGTCCCCTAAGGACAAGAGCCTCTGCAACTCTTTTAAATATTTAGTTTTTGGATATTGTAAACGTTGGATTTTTTTAGGAAGGAATAGCAATGAAATAGACTAGTTGGACCCTTTTTATAGATGGATTAAATCTCTCTACCTAGTGAACATACTCTTGATGACAGTGTTTCATTCAACTATTCATGTGTTTTCATTCTTATCTTGAATACAGGTTTTTATTTGTGCAACCTACATTTATTTCATTTCAGGTATTGTATGACCTATTTTTATTGATATGCAACCTGTCAAATAGCTAATGCTTTGGTGAATTTTTTTTTCTGCAACCTGTGCGAATTATTGTGTTTTGATACATGTTTGATGTCTTGAAATGATATTTTAAGTATTGAACTTCTTGCAGTAGATTATTCATTGAGTAGTCTGTTGTTTCCCTTTGTTTTCTATAATTTCACAAGTCTATTATTAGTGTTCCATCATCTAAGGAGGGCCCTCATCCATATCGTTATGCCAACCCAACCTTTCCTTTGTCTTGATAGAATAACCCTCAGACCAAACAACAAATATTTAAAAGAAGAAATCATTCTAAACTGATAGGTGGCCTAGATTTTCCCTTTAGCAGTTAGGTGCAAACCTTAGGACTAACAGCAAGCTCCACTTAAACCTCAAAAGCGCCCTCAACTACCATCTCAACTCAACCCGAATCCTAATAATAGACCAGTCCAATTCATGCAAATTGTCAAAAATTTGGAGGGTGAAACAAACTCTGTAGGAAGCAATGAACTTCGGTTGAGGTTGGGGCGTGTAATTTCTCCTGAGGAAAGTGGAATTCATCAAGAACATGAGAATGGGAATTATAGACAACCAAGAATAAAACCATCTTCTGTGGTCATAACAAAAGAAACAAAATAGGGGGAAAATACAGTCGAGTAACAAAATCCCGATAAAATGTAATTTATCCTCCCCCATTTCCTGAAAGGCTAATGATAGAAAAACCAATTGTATGTCCCAACTTTGATATCGTCAGGGAACTAAAGAATCTATGTGTTAAAATTCCACTCCTACATGATTTACAAGATATTCCTATTTATGAAAAAAAAATTAAAGAATTATGTAGGAAGAAGTCCAGAAGGAAAATTAAGAATCCATCAATTGTTCATGTGGTAAGAACGTTGTTTGATCTTATTCTAGGAAATCATGAGCCAATTAAATATGCAAACCCATGAAATATCATGGTAACAATTCATATACAGGGTTTCTTTTTCCCAAATTCACTGGTGTATTTGGGAGAAACCATCAATATCCTGACCACCGAGACCTATAATGTCCTAGGTATCACCTCCTTCGAACCTACTTCAACTATGTAAGAATTTGTTGATAGATCGATGGTTAAACCAATAGGCACATTACAAGACATAGCAGTCTCGATTGACTCTTGGGAGTACCCAGATAATTTCCTAGTTATCAACCCAAGAAGTAGACTATATGGACACCTATTAATATTAGGGAGATCGTGGCTAGCAACAGCAGATGCATACATAAGATGTCTCACAGGAAACATGATGATTGCTAGAGGAAATGCTATAAATAACCTTATCTTGTATCCTCCAGCTAAACCAAGTCTACCTGTCATACATCAACAGTTGCAACCACCTAGATATCCAGAAGAAAACATATGCCCTCTTGTCACACTAGAAGAAGCTCTTGGGCTCAAAAACCAACTAGAAGATGATGTGATGAGTATATTCATTAACAACCCAACTGTGATAGGAAACCCAACATGTCAAATGTTGAAGGTCGTTTTAGATAATGAATCACATGGAGACCCCTCGGAAGAATTTATCGAGCAATAGATTCCCACCACTGTTGTCCATAACAGTGTTGCATTTGAAATTGCACTAGGAATATTTTTGAATATTAATGTCAATTTGAATGACCAACAAAAACAAAAATTAATCCAGATCCTTGCTAATTACCAACATGCTTTTTCTTGGGAGTATCCCGATATGAAGGGAATTGATCCCCAACTATGTACACATCATATCTATATAGGAAAAGATACCTGACCTATCTGACAACCCCAATGAAGATTAAACCCTCATCTCAGAGACATTTTCAAAGAATAATTACAGAAAATGTTGGATGTAGATTTCATATATCCTATTTCAGATAGCTAGTGGGTCTCCCCACTGGTAATCATCCCTAAAAATAACGATAAGTGATGAGTCTTTGTAGACTACAGAGAACTCAATAAAGCTACCCAGAAGGACCATTTTCCCCTACCTTTTATTGATCGAGTCCTTGATATTTTAGCAGTGAAGCAATTTTTCTCCTTCCTACATGGCTTTAGTGGTTATAATCAGATTCAAATTTCTCCAGAACACCAGGATAAAATTACATTTACATGTCCTTGGGGTACCTTCTCATATCAAGTATTACCCTTTGGGTTATGTAATGCTCCAGCTACATTCCAGAGAGTTATTTTAAGCATATTTTTTTATTTAATTAATGAAGGACTTCAAGTTTACATGGACAATTTTACCCCTTATGGAACTAACTTTGATCAAGATTTAAGCAATATGGAGAAGGTACTAGAACGATGCATTTCTACCAGGATATTTTTAATTCATGAGAAATGTCATATGATGATGACTGAAGGTGTGGTACTAGGACACTATGTTTCTACATATGGAATCAAGGTAGACCCAACAAAGATAGAGGTAATCCTTAAATTACCTACACCCCGTACATAGACTGAGGTACGTAGTTTCCTTGTCTGTGCAGGATATTATCGCAGATTCATAGAAATTTTTTCAATAATAGTTGCACCTTTACATGCTTTAACTGGTAATTTGGAATTTCAGTGGTATGATAAGTGTGATGTTTCGTTTGCAGAGCTTAAAAGGTCAATTTCAATAGCACCAATGCTGAGAGAACCGAACTGGAAGTTACCATTTAACATCTCTTCAGACACATCGGATATTGCTATAGGCGTTGTCCTTGGACAGGAACAATACAAGAAACCTTATGTTATTTATTTTATTAGAAAAAATCTTACTCCTACCAAATTAAGTTACACAGTAACAGAAAAAGAATTTTTAGCCATTATACATGCTATTAATAAATTTCGACACTACATAATAGGCTATCCAATAATTTTGTATAGTGATCACTCTGCTATTAGATACTTAGCCAACAAACCAATTACTAATGGATGGGTTATGCAGTGGTTGTTTCTTTTGTAGGAATTCAACATCACCATTAAGGATCGACTGAGAAGAGAAAATCTTGTTGCTGATTTTTTGTCTCGTATACCCAAGACAAATAACTCTTTGACAGTCGAAGAACAATTTCCATATGAACATTTGTTCGCTATGACTATTAAGATGCCTTGTTACACTGATGTGGTGAATTATCTAGTAGTGGGGAAATTTCCATCGCACCTATCATCAAGAGAAAGGAAATTAATTGTTCGGCGTAGTGCACGGTTCACCTGGATCGATGGATATCTTTCTCACATAGGGTCTAATATTAAGATCTGAAGATGTATCATAGAGGATGAAATTCATGATGTCTTGAAGGCATGTCATGATGAGTCATGTGGCAGACATTTTGCAATCTGCATAACTGGGCATAAGGTTTTACAGATGGGTTATTATTGGCCCTTGATATTTAATGATGCAAAGAAGTATGTCCAGGCTCGTGATAGGTGTCAGAGGATGGGACGACTAGGCCAAGCTGATGAAATGACCCTACAACCACAAGTGGTGATGGATCCTTTTGAGATATGGGAACTGGATTTTGTTGGTCTCTTTAACCCAAAATAAAATCAAAAGTATTATATGCTAGTTGCAATAGACTATATGACCAAGTGGGTAGAAGAAGTATCCTTTCCAAACGCAACTGAGGAAGTAGTCATTAAATTTCTCTTTGAAATATTTGTGCACTATGGATTACCTAGGGAAGTAATCATGGATGAAGGGTCACAATTTATAGCACATAAAATCTTGTCCACTCTACACAATTATCACATTAAACATAGGGTTACCTCCCCATACCACCCGCAGAAAAATGGACAAGTGGAAAGTACCAATAAAGTCTTGGAGGAAATCTTGACAAAAATAGTCTCAACAAATCATCAAAATTGGGCAGTCGAGATCCCAAACGCCTTATGAGCCTATCGCACAACATGGTGTAACACTACTAGATACTCTCCTTATCACCTAGAGTTTGGAAAAGAGCCTATATTTCCAATTGAATTTGATATCAAGACTCTAAAAATGGCCCAGGAAATTGGGTTGGATATTACAGAAGAACACACGTAGTGCTTTCAACAACTCAATGAGTTAGATGAAGAACACTTGTTTTCTCTTCAGTGCACAGCTGTTATTCAGCAACAAAGAGCTAGGTGGCATGACAAGCATATCAAGAAGAAATCCTTCTAGAAAGGCGTTTGGGTGCTTCTTTATGATTCCAGATTTCATGATTTTCTTGGGAAATTGCAGACAAGATGGCTAGGACCGTATGAAATCAAGGAAGTCCATGATAATGGCATTTCCACTTTAGTTACCATCGATGGGTCTGGTTCTCCTTTTCTGGTAAATGGACATCGACTACAGCTCTACCATCAACCGCTTTCAAAAGAATCATTTTGCCAAGAAGTAATTAAAGATCCTACTATTCATATTTTATCTAGCTGGGAAGGCAACCCAACAACTTCAGCTCCATGAAATTGTTTTTTTTACAGCACTATACATATTGTATATATTTTTCCTTCAAGATTTGATTAAGTTCTTTTAAGTTTTTTTACTTTCTAGGGAAGTCACTATAAAGAGATTTGGATAACACGAACTAGAAAGGATGTAAAATATCACTATAACGAAATATAATTAGCACTCTTATTTGTTCCTTATTTAAAATCCAAATTGCTCTTGTTTCACTTTGAAAATCCATCAAATATAGAACTTGTTTTGATAACAAAAGATAAATATGTCATGTTTTGCAGCAAAAGTAAGAAACTGCACTCAAAAGATGAGCGACTGTGACTCTAGTAAATAAAAATGAATGCATGACACCATAAACCATCCAATATATTTTATTCCCATGATCATTGAATACACCCACCCGTAAAATTAAATGAATTTATTTGATGACTAATCAATCCTAGATTCACTATAGCAAACATTTATGCGGGAGGTATACAATTAATTAATTATATGGTTAAATTTGAACATCATCGTCATCCTCCTCAAACGTAATAATTGTCGTTTCTTTTGTTGCGATTGTTGTTCCCTTTGTAGGTAGTGTCGTTCATTCGAACGTAATAGATGGCATTCCCTTTGTTGTGATTTTTGTTCCCTTTGTGGGCAGTGTCGTTCATTCAAACATAACAACTGTTGTTTCCTTTGTTGTGATTGTTTTTCCCTTTGTGGGTAGTGTTGTTCATTCGAACGTAACATTTGTCTTTCCATTTGTTGCGATTGTTGTTCCCTTGGTGGGAAGTGTTGTTCATTTGAACTTAACAACTGTTGTTCCCTTTGTTGCGATTGTTTTTCCCTTTTCGGGTAGCATCGTTCATTCGAAAGAAACAATTGTTGTTCCTTTTGTGGTTGTTCCTGTTGTTGTTCCTTTCCCTTGAAAGTAATGGTTTTTGGTTTCGACAAGCAAAACGTGTTGTTTTTATGACTACTCTTGATATGTTTAGCTACTCCTCTGGGTATGAACTTCACTAACTAATTTTCAACAACATCAATTCTAATTATCATGGTAACGATTTCTTATTTTCTTTTCGAGGAATATCTAGCATACCTTATCAAATTGTTTATGGATTGATTTTTCTGAATTATCTTAATATTGTCCATAATCCTTAACCACCATAATTTGTTTCTTTTCCCTATATATATGCATATACTTGAATGATAAATTTCCTTCACATCATAATAAGTAGTCTAAATAAATATAAATATAAAAAGAAAAAGAAAAAAACCTTCTCCCAAAAAGGATAGGTGGTCTCATCATGAGGCAACCTACCACAATCATAAGATATTAACATAAGTGACATTACCACTATGGCTACCACACTAGGGAAATGGCCTTTGGAATTTAGGGTCAAAGGACAAGAGGTCTCATCACAAGCCGACTTGTTCACTTTGTTAGGATCTAGTGAGTGGCATTGTTTTTATTTGGCTACCAAACTAGGATAGTGGCCTTTTTGGGGAAAGACTATTCAAACTACTTATTGAGGATACTGGCTCATCTATGGGTTAAATGGAAACCCTGTTGAGGCTATGGATGCCTATTGACAGTAGTGTCTCTGCCTGTGGTAATGAAGTTTATCTCAATTCACCAAGTTTTTATTGTTCTCATAGACTTCCTTTCTTAAAAAAGAGGCTATCATTCTTTCTATATTCAAAAAAAGGGGTGATAGAGAAATTATGACACATGGAATATTTATAAAACGTGGACATATTAGAAATATTCAGAATTTCTTCCTTAACACATTGGATATTGGTATTTGGACTTTCACTTTCCACAAAATATGTGATTATCATTCATCATTAACATTAAGTTTCTTTTAAAGTTATTGACAGTCGTTCTCCCAGTGGTGGCGACGTAATAATTATCCCTCACTTGACTGACCATCATTCCTACATTCATAGATACCATCGGTCGAGATAAAACATTCACTCATTTGGGGGTGGACATTCCACACGATTATCAATAATCCATAATGATTACATATAATGGGAAATTACGTATTTTTATATACCATTGTTGTTCTGTAATTTTTACCATTTCTAGTACCTTTCTTTTACAGGCTGGTCTAACTAATTTTACAGGTGGGAACGATAGTTGTGCTGATTTGTTTACAAAATATATGGGTGGAAAAAGTATTCTCCATGAGCCTACATTGATGCAAGTGACTGATCAAGCAAGGGAAACTCTACACCGTTTAGGGTGGACACAATACTTTAACAGACTGCAGGTATTTGATATAAATATTGCGCTAGAATTCTTCCAAAATCTACAGGGGGGACTCTCAACAACTCGGGGCATACAATACCATTCATTTATTCCATCATAGATGAGGTAATAGGCCTTCCAAATGAAGGAACACAATGGAATAGTAAATACATAGCACTCCAAGAAGTTGTGGAATCCTTTGCAGAACCAGGGGAGGAATTTGACAAGAAAGGAAAAAGGCCTCAACCCCATTGCTCTTAGTGAACCTTGGAGGGAGATAGAAGGCATGGTAAAAAGATACATCACATGTGAGGAATGATATGGAGTGGTGAGACCTCGCCACCTCAATTTGATGGAAGTGTTAAAACAATGGTTAGTATTAAATATACCATTCTTTTTTAATAACATGTTGCATGAGGTCACCGGAAGAACCCAAAAAGACAAAGACCCTACTAATGTAATAAATCATCATGGGTTAGTAAAATTGATAGTAGACATGGCCTTTAATTATACACAAATAATTTGGGGGTACCTAATTGAGCTCGATAGACCCTTGCAAATTGAGCAACCAAAAGTCCACCATGAAATTCCTCCACAAGGAATTGAGGTAGCCCAACCAGAGGGAGATAATTTCCAAATTGAAATACCAACCACCCATCCTGAAATGGAAAAAAAACGTATTCAGTTGGAAGACAATCAGAGCATGAAGGAAGAAACATCAAAAAGAAAAAGACAAAGAAAAATTTATGTTCTTGAAACCTCCTCTATTAAAAGAAGAAAGGATAAAGAGACAACACAACCTGAAAGAACTCAGGAAACTGTGCAAATAGAAGAGCTATCACATGAAAACCCTGTAGGAAAGCATGATGATTTGTTCGGAAGTTATGAAGAGGAGATGGCCCAAGTGTTGGTAAATTTGGGAATATCACTGATTGAAGATACATATGGGCTAGAAGGACCCCAAGCTCTAACCTCTCCTCCTTCAAACTTTGTATTTGATCTTCCTGATATGGAGATGCCATCCTCTCCTATGAGGGAATATCCTAAGGTAGCAAAAAACAGAGAACCTCATTTTGATAAGAAAAGTCCTCTAGAGAAACAAGAGTGCCTAGAGGATACAGGGAATAAATTTCCAATTGATCAAGGTGGGGAATACCTTGAAATTCCCCTTGGACATAAAGAAACAATATAAAAAGGAAATAACAAAATTAGAAAATTGGAACATGAAAACAATACATTGAGGAAGAGGGTCGAGAAAATAAAGGTATTAAAACAAAAAATTGGCAGATTGAAAGAAAAAATTAGACAAATTAATAAGAAGATGGAACAATCTAACAGAGCCCATAAGAAGAAGAAATCCATGAGGGTTAGAATACAGGGAATAAATCCACTTCCTAGAAGGGAAATTCACACAAATTCTGTTGAAACACATGAAAATTTTCATGCTCCATTGGAATCAGTTGAAACAAAAACTTAAACAGATGCTCCAATAATAGTAGAAGCAATTGTTCAGAATGAAGAAGTACTTCATTCCCCTGAACATGATGCCACTATTAGAATGTTGGAAGAAGAATTGGAACGATCCCAATAGAACCTAACCCAATGCCAAAATGAAATGGTGACAGTAACAGAGCATCAAAAATTTGTCATACAACTCTGAGCCATGTCAACAAATAAAAATGAAACCTTTGTTGATCTCAGTAGAGAAAAATAAAAGGTAAAGAAGGTGCAGGGTCATCTTGATGGATCTTTGGAGAAAATAAAAAGTATTTTCTCTATTTATTATGATATATTAGCTTGCAGAGCCCCTGCTACTAATTGTGCCCTATTTTTATTGGAACATTATCTGTTATTAAAATTCAAATCCATTAGGGCAGGAACACCTTTTAAGTTTACCATTGTCTCTAATTTTGTTTTGTGTTTTAAATAACAAGATGATGTAGTATAATATTTTTTGTGTGAATTATATCTTCATAATTTCATTCTAGGAGAAAATAGAGATGAGAACCCCAATCCATTCCCTGGGGATATCCAATTTCAAGCCTTTTTAGCTTTTGCCAAAAATCAACTTAGGTGGTCCAAGGCACATAACGTCTTCATGAAAAGAGAAAATGGGTTGGACCTATGGGTCAGAGGAGAACCTTATTAACCATTTGACACCATTATGCAGCATAGAGCATTTATGAAGAGGGAGAAGGTTGTGGAATCTTTATCTCCCATCCATAGACATGTTGTACATTCAAGGCTGCAGTATTTTGGAGAAAATAAGAAGAAGCCCTTTCTGCTGCCAAATTAAGATGAAGTGTTTCTTCAAATGAAATAAAGAACAAGGAACCATTTGGTTTTGGGAATTTTCAAGAAGTTTCTCTCATATTAGAAAGGTATGCTAAAATGATAATGGAAGAAGGGCCTTCCTATATTGGATGTACGTATAGTCCCCCCATTATTTATTATCCTATAGAGGGTATTAGAGTGTTTATGAATTCTGTAATAAAAAGGAAGAGGTTGTTTTTGAAGAGATTAAAGGTAAGCATGGATTCCCAAGGCCTAAAGAAGAAACCTCTCCACCCTTTAGTATCACTGCTTTGCATATGAACTCTCTTGTTGCATGAGGACATGCAAAAATGTAAGCTGGGGGGTATGTTGGGGTGAGAAAAAGGTATAAATATTCTCCTTGTTACTTTGGTTTATGATATATTCTTTCTTGAATTTTCTATGATTTTGAAGTAATTAGGGAAACCAATGGTTAAAAATTCTTAGGAAATAATATTAAATGATATTAGATATTTTCTGAACTTTGGTTTGAATTGTTTTGATTTTATGCAAAAATGGACAATTGTTGTTAACAAAAGATAATTAAGAATATCATGAAGATGCACAGACCATTGAAGATCGAAGAAATCAGGAACAAAACGGTTCAAAGGAAGATTGAATTTTTATCTTGCAATCTTCATAAATAGTAAAAGAAATCTTGAGGATCTCTCGATCCTCAGGATAACTTAATATACTTATCTCATTGTAATATATAAATAAGAGTGAACAATAGAGAGGGATACCATAATTCAGAACTCTTAATTGTTGACACTTTGTACAACAATCCCATTGTAAATGACTTATCAATTATGGAATTAATGTAAGCTTTAAGCGTTTTGATCATTTCCGTGTACTGCGTTTTTGACAACAATGTCTTCTAAAGACTGTGGGCCCAATCGACAAGAGCTATTGTCTTGTCTATAATATTATCAATTCTATTATAAATCTGTGATTTGATATTTCCTTTAACAATTAGAATAAATTCGTTAATGTGTTGTTTTTATGAATTGATTGTGTTATTCTACTTGCATAAAATAGATTATCGATTGTTGTTCCAATACCGGTTTTTGTTCATTTATTGCTTGTGAATTATTTTCATTAAGTTTACATTTTCTATTCCTTTCATTAAATTCACATTTGTTGTTCCTTTCATTTAATTCACATTTTATTTTCTTTGTTAAATATTCAGTAGATCATTGTTTCTTTCCAATAGATTAATTAATTATTGAGAGATTGATTCGTTTTTGTAGATTAAATTGTTGTTTCTTGAATAGATGAATGAGTTCCGTAATTAATTGATGTTTTGTTTCATGGTGTGTTATTGCTCATAATATATTTTATGTTGATTGAGTTATTAGTTTCAGAGTTTGTAGTTAAAGTGCAAAGAACTTGAATATTGTAGTAATTTAGATAGACTCATATTTGTTGTATTTGAACTATCTACACAACCTCAACCTATACAAATATATTCATAGACTTTGTTGAAAATATTGAGAGAAAAGACAAATCCTTGGTTGATAAAATTAATGTCAGACTAATGGGTTTTTTAGGACATCTTTAGAGCCCAACACTGGGTTAGCCCATAATTCCAACAAGTGGTTCTGTTACCAACTAGAAATTAGAAGGAGAGTGAGGAAGGGGCTTGGTGAATAAGACATAGTGGTAGAAAGGAAAGTTCAGGCCATGGAGTCCTACGAAGAGAGATATTGAAATATGGTTAGAGACAAAGTAGTTGGAGTTCGCACAGAAAACCAATAAGGGTTCCAGGTATACACCATGCCACTATGTGAAGAGGCATGTGTTTACTAATTTGAATGAAGCATATTTTTGTTTTTTTCCACAATTATTATAGGAATATTTGTTAAGGTTAAAAAGATAACCATTCGACTAATTGAATTAGTCCAGTAGTGTGGAGTGTTGAAAATATTGTGTAGTTGGAAAGAGTTAGCAATAAATTCATGCATGTAGTATATTGTTGGTTAGACAATATTATTGTGGGGTTTATCACTAAGTTTGTAGTAGATAAAAAAAATTCATACACTACTATAGAGAAGGATTTCTTGAGGGTACCCATAGGGAGGTACATTAGGTCACTCTACACGTTGATCAATGTCTTATTACATGATAAAGGAAAGATGATCATGGAATCATATAGCTAGATCACTCTGCGTGCATGGGGGATTTGGGGGAAGCACTAAGGAAGATATAAGAAATGGAGAAGGATTTGGAGAGTAGGAAGAAGGAGTTAATGGACCCCATCATGATGGATCATGAACAAACTAGGGAAATCACAAGGAATGTAGGTGTGACACAGAGTGGATGACCCTACCAATATAGGATGAATAATAAAAAGATGGATGTAGTGGAGTGAGAGGGATTTGAAAATGATGAGGAGGAGGTAGAGGATCTCCACACCATGGGGTATATTGAGAATATATTGCACACTGCATATGAGAGGAAAATTAGAGGTCATGGGACCAATGCGGAAGAAGTCTCTCCATTCTAGATCTGAATTAGTGTGGAACCCAAAACCCCATGTGAGACTAACAAAACCAAAGAAGAAAAAGAAGTTAACCAGCAAGTGATTAGTGGTAGAATTATTTTTTTCAGGACGAGGGTCCAATCACATAAGCACAAGTTAACAACTAGTAGTCAAGTTTCTACACTATGTGGAGGTGGTAGTTCAACAAATTTTACAATGGCAAGAGAAGATCCAACCATCAAGTTACCAAAGTTCCGAGGGGATGGTTCAAATGACACAAAGAAACATTTATTCATGTGTGAGAAGATATGGTCAACAAAGAACATTACAGTCGAGGTTACAAAGGTTTTATAGTTATAAATCACTTTTCGAGACCACATATTAGATTGGTACATGGGTCTCTCTAAAAATAACCCAAAGGGAACACCTACAACTATAGAATATGTGAATACATACTTAGTAAATGAATTTTAGACGCCAAGTTGAGAAGACTAGTTTATGAATGAAAGGATAAATATCAAGAAAAAATTAGGATAATCAATCTAGGAAGTGGACCAAAAATTCAAGAGGTTAAAAGGTAAGTTAAAATATACTATTATTGATACAGAACATAGGTATTTGTTTGTTAATTCTTTGTTTCCACATGTGAAGTATCCTTTGAGACAACATAAATTCCAAATATATGGTGAGGCCTTGCAGGAAGCCTTATAGCTAGAGGAAAACCATTACAAGCACACATATCTAACTATGGAAGAGATGAAGCAAGATCTGAAGAACATAGCATTCAAGTTAAATTAGAACAAAGGAAAGGAGAAAATAGAAGATATATGGTGTACAATGTGCATGACAAAAGATCATCACAAGAATTAATTTCCATTATTTTCACAGTATATTGGAGTGGGTACGCCAAACCCTTTGACCCTAGGAGGACCATGGTGTTAGATTGGCAAAAAACATGGGCATGATCCCTGTCATTTCCCTTTGATGAAAAAATATCAGATACTTTTGAAGAGTACATATTGTAATTGTTGTAAGACAACTGGACATGAGGAGAAGGATTGTAGAACCTTGGAAATGATGAAATAAAGGATTGCAGATACATATAGGGTGCAAGCTAAGCATGTAATAGTACAATTTTCACAAAAGCCACAGTATAACATTGCGCAATAACCACAATAAAATCCTGTATATGAGTTTGAAGCACACAATTTCAAGGGAAACAATAGTATAACCCTACACAACAATGTGCAACAATTTCAAGGGAAACAATAGTATAACCCTACACAACAATGTGCAACACCACAACAATATAATAATCAATAGTTGCAATAAAATCAAGGACCTCAGTATAACACACCACACATAGATAATCAGGGAAACAAAAAGGGCTTTAGAGGAGGACATAGTGAAGGAGGAGGTTTTGTAAGAGGAATAGGACTAGTATTGTGTCATAACTGTCAGAAACTAGGGAACTATGCAAGATACTTCCCATAGATGCCCATGACATGTATGTGTTGTCACACAACAAACCATGAACCAGAGGATTCTCCAACACTATTGATAAAAATACGTGACAAGATGAACCAAACTAATCAGAATGTATAATGGATCAGGGTGGAAAAAAGAGAATAAGATAGTAATAAGGTTAACATAGTGACTAGAGGTGGAGATATAACAGGAGAAGATGCAGCTAAGAAAGATCAGGATGAGGACCAATGGGTTAGGAAGAATACAACACATGAATAGAAGTTTGATGCAAGAAAAGAGAAAGAGATATTCAAATAATATAGAAAAGAAATCTTGAAGGAAAATATTGTGTCCACTGCAGGAATGAAACCCATAGAAGAGATACTAGCCTATGACATGCCCTCATTATTTGATTAATCCAATCAACAGAAGTCTTCAGAAAAATTAAGTAACTTAAAAAAAAATTGGGAGCTTGTGTCAAATTATTGAGTGATAAAAATTCCTTACAAGTACTCCAGAATTTGTTATAAAACTGTAATCTCAGGGAAGAAGGGGTAAAAAGGGTAAATTGTGTCCAAAATAAGAGAAGAACTGGTAGGGAATTCAAATTGAATGATAACATAGGATATTTCAATATGGGGGATATTATACTGGACTTAGGATCTGAAGTCAATGTTCTGCCAAAGAAAACTTGGGAATATATGGGAGAACCATAATTAGGGTATTCTCCTATTCATTTGAAGCTAAAAAATCAGCATAGAGTGGTTACAATAGGAATATTGAAGGGGATTCCAATTGATCTATATGGTGTGTGCACTATGGATGACTTTGAATTCATATAGATTGTGGATAATACTTCTCCATATCCAACACTATTGGGCCTAGATTGGGCATTTGATAACTAGGCTATCGTTAATTTTAAAACAAGGAAGATGATATTTGAGTCTGAAGAATACATATTTATTAAAAATTGGATCCCTTTGAAGGAGGCAGGTATGTGGAACCTTTGATGGATAATATTATTAAAAAATATGCCATTCAACTATATAAGTATACCACATGCAAAAATGATTATATCAACCCAAATTCAAATGGAATGCTCAGTTGGAGGAGAATTATTTCTTATGCTCCAAACTCTAACATGGGACTGGAAAAATAACAACAAAAATTACATAAATTATCTACCAGGAGATGTGCCAGAATGATGTGTGCGCTAAGGTGGGTTGGTACAGAGGTAAGATTAGTACAGAGGTAAGAGAACCTCCCACGTTTTATGGATTAAATGATTTAGAATAAGTTTTTATGAAATATGAGGCAGAATTTATGGAGAATCATATATTACCAACATTATATATTTATTTAAAAGATACACCTGCAAGACAGTGGGGTACACACAAGGAAGAGATCTACAATTGACTCCAGTGAAAAAGGTTACTACGCATCAGATTTGGTGTAGAGCAGGAACATAGATATGATGAGAAATATGAAGGATTTGGACAACCCCAAGAGCATGTAGAGAAGTGCATAGTTTAGTGGATATTATTACCACTAGAAGAATGGCCACACCATTTTATTCACACACTATAAGGCATTCTGAACAATTGGTATGAAAAACAAGAACAACGTAAAGAAACTTCCAACTGGGAATAAATACTGCAACGTTTTGTAGTTACAATTTCCTTTGAACATGATAGTCCATAGATGTATACAACGCTAAAAGTGTTAAGAGACATGATATTTGAAGAACCAAAGTTTGAAATAATTCCATCATCTCAGAGGCATGCTAGTCAAACAATCAAACAATTGCTACATTTTTATAATGTAGCAGAAGAAGAAGAACACGAACAAGATATTACGAGGAACATCCAAATCCCAAAAGTAAAAGGTGAAAGGGAAGTAGAAGGTACCAAGATGGACTCATAATATTATGATGCATATTTAGAGATTAACAAGGTCAACATTAGAACTTCAGTTAACCCAAAGATGGCTAGTATTGGATACTATCGGGGTCATCAAACAATAGAGAGGATCACAAAATTACTGCATGAATATAATGACTTATTTTCAGCAACATTTTTGGAGATGAAGGGGATAGCAGGATAGCTAGGAGAGATGAAATATCGAAACTAGAAACAAGACCTATCAGACAGAGGATATACATATTGAATCCAATATACAAAGAGAAGGTAAATATATAAATTGACAAGATGCTAGAAGATGGTGTTATAGAACCTATAGAAGAGTCAAAATGGATCATTCCTATGGTGGTGCAAGAAGAGAAGCAAGGATGGATCGGTATTTTTGTATATTTTAGAAAGTTGAATGATGCTTTCTTACATGATCCCTTTCCTACCCCATTTACGGAAGAAGTTTTGGAAAATGTAAGCGGTCAAGTACCTCATTATTTTACAAATGGATTTTTAGGTTATCATCAGATAAGGATTGTGCTAGAAGATAGACACAAGACAACATTTTCTACTAAATGGGGCTCATTTCAGTTTACAAATATTCCATTTGGATTCAAGAATGCACTAGCCATTTTTTCAAGAGTATTAGTAGCATCTTTCAAGGAATTTATTCCTAAATTTTTGGAGGTTTACTTGGATGACTGGACAATGTTCAATTTGCTGAAATATCATGCTGAAGTATTAAGGTTGATGTTCGATAGATGCAGACAGTGTAATATCTCATTAAATATTAAGAAGTGTATTTTCAATGCACCTTTTGGTATTTTATTAGGACATGTGGTGTGTAAACAAGGTCTATTGGTTGATCCTACTAAAATTTCTATCATAGTTAACTTACCACCACCAAAGTCATTGCACCAGTTGAAGAGTACATTTGGCCATACAAGGTATTACAAAAGACTCATTAGGGAATATGCATAGATCACTATGCTAATGGAGAATATGTTGAAGAAGGATACAAAGTACCAATGGAATGATGAATGCCAGAAATTTTAAACGAGAAGATGGTTACTGCACCAATTTTAGTATTTCTAGATTGACATAAAGAAGTTGATGTGCATGTAGATGCATCAACAATATATCTAGAAACAATATTAACACATATAGGATAATGTGATATAGATCACCCTATTTCATTTGAAAGCAAAAAGATGTCATATTCATAATAGAACTACAACACTACAAAAAGAGAAGGATTAGCAATGGTGTATGATTTGAAAAAATACATAAATTACTTATTGGGAAAACACTTTAAGATGTTTACAGATCATTCATATTTGAGGTACTTAGTTAATAATCCAGTGGTGGGGGGAAGGATATGCAAATGGATGTTACTATTTCATGAATTTGAATTTGAATTTGTGGTGAAGCCTAGAATATTGAATGTGGGACCAGATCACTTGTCCAAGATAACAAATGCATAAGAAACCAGTAACTTGAAAGACAACTTCCAAGATGCACAATTGTTTTCAGTACAAATTACAAATGATTATTTTGCTGCCATTATTGAGTTTTTGAGTACAATATTTGCACCAAGAGAATTTACTATTGCTTAGACAAAAAATTTGGTGGTCAGACCTGCATATTATCAATTGATTGCAGGTCATTTATACAAACTTGGGGTAGACAACATCTTTAGGAGATGTGTGATGGATCATGAAAGACCCATTATTTTGGTATAAGCACATGAAGGAATTGCAGGAGGAAACTACACAAGAAAAGATACTGCGCAAGATTATGGTGGCCAACTGCTCATAATGATTAAAAAGAATACTGTCAAAAAAATGATGTTTTTCAAAGAGTTGGGAAGCCATCCAGGAGGGATGATATGCCAATTAAACCACATGTTACTTTATAGGGGTTTGATAAATGGGAAATAGATTTTGTAGGTTCAATTAATCCACCAACAATAATATCGAGAGCCACATGCATTATTACAATAATAAAATACTTTACAAGATGGGTAGATGTAGAATTAGTAAAGCATTGCAGTGCAGAGATTGCAACACACTTTTTATTTGAAAATGTAGTAACAAGATTTGGATGTCCAAGAATATTGATGAGTGATCAGGGGACTCACTTCATTAATAACAAAATTGAGGAAATTCTTGAAGAGTTTAAGATATACCACCAAAAGAGTACTCCTTACGACCATTAGGAAAATGGAATAGTGGAAGTATTCAACAAGATTTTGGAGAATTCCTTGACATATATTTGTAATGTAAACAAATATGATTGGGATTTGAAGGTACCAACAGTAATTTGGGCTTATATAACTACCTGCAAAGAATTAAATGGAAAAACACCATTTAGATTGGTATATGGACAGGAGGAAGTAGTCTCCTTAGATTATTTAATTCCAAGTCTGCACACTGCAACAATTACATATATGATAGAAAATGACGCAACACAAGAAAGATTTTCTAAACTAATGGAATTAGAAGAAGATAGAATCATGGCATATTTACATCAAGAGGTGCAGAAGGAAAAGGAGAAATCATGGCATGACAGACATATCAAGAAGAAGAATTTTAAAGAAGGAGATATGCTTATCCTCTATCACAGTAAGTATTTGTAGCACCCATGGAAGCTCACAATGCATTGGCTAGTGCCATATCAGATAAATTGTATCAAAAATGGAGGTGTTGTAAATCTACAAGACTTAATAGGAAAGGAAGTGAAAGGATTGGTAATTGGTAGTCGACTGAAATTGTATAAGGAAATTTGTAACACCCCTCTACACGATGCTAGGAGATTAATCATTTATTAAATACATACACAATAACAACTTTGTTTTAACATAATTTCATTGATTTTTCATTTACACAATTCTTCTATAACATAATTTCATTGATTTTTCATTTACACAATTCTTCTACATTTGCTCAATGATAAATTTAAATAGCATGATGAAATAAGAAATAGGTTAAATCTAAGATTTAGAACTTAAGAAAAAAGTATATACAAAATATCAATAACAAAATACCACCGAAAAATACCTCTTCCTTATTTTGTCAAAGATCATCAATTGTAATGTAGTCCTAGGCACTTCCAAGCATTCTGTTCCCGCTTTCCCAGAGTGAAACAATGAAATCCTCCCAGCCAACTAGGAGCCTAGCCGACTTCCTAGCTCCAAGAAACATTTCAGCTTCTTGTCCCTCCATGCCTATGACTCCAAGAACCAGAAAGAACAAATGCTCTAAGAATAATATCACAACAATTATATATTCCAAGAATTTCCCAACTTCTCAACCTCCTCAAACCTCCCAAATCCCCCCTATTTATCAAGTTTCCATACACCCTTCCCCAAGTCTCCTCAACCACCCTCATTATTATCCATCAACCTCCCTTATCTAGATTTTTCGCAAAATATTAAAATAAAACTAAAATATAAATCACTTGCATTAAACAACAATAAATAAAATGCAAAGTATTTCTTCTCATGCTAGATAATAAATGAAATTTGATAACTTTCTCCAAAATTTACATGACAATTGACCATGCTCATTTAATTCATCATACCAACCATCAATCAAAGTCAAATAAGGTATTTAATGCTTCTAGATATTTTGTATGCAATATAATTTACATAATCAATAAACATTCAATTAAATAGTTAATAATCTACTTTAATAATTAATACATTAATTAATTGTACTAGTGTACATGTGTAGGGTATGTCTACGTAGCTAGCGGACACATATCTTATGCATGTACTAATAATAAACAACCATTGCTTCTAGTGCATAGTTCATATATGATCACACCAAGACATGTATAATAACAGATCAAGTAATGCATCATTTAATAATCATAACGAACAAAATTACACCAATTCATCAATAACTCATTATCACACTTAAAATATCAATAGGAAATCAAAAGAGGGTTTTAAACACGGTAGGAACCAAGTGAATAAATAATAGTGGCATCTCTAATCCCCGATTAGTATTCTTAACTAACATCGAAGCATCCTTCCTTCCTAACCTACTTCCATCTTCCATCCTATCCTTTCCTCTGTTGGATTAATCTGGAACATCAACTATATTGACCTAACTCTATATAGAACTCGTAAGTGGAAGTGTCATACATCTCAACCAAGATTCCCCAACAAGCAACTGGGAGTCACCATCATATATCTAGGGGAGTGTGACTTCACATAGCCCTCCCACGACTCTAGGTTTCAGAGGATAAATGGTGGGAAATATCTCCACCCCTCCTTATAGAACTATGGTCAACACCCTACATCAAGGCATATTGTGCAACGATTGTTCTTAGAGTCATGTCATCAAACAACCACTCTGGAAAAGATGTGTGTCCTATCAAAACCACACTTACCGCAAATCATAGCAATATTTCGAATCATAAATTAAATAATAATTATAACTTATAGCATACACTATATTCTTGATTTCTATGACATCTATGTTACCTCATCACTGTAGTCAATTGGCTATCACATAGCTCATCAACCTGTAGGTTATTTCACTAGTAACTCATATCCATGTATATACATCATAATTTAATATAAGAATCCATATCTGTATTGACGTTCAATTAAGAAATGTATATTTATTTTTATCATGTCGTGCATATCTTACAGATTCACAACATAACCTAATTTGGTATCCATGTACCAAAATTCCACATTTAAATTTACATGTTTAACCAATTCACATAATCATCATCATCACGAATATATAACAACAAAATATAATATTGTGCAACTCACAAATAAGTCTAGACATACACCTCTCACATTTCTATATTAGTTTCATTGAGTCCAAATAATTAATAAGCATTGAATTACGATGATGAGAAAAATCGATGTTATAATTTCCTAAGGCCAAAATATGGGGCGTTACAAAATTCAACCTACTAACTCTCAATAGTTGCAATGCAACAAGTCGACTTGTACATATTGTAAATAGTAGGAGATGAAAGAAGAAAAAGGAAGATTAAAACAGAAAAATGAATAAAAATAAAAAAATAAGTAATTAAGAAGAATAAGTGATTCAGGAATGACATTGTGCAACAATTGATGTGATGTAATTTGGAAGACTACGCGCAGGAAAATTGGACATTGTGCAAATGACCGGAAAAAGTGAAAATATGACAAAACATGAATGAATGGGTATACAAAAAGAGAAAAGCATGGGAAAGTTTGACACTTAGTGAATTTTGAGAATAGAATCATTTGAAAGCATGAGAAAAGGGTGATTGAGAAAAAGGGGAAGTCAATAAATTGAGAGAAAGAACGGTTCGATGGAACCCCAAAAACTTGGTGCTCCTAGCAGAATTGGGTGAGTAACCTGATAGTCCTATAGGAAGAAGGGACAAATGGTAGAAGCAGAGCAATTTGTAGAGTTGGAGGATGTAACAACATATGAGAATGAATGAATTAGTCCCACTAGAGTAGAGGAAGAAAAATCAATTATGAAACAAGTGCAAGTGGGTCCAAGCACAAAAAACCTTAATGGTAGCATGAACCCTAGTTCTAAAAAACCCAAAGAAAAGGGAAAAAAAAAATCAGAGAAGAAGTCAAGGGCCAATAGGATATGGAGGGAGAGGAGGAAGAATAACCTGAGGCCAAAGCCATGGAAGAAACCCTAACCATAGGTCAAAGGAGGAATGCATCCAGTGCGGTGGACATTACATTACCCCATCTTCTAAATGTTGTAGTCACAGTGGAAGACATGTTGGGAAAGATACCGACGCTGAAGTATGTGTACCACAAAATAAATGACACAACAAAGTTCCCAGACTTCATGCAGGAAGAATACTTGTAGGACAAGGGGGAGGTAGGACCTCTAGGTAAACCTATTAGAGAGACCGCATAGTGGGTTATATGTCTCTACAATTAGGGTGTGATGAATCTATTAGACATTCCACATTTTGGGTGTGGTAAAAATGTGGGACTGTGTGTAAGAAAATTATTATCTAGGGTACATGGAGGTATCCTGTGGATGGATAGGATAGTCCCCATCAACATGGATCTCATAGAAAATATCATAAGATTTCCTACCACTGGAGTAAATCTAGAGGACTACTTGGAAAATAAATCCAGGCATAAAGAGATCACTAACGAAGTGAAAACCTAGTTCAGGACAAACAGGGGCACCCGAGGACTCATCATCAAGGACATTAATGATCATGAAATAAGGTTTTCCACAAAATTGATGGCCTACAAACTGTTGAGAAATTGAATAAAGGAGGAATCCTCGGTAGGAGTGATAGCGATCACTGCACAGTGCAGAAAGGGTGTAATATTTAGTTGGGCACCATATATGTTGATCAAATTCTTGGTAGATTGTCGATATTCACAGGATAATGCAACATAATTCCATTTCTCATGGTTGCTAATTCTGATCACATTGGTGGGATGGAAGGATCCCAGGTTTTCTCCTTTCCTAGACAAGAAGGGAAAGTGTTATGCAACATGCTACGAAACTTTTTGGAAAGGAAAGGACCCCAAGAACCAGTAGTCTAACAACATGGTATTCTCTATGTTATTCGATGATATGCAACAAAAGAAAATAAATATATGGAGGATCCCAGTTGATGTGGTTCAAGAGAATCAAGGCATTGCAAATTTTAAAGCATCAAGACATCACTTATGGATCCATGGCACAAGGGACCCGAAGAAAAAGTGGTTGGAAATGAGATACTATACATCAAGGGAAGAGGTAGACTAGATTGTAAAATACTAGCCCTTGTAATGGAAGGTGCTAGCAACACAAAACAAGGAAATTAAATTGAAGGAACCAACAGAATCAGGAACACCTAAAAAGACAAGTAGTCCAGCTAAAAATACTAGAAGGGTTGCAGAGCATGACCAAGCTTCATGAAGTAGTGCAACCACCAAAAATACTAGATAGAAAGAGACAGTATCAAGGACAAAGGTCAAAGGATATGGAGAGAAAAATAATTCTCGTCTGCAATAAGAAAAAGAGGGGGAGAAAGAAAAGATGAAAACTGAGGTGCATACCTCAACCCCAACTAATAAGAGAACGAGAGAAGAAGAAGAAGAAATCGGGAAAAATTTTAAGTACCAAAAAAATACTCCAATGATCATGATCGTAGAGGATGATGTTGATCTAGTGGTGGACAAAGTTCAAGGCATAGAAGAGGTTGTAGTACACGCAACACAAGAACAAAGGGAAGAGATCATGGAAAAACTGGTCAAAATTCATGACATATTACATAGGCTAAAAATAAATACAATGCATCATCCAACAATGGAGTACACAAAGAAACAACGGGAAACTTCAACGAAGAAGGATCAGGAAAAGACCATGAAGATAGTAGTAGTGAGAAGTGACAGATTCATCGTCACACAAGAGATGTTGGATATGGATGAATAGATAACACAAAGACTAGTAAAGGATGTGTAGAATATGGATTTGGTTATGGAAAGGATACCCACAAAGGAACTATATGGACTGCAAGAAAGTATAATGCAGGAAGTGAAATGTAGAGCTAGGGTGGATGCCACCAACCTAGCAATTGGTCATGAGGTAAAGGATATTCTACAAGTAATATGTGAGAAAATAATTCTGGAAAAAGGAGGAAGAGAAGATGTGCACTGAAAATCTAGAGAAGAATATCACAAAGGTATATAGGAGTATACCCGACTACAGGCAAGCACATGAGATTACAACAGAGGTGAAGTTACAACACATTGCATAGACCATGGAGAGGTATAAGAAAGAAATAATAGAGGTAATAGAGAATTTAACTTCGAGCACACCTCCAGAAGTACAAGAGAATAGGGAACACGAGGCTATTGTGCATGTACAGGGTATAGCACAGAAGGTGAAAGAAGTGGAAAAATTGTATAATAGGAATCCATAGATGTGGACAAGCATAGAAGAGGATGAAAAAATACAAAAATTGGAGTAGAAGGAGGAAAAATTGAACATGGTAGTTCATGACTTGAAGAAAATACAGAAAAACATGGACATCTTCCTTATAATGAAGGCAACATAGGAATTGAATAACTTACAGGAAGACATAAATACTATGCAAGAGGAGAAAGAAACAAGGTGGGCTCAATTGGAGCCATTTCAACAACAAGCATAAGATATGATCAAATAGCTCCAAGAAAAGAAGGGAAAATGGGAACAGGTTCTCACCAAAAGTAGAGAAGTGCTAGGAGAGACCATTACAATGCAAGGTTTGGACACATTAGCAAGGAAGAGTGCATAGACCAAAGAAAAAGTAATAGAATTAGCAGAAAAGTTTCATGCAATGGAGGTAGAGCAGTAAAAGGTGCACCTAGGATAACGTCGCTTGGGATGAGACACATGTTAGTGTTGGGGGCCTTTTGGAGTAGGTAGGTTTGGAGGATAGGACAACGATCCACATTTTTAGTAAAAGAAGTGCACATGACAAGATTTGTGTAAATTTGGCGTAAAAGTGGACAAACTTAGCCTAGTTAGAGTTAGGGTTTTGGGATTGATTGTAAGGGTTTCTAACCCATTTTTGTAATATAAATAATGGGTATGAGGTATATTAGGATAGAATTATGATAGCATCAGAGAAGTATCAAAGATTTTATCATATCATAGAAGTGTTAGAGAGTAGTGTGACGAGTCTATTTTGGAGAATCTTTTTGGAGTCTTGGTAAGTTGGAGTTTGTTTTGAGAGATGTAGAGCTTAGATGATGTCGAAGTATATAAGGGTCAGGTTTCAAGCTATTGATATGGGTGTGATCCTGGTCTACCTCACTACTCACTACTCTGATGTAATGCATGGAATGCATTTTTTTGATGAATAAGAATAAATAAGTAGAAGATCTTTATGAATGTATCCCCAGGGGGGTTGAACCATGGTAAAAACATGTGTGTAATGGGTTTTGATGTGTTATTTATGCATTTATCATGAAATGTTTAGTTAGATGAATGGATAATTTATTTATACTGTGCACTAGATTAAATATGGAAATGAATGAATGGATGAATGGATCTGATCAATAGTAGAATATAATGCATGGTTAAGTATAAGTAATAATATGCAATAAATAAAATCCCTTAATCCCTTCCATGACTATAGACATATTCATCCTATAGTCCCCCATAAACCATATTGAGTGAGACTCCTCTGTGCGCTCTGTGGATAGTATAGCCTTCTGGTTTACGAGAAGGGTCGATGGTGATAAGGGTTTTGTTGGAGAACTAAGGTAGAACCCTGGTCAACCCATAAGTCCAACACCACCACATGCCTCTATGAATAATGTACCAATATCACCACATACCATCACAAGATATGTGTCTCAACCAAGTACCAACCTATACCATGTTAAAAATATATATCAGTCGCACACTTAGTCAATAACAGGTTTCACCCTACTATAGTTGTACACTAATCTAGCAATATGACAACATGCAAATATTGGACTATGATATGAAACACACATAACTAAGAAATATGAAATATATACATAAGCGGAATATTCATGAATAGTAGGAAAATTCACACAATATAGGAAATAACTCATGAATAATAACTCATAAAA
Source organism: Picea mariana (assembly GCA_032191745.1). NCBI lineage: Eukaryota > Viridiplantae > Streptophyta > Pinopsida > Pinales > Pinaceae > Picea > Picea mariana. Next base: position 311,199 of record JASDQU010101610.1, on the reverse strand, counting down.
TAGGACATATTTGAAGAGAAAAAGTGCATTTAATCAGCTAAAGGAAATTCAAAAATTTTACAATGAAAAAGTGTTTCAGCATAAAAGCATAGACTGTCTCTCCACTTCAGCATATGAATTCTCTATACAAATAGTTCCAAATTATATCTAGGGAAAAATGTCAAGACTATATGACCTGTATGGCCAATGACAACCAAAAACTCTTCACAATCAATCACTAGTTTGCATAGAAATTTGTGCGAAAAGAAACAATATAGTAAAAAACAAAAATAATCAACAAATATGCATAGGAAATCATGCCCACGTGTTGTAAACACTCAACCTTGATTTATGTGCCCCTCCTTTGTTGTATGACCAACTTACATAGTTGTACAAACCCTCATATAACTATTTTATGGACTGTAGAAAAAATGCAATAAATACTTCTTGGGTTGCGTTCCAATCCCTCTCCTACAGATGTGTGTCAAACCCCCTTTGTTGTATATCTTCCTCCAAGCTATAACTCTGTCTTTCTAAATGTTCCTCTTCACCTTCCCTCTCACTCTCCTCAAACGTGTGCCCCCTTCTCCCTCATGAGCTTTGTTTATTCACTTTCTAAGTGTAACTTCCCTAACCTTTGGTCTTCCAATGAGATTGACGGTCAATATTAGATCTTTCCCTCATGAGATCAATGGTCATGAATTAATCATTTTTTGAGGTTATTTAAGTCACTAAATTGAACCATAACATCATAAAGTCACTTTTACATTTAAAAATTAAAATACCAAACTTTATAAAATCACTTTATAAAAACACATTATAAAGTCACTAAGGAGAAAGTGTGCTCAATCACTTCTGCATGCTAGGCACCTCCTATATAAAAGTACCTCCGATATAACAAATATAACACTCCCTCTTAGAGAGAGAGGTACTTATCGTATCACCACCATAATCTATCTCCAACTCATCAACTTCCATAGTTGCTCCCCTTGTACTAGAAGCCTCTTCTCTCTCTGAAAAGGAAGCCAATACTCCCACTACAATGGAAGCCTTTGCCACTACCTATATTGTTCCATGAACTTGAGACATTCTCATAGGGTACTACACTTGCCTCAGAATCCATATGTGTCCACTCATGTTGGTTGAGTCCTCTGATAGTCCTGGAAGACGACTAAGTCCCCGGTATCAATTCTCTCTCCCGTGCAACTTGCCCATTCTTTGAAAAAGAATATGAATCCATAAATCCACTAGAAGCCAACAAAGGTTGACCGATTTGTTTTTAAAACCCCTCATAATCAACACCAAGCATCACTGCTATGCCATTAGTTTCTCCCACATGATATAAAAACACATGTCAAACGTAGAAGAAAACTCCAAATCCACTCTCATCCAAGGATGAAATTGAGAGAAGGGATGATTTTAAGGATGGAAATTTATTTTAAAATGTTGAAACCTTGGTGAATCATACTAATCCTTCATATGCCAACTATAAATGTTTGGTGATATTATTGTAAAAATATTCAAATTTCTAAGGATTTTATATAGTTTGTATAAAATTTTGGTGATATTTGAGGTAAACTAATTTTATCTTATAGAATCTAGGCAAATCATTTTTAGCATAGCGAATATTTTTGGGGGAAAAACCATGGAAAATTATCCCATGAGAGAAATTTAGCCACTAAAATCACCTTTGGATATACAATAACTCAGAAACCTATAGAAAACATCATGAATCTAGTTGTAATCTAACCCTTCCAACCCCCTTTACTGTAAGTTGTGGGTTGGATTGACAATTCACATTGCAGTCTGAGTCTATCTCTATAAGGTTGAGGAAAACTGACCTAATCCCTGTCATGTGCTAATAATATTCATTATCCACAAACCACAAATCAATGTCCTCAAATGCTAGACACCCACTTCCAATGGGACTAGTCATGAGAGAGTACTCCCTCTCATATCTCTTAGAAAAATCTACAATCTATGTTGATGTTGACACCTATGGTTTCAACTTCTTCTTCTTGTTTGGACACTGACTAGCATAGTGGCCAGTCTTGTGACATGCAAATGATATCACCTTGCTCATGTCCTTCTTCTTCTCATTGCACTTTCCCACAAGAGAAACATTCTTATTGTCTACACCATCCACTTCCTTTTCCTGAGACCCCTCCTAGATCTCCTCCTGTGTAAATTCATCCCACAATATTCTTCAGTCAAGAAGATTCTCTCTCCCCACTTGACAAAGAACATCTTTTCCCTTCCTTATTCCAGGAAAATGCCCCAATAAATCACTGTTTTTCCAAGTGCCAAAGCTTCCCACTGAAATTCAAATCCCTAGATAAGATACCATGTTAAAAATATATATCAGTCCCACACTTAGTCAATAATAGGTTTCAACCTACTATAGTTGTACAACAATCCAACAATATGACAACATGCAAATATTGGACAATGAGCTGAAACACATATAAATAAGAAATATGAAATATATACAACATTAGAATACTCATGAATAGTAAGAAAATTAAAACATTTTGCACCATAAATATGGGCAATAACCCGTAAAAAATAAGTCAAAAATAGGACAAAATTGAGGAGAAAGAGTACTTTTATTCAACTCAAGGAAATACAAAACTTTTACAACAACAAAGAGTTTCAACATAAAAAGACAAACTATCTCTCGACATTAGAATAATACTTCTTTATAGAAATAGTTCAAGATTATATCTAGCAAAGAATGTCAAGAATGTATGGCCTGTACGGCCCAGGATATCCAACAAATCTCCACAAACATTCACCAGTCTGCATAGAAATTCATGCCCAAAGAAACAATACAATATAGAATAGAAATACTCAACAAATATGCATAGGAAATTGTGCCCGCCTACTGTAAACGCTCATCCTCTATTTCCATGCCCCTCCCTTTTTGTATGACCAACTTAAACAGTTGTACAACCCCTCCTATAAGTGTTGTACGGACTATATAAAAAATGCAACAAATACTTCTTGGGTTCCATTCCAATCCATCTCCTAGGGATGTGTGCAAAACCCCCTTTGATGTAGATATTCCACTAAGCAAGCACTTTGTCTTGGGAAACATTCCTCTTCAAATTCCCTCTCACTCTCCTTAAATTTCTTACCCCCTTCTCCCTCATGAGCTTCCTTTATTCACTTTCTACGTGTAACTTCCCTAACCCTTGGTCTTTCAATGAGATTGATGGCCAAGATTAGATCTTTCCCTTATGAGATGAACGGTCATGACTTGATCATTCATTGAGGTCACTTAAGTCACTAAAGTGACCCGTAACATCATATATTCACTTTTACATTTAAAAATTAAAAGACCCAACTTTATAAAATATCTTTATAAAGTTACTTTATAAAAACACATTATAAAGTCACTAGGGAGAAAGTGTGCTTGATCACTTTTGCATGTTGGGCACCGCCTATACAGAGGTACCTTTGAGATAAAAAATATAACATACCATGGATAAAATTGTACCAAAACCTGCACCACCAACCATGTCCCATATCAAGTGCATCAACCATGCACCAAACATGTACCATACCAAGTATCAATCATGTACCATACCATGTGCCAACCATGCACATCAACCATGTATATCAACCATGTACATTAACACCATACCATGTACCAATCATATACCATATCATTCCATGTAAATGTGTTGAACCTGCACATAATAGATCTAGCTAAACAATAATACACACATTTGCAGAGAGAATTGGAGAAAGAAGAAGAAGGAGAGAAAGAATGAAAGAATTCTCATTAACCGTTGTGAATAATGAATAATTTACACATGATATACTATGTATAACTCAATGAGTTCGATTGGAGGATAACCAATGAACCATAGTGGTGGTTTAGAGTGATCTGGACACACACCAATAGTTACGGGAGTGAACTACCACCTAGTCTAGTCTCTCAGACAGTTACAGGAGTGAACTGCCACCTAGTTGAGTTAACTAGTCAACTAGTCTTCAGTTAACTGAATGAATATAGAGTAGTGAGGAGTTAACTCATGGAAACAAGGCTAATGTGCCACTTTGGTGATTATACCAAGGAAAGGTTGAATTAGCATGGTGATTATCCCAATGTTGCATGGTGACAAAACCAATGCAGCATATAAACTCAACTCAACTAGTCAAACTAAAGTGTCAACTGAAAGAGAATATTCTCCAGGTGGAATATTCTCCCCTAAATTATAGGATACTGGATAATGAATAATTATAACTACTAAAAAAGGAATAACCTTATGAAAAAGAAATCCTAGGTGTGTGTAAAGTAACTTCAACACCCCCTCTGAACATAACTATGGTGAAAATAAATATTGGGTCCCAACAATGAGGCCATGTTAGGTACCCAAGTACAAAATATACATTGAAAATAAAGTGAGGAAAGGGAAAACCTCATGGGAAACCCCCCCCTCAAGGTACAATGTATGTAAAAATAAGAACTATAGTTGCTAGGCAACCGTGTCCTTCACTCCAAGACGACTTCGCAAAGAATGGAACTTATGGTCAGTGGAGGTCTTGGTGAATATGTCTGTCATTTATTTTGCTAAAGGAAAGAACTATAATTTGATGATCCCCTCATGTACTAAGTATCATATGTAGTGCATGTGGATCTCGATGTTCTTGGTCCACTTCCTATGAACTGGATCTCTGCAGAACTTCAGAGTGCTCTGTTTGTCACACCAGATGACGATCGACCGATGAAACTTAATGCCCAACTCAGTGAGAAACTTTTGTAGACACATAGCCTAAATGATTATGTTAACTACTCCTATGTACTCTGCCTTGGCTAAAGATAGATAAATGGAAGCTTTCTTCTTGCTCGACCAACAGATAGGCCCAGAACCAGTATTGAGTGAGTAACCAGATGTGGACTTGCAATTAATGCTATCGCCATCCCAGTTGGAATCAGTAAACCCGATGAGATCTAATGTAGATTCTGATGCATAATGAATCCCAAAGGTGATGGTGCCATGTATGTATCGAAGGATACACTTTGCAACTTTCCAATGTAGCTCATGCGGCTCCTGCATGAACCTGGAAACAACGCCAACTGCATATGAGAGGTCTAGTCTGGAGTGTGTGAGATACAACAATCTCCCCACTAGCTATTTGTACAATGTGCTATCAACTAGTGGAGTCTCCCCACCATCCTCAAGTTTGACTCTTGATAGGAAAGGAGTTGGAGAAGACTTGCAGTCTGTCATGTGAAATCTCTCAAGGAGATCTTGTGCATACTTGGCCTGAGAAAGTTTGATGCTTGATGCATCCTGACTGATCTCGAGTCCAAGGAAGAAGTTTATTGGACCTATGTCTATCATTAAAAACTTGGCACATAGAATCCTCTTGACTACAACAATCGCTAAAGTCGATCCCCTAGTGATCAACAAATGATCAACATACAGAACTAAAAGTAGAAGTGAATCAGTCATCCTAAGCCTGTAGACATTCGGGTCTGATTTACAACATACAAAGTTCTGTGACAACAGGTAAAAGTCCATCTTGGCATACCATGCCCTTGGAGCCTACTTGAGGCCATAAATAGACTTCTTCAATCGACAGACCAAAGATGAGTCCTACATAAATCCTTGTGGCTTCTCCATGTAGATCTCCTCAGAGAGATCACCGTGAAGAAATACATTCTTCACATCCATCTGATGGAATTCCCATCCCTTGGTTGTCACAATGGAAAGTGCTAATCGTATGGAATCCATCTTTGCTACTGGAGCAAAGGTTTCATCATAGTCAATACCATGGACCTGCTGAAAGCCTTTGGCGACAAGCCTAGTTTTGTATCTGCTGATATGTCCATCTATTGCACTCTTGGTCATGTAGACCCATATGCATATAACAATTTTCCTCCCAGAAGGAAGGGGAACCAGGTCCCAAGTCTGGTTCTCAAGGAGGGAGTTGTACTCCTCCTGCATGGCAGATTCCCAAAAGGTATTTCTAGTAGCCTCGCCATAAGGCTATCGATCTGAAGACTAAACCAAGAAAGGATGACTGGAGGGCATTGGTTTAGTGTTGGTGAGTGAAAAAGGAGGCTCCTTGAAATCAGATTGATTCCTCCTAGTATTGGTTGGATCACCAACGAGATCCCTTGCAACTCGAAGAGTAGTCTGTTCCCACTTGGGCCTCCGATCTGGCTCTACAAATGCATCTGGATGCTATGACTCTGCATCTTACTGTACTTACTATGAATCTGAATCATCTGAGTCCTATGAATAAGAAATATCATCTGAAGAAGAGTCGGCATGTGCATGCTCATCATCGCAGACAGGTGGAAGAGTGAAGGTGTGTGCATGTGTTTTCTAAGGTACATGCGAGAAACTTTCCTCGAATTGGACACTATGTTCAATGATGAGTCAGTTTGAGGAAAGATCAATAAGCCGATATCCCTTCACACTGTCGAGGTATCCAACAAAAATTCACTCAGTGCTCTGTGGATCAAGTGCCTTCCTCTTTTTAGAGGGAATCCAAGCCCATGCATGTGAACCAAAAATGTGAAAGTGGGTCACTTCTGGTTTGAGGCCGCTCTAAGCCTCGTAGGGGGTCTTATACTTGAAAAATCTATGAGGATATATTTTTTGGATGTATGTTTCAAAATTAAGTGCTTTGGCTCATAGTCTCTGTGGTAGTGGCTTTGCATGCAGCATGCAAGATGTCATCTCATTTAGAGATCTATTTTTCTAGTTAGCAACTTCGCTTTGCTGTGGAGTATAGAGAACTATGTGCTACAACTGAATCCTTGCCTCATGGAAAATATTATGGATCTCATGATTTACATACTCTCCCCCATTATCAGTTCAGAGGACTTTGATATTCTTTCCGAACTGTGTCTCAACCAAGGCTTTGAAATCTTTGAGGTGTTGAAAGACCTCGGATTTTTTCATGAGAAAGTAGATCCAAGTAAAACATGAGAAATCATCAACAAAAATGAGAACAAACCTCGCTTTGTTGATGGATGGATGTAGAAAAGGACCCATAAGGTCACTGTGGATCAGATCTAAAGGTGCGGAAGCTCGCTGAGACTTTCCTTTGTTGAATTTCTCTTGAGGGTGTTTTCCGAGAACACATCCCTCACATACTCCCTTGGAGAAATGGACGTCTGGTAGACCATCAACTAATTTGTTCTTGTTAAGTTGTTGCATGTATATGAAATTCAAATGTCCAAACCTTTCGTGCCATATCCTACTACTTTCATCGACATGAGTAAGAAGTAAAACAGAATCAGGTTTAATGAATTCATAAAATGTATACAATCTAGACTGATGATTTACCTCACGGTTGCAACCTTGGAGTTGGTTTGCATGTCGTATATGTCCATGAAATTTGGTGTGAAGATGAATTTATTTCCAGTGTCATAATTCATCATCTAATACACAGAGAGAAGGTTGATAGAAAGTTTGGGAACATGCAACACATTCTTGAAGCTTCCATTGGTGAGTTTAATCCTTCCTTTTCCAGTGACTTTGATAGAAGAGTTGTCCCCCATCAGAATAGGAGGACATTTGCATGCATCCAATGAAGAATATATTGTTTTGGAGGCATCCATGTGATGTGATTCTCCTGAATCTATGATCCAAGCATTGGGAGAGGAGTTGATTGTAATCAAGGAATGGCAAGAATTGCCTTTTTTGGAATTCAGATCTTCTTCCTTCTTCTTCTTTTCACCCTCGGGGATGAGATATCCAAGGTTTTTTCTCTAAAGTATTTGAGATATCAAATCTATTTGTTTTTGCATCCATGCAGATTCCGGATGGAATCCTTTGTGATAGTGTGTGCGTTTCTCTCCTTTTCTTCCCTTTTTGCCTTTGGATCCAGAGGCATCAGTGAAGGGTTTTGTGTACCCTTCCTTCTTTGGATGTGCATGAGCTTTCCATTTATATTTGTCTTTATATTTTTTATATTTGTGTCTGCCATCATCCATAGTGAGTGCATGCACCCTTGGGCCTTTGATTTTTCCCATGTTGATGAGCTTGGTTTGCTCTTGTGTCAAGGATTCGATAAAGTCCTTAAGAGAAGGCATCTTCCAAATGGCTCCAAAGGCAAATCTAATAGTATGGAATCTAGATACAAATACAAATAATTCAGGACCAATATTGGAGAGAGTGGTGAGAACCATTTTTTTCTCCTCCTTCGATTTATCAACCCCGCAAGCTTTGAGTTGCGACAGTAAATCCCTGAATTTTGTAAAGAAATCTTGGATATTGTCGAATATTTTTGGATCCAATGTGAGAATATATATCTCCAGCAAGTGTCCCCTCATCTCATCCTGTTTTCAAAAGAGCCCTTCCAAGGTGGTCCAAGCTTCATTGAGCATCTTACAGGAAGATATGTGAAAAAGGAGATCGGGAGAAATAAGACTGCAAATTGTTCTGAGTGCCTCATCCATGCGATTTAAATACTTCGATTTTTCTATGGATGATGTTGGTTTTGCATCTATATTCAAGGCTAACCTGTATAACCTTTTGGTTAGGATATGTATGGCTATTTTCTCCTTCCATGCAAAATAGTTGTATGGTGTAAGAATGAATTCTTTTTGGAATTCCATCTTTCTGTTGTCTTCAATCTTTTGTACCTGAAATTTTTTTTGGTGTAGCTTTTTCTTAGTAGTTCATCGACTCTTATACCATGTAAATGTGTTGAACCTACACATAATAGATCTATCTAAAAAATAATACAAACATTTGGAGAGATAATTGGAGAAAGAAGAAGAAGGAGAGAAAGAATGAAAGAATTCTCATTAACCTTTGTGAATAATGAATAATTTACACATGATATACTATGTATAACTCAATGAGTTAGACTGGAGGATAACCAATGCACCATAGTGGTGGTATAGAGTGATGTGGACACACACCATCAGTTAGAAGTGTGAACTTCCACCTAGTCTAGTCTCTCAGGTAGTTACGGGAGTGAACTTCCACTTAGTTGAGTTAACTAGTCAACTAGTCTTTAGTTAACTGACTGAACAAAGAGTACTGAGGAGTTAACTCAGGGAATCAAGGCTAATGTGCTACTCTGGTGATGATACCAAGGCAAAGTCAAACTATCATGGTGATGATCGCAATGTTGCATGGGGACAAAACCAATGTAACATCTAAACTCAACTCAACTAGTCAAACTGAAGTGTCAACTGAAAGAGAATATTCTTCGGGTGGAATATTCTCCCCTGAATTATATGAGACTGGATAATGACTAATTATAACTAATAAACAATGAAAAACCTTAGGAAACAAAAATCCTAGGTGTGTGTGAAGTAACTCCAACATACACCATATACCAATAAACCAACAAATGCACCAACAATGTATCTCAACAGGTAGACCTCAACCAACATGTACAATACATCCAATATGTACCGCAAGACATATATGAAAAAGTCACCAAGACATGCCTCAAGAATGCTCCATAAAATCACCAATATGAAAATTCAAACTAATCATATAAACATACCTTTGATCCTATAACTGACCCAATGTATGTGATCATAGACCTACATACCTTCGTCAACTTCATTAAATAGAGAATATCATCTTCATCAAACTTTACCTTAGTCTCATATGACTAGTTTTTGGATTAGTCAAAAACCCTAAATTTCAACAATTATAAATCCGTACCTGTAATGAATGAAGGTATGAAAATTGTAAATAATATTATTCAATGTCTTACCTGCACTTCCTCCAAGTTTCACTTATTGGAACATCCCAGAATTGGATTTATAGAAAAATTGGTAAACCTTGTTGAATTATGGCATATTCTAGAGAGTTAACTTGTAGAGCATGCCACACGTTGAATATTTCATATATGGATATGAAATTTCCATACAATATACTATATCATGTACTATATCTAATGCATTTTTTCTCACTAAATTTGGATCTTGTATGAATATGTTATGATTGTTTTCCCAGAACACATGTTTAAAACTAGTTTGAGGACTAGTCAAAAGCCATATCTTCCATAGAGTGTATTTCCCAAAATACACCGACCCATACATTGGAATTTCTACCATAGGTAACTTGATAGGTTTTCTCAACATCCTCCTATTTTTTTATCTTAAAAATTTATAAACAAAGTTATTGTGAAAATGGTGTGATGACCTATAAATAACATACCTTAGAACACATCATTAAAATAATTCATCCTCCCTTGGATTTTTCGTCCTTCTTTACTTCACCTTCCCTCTGAAATTCGCCTCAGATCTCCTTGGTTACCTTATTCACTTATATATATTCAACATAATCAATAGGTGCTAATGAGAATCTCTTGATCACTTATTTATACTTTCCAAGTTCCTTTGTTTCGGGGTTATCTTGTAACTATTTTACCCATCTTCCTTGTTTTAGGTCCAACCCACATTATTGTTGCAACTACTTTACCCATAATTAGTCAACTCATAATTTATCGTTGCAACTAACTTATTTTTAATTACTTTCTTGTTCTCTTCCTTTAAGGGCCAACTTGTAACTATTTTACCCATGTTCCTTGTTTTAGGGATAACCCACATTCTTGTTGCAACTACTTCACCCATAATTAGTCAACTTGTAATTTATTGTTGCAACTAATTAATTTTTAATTATTTTCTTATTTCAAAACATTTACCATGATTGACTTCTAGTTGCAACCACTTTTACTAGTAAACTTCTTGATGAATTTCTAGGATCTTCTAGAATAATTGACCTCTTGTTGACCTTCTAGGGGCTTCTAGATTACTCTAAATGGTTCTCCAACTTCACAAGGTCATATCTCCCTAACCATGATGATTTATGTGACATACCACATATAACCATAAATGACACGACATGTACTATCCATCCATGATATTCGTACTTGCATATTCACTAGTCTTCATGTCCAAACACCCTGAACAAACTCGAGTTCCTTAACCACACCTCTAGGGATATCATAATGTGTTATCAACATATCGGACATACCCAAGGGTTGAAATAAAAATATAACGGTTGAAATCAATCTATAATATGACTCTCCAAGGGTTGACATCAATGAAAACCAATTATCCAAACCAATTGTCCAATAGTCTCATCCACTGCTCTATCTTGTTCATAGCCTAAAACCTAACAAATCATGGAAATATCCTGCCTGGTTAGTTCTAGGAAGAAGGTGGATTTGAAATGAGGTGGATCAATTGGTAATGGGGAGTTTGGGGCTAATATATTACTCAACAACTTCTCTCTTTCAGACTATGGTAATGCTTGGTACTTAGAATCAAGCTCATCATCATCCAGGGTTTCATATACAATATGGTATGGAATTTGGATCATTTTGGAAATGGACTCTTCAGTTATCTCACATACTATCCTAGAATCATGTACATAAATTATATATCTCCTATCCACCTGGTAATTGATAGCACACCAATTGACTAATTTTGGAAAGTCATAAGTTTGTGGAATAGTTGATCTGGCCAGGTTCAATTCCCATAAGTTCATGTAGTTTTGATTGTTGTTAGAGTTAGCCCTAGTTCTCTAAATTAATTGGTGGGTCACGAAAAGATAGTGCAAGGTCGAAAACATTCATTTTCCTATCCTCCAAGTGATCATCATATACAATCAATTTCTTTGATGGTCAGGTTTGGATAGGGTTCAATTTAGTGGCCATTTGATTACTTTTAGGGGAAAAAGAAAGACTACCTTTCTCCATCTATCTTTATTTTAAACAATTTGAACACATTTGAAATAAGGAAATGAGAACAATACCCAAACTTATTTTTCAAAGGGGAATTTGACTACTTTTACTAGAGTCTATTGTACTTGTAACATGGTTTACCATGTGAGTTTGCCTCATTTTATTCGGGGGTAATTGTTTTGAAATTTTAAAAACAAATCTTTGGATTACATCGACGCGACAAATTATTTATTTGCCTTACATTACAGTGGAATTTGTTATCAATTTGTGCATTTTAGGGTGATCTAAAGTGGTTTCATAATACCGCCCATGAATACTGAAATGAATAAGGTGATGGCACAATATCACCCGCTAATACAATGGTTTTGATTTTATTCCTCTGACCCCTTGTTATCCAGCATGCACTTTCACTAGCCAAAATAAGTTGAGACCATCATGCTTGAATCTATATCAATGATCTAATCATGTATGTTGATTTGTCATTTCAATCCTTGTTTTCTCTCTATTGTTCCAAGAGAAATATGGCAAGGTGATGTAGTATACATGGTATCAAACCTAAACTAATGAGTGAATGAGAGGGAAAAGTTGAAGTGAATCGAACTAAAACATAACCAATCTGAACCATTTAAACAATAAAAAACAAATTCATGGTCTACATTCTCTATCTATACCAACAACAACGCTTGTAATATCCTCAAATTATTAGAAAATAAATTCCAAGTTGAAATTAGAAATAAATTTCCATTTATGGAAATTTGGATTTGAAAGCAAATTTTCATTTATGGAAAAGCCAAATTTAGAATTTTGGATTATGTAATTATTATTTTAGGACTATTGGGAAAAGCTTTGACATTCCCAACTATCCTCTTTTGATGCACACATGTATGGGAATTTTTTTTTTAATAAATTAAATGATGGAAGACAAGTCGAACAACCTGATTAAAAATAGTTGACTATGACTCCATGAGTGGGGAACATGTTTTATTTAACTTAGAGATGATTTTTACCAGTGGAAGAATTTGAGTTTTGTCACTAGAAGCCCCTAAAAATTAGGTATTTGTAAAGCTGTGAATTTCCCCAAGGAGGGAAAGGAATGGAGAACTGTTGAGGGTGACAGTGGCTAAGGGCTGTGACTCATTTTTTCCTGATGGATTCATGTTCAGGATAGGGGGTGATCAGGACAAGTGATCATGGTTGTTTTGTTTCTACATTTGGGTGGAATATGGTTGTTCCATTTGTTTCCCAACATCAGTCTTCATATATTTATCTCAACTATGTACTTGTATTGTTAATGTTGTAGAGTTGATGCTATGTTTTATATTTCTATACTTATAAATCAAAATTTGTTAAGTGGACTATATAGTCGTGTTAGATTCGTGGATTTCTACTATGTAAGAGTACCTTTAGTGATATTTATCTGAAGTATTATAGTTTAGTGTGTGTGTGTGTGTGTGTGTGTATGTTCCTATTGGCCATAATAACTTATTTCTTTGATTTTTGTTCACTTACTGTACAAAATAAAAATACTTCAGAATGAAAAGTATAAATAAATTGTATTTAAATTTCTAATAATACGTTGAGTATAAGTGGAAAGAATAAAAGTCCCAAATACTTTCTTTAATCTATTATCATAGAAATATATCTGATACAGTAGATCTCATAATGTTTGACAAAATACACTTATTACGGTCAATAGGTCACTGACAAAAATATTACAACTCGGGTTTTCCATAGATCCAAGAACTCCATAACTAGTCTAAAAAAAGTTTTAGAAAGTGTACATAAAACTGTTTGTAAATGAAGTGATTGTGTGCATGGACCAGTGGAAGGAAAAATATAGAACCCGGATACCTTTTGTGGACATGATGCTTCTTTCACAAAGTGCACTATCATTTTACCAACCTACAAAAGAGAAATACGATGGTATTAGTAACCTTACTAATTTCCAAAGCATTAAAAGAATGAGACAAATAAAATGATTCAAGGCGTAACTTATCTTATATCCCAATTGAATATCAAAGTGTCTTTTTTTTCCCTTGCGAAGTAGTCAATCCATGACTCAAGAGGAGGAGTGGGTTAGTAATCCATATAATGGGTTCACTTGCAAAAGTAAGAAAAAAACAAACAAACATTTAATCAAGTTATGTGGATTTGTTATCCTTGAACATGTATTTAGTTTATAAAATATATAGAACATATATAAAAAGAAAGTACAAACTTCAATTAGGAGAAGGATATTATTAACACATCATTTTAACAGAGAGGTAGTGACAATAAGCTAAAATGATACCAAATAACCAACAAGTATTGCTTCGAAGAAAATTACCAAACCTTGTACAAAGGACCAAAAGAACAGAAGGAATTCACTGTGGTGAAGCTAACCTTTCAAAAATATAGATACTATTGTCTCTGTAATACACATATGGAAGTCTGACAATAGTGATGTTTGTAGCACAAGAATAATTAAAGACGCAAAGGATGAAATATGGATACATAAAAATTACAGTAAGAGCTGAATTTGTATGTTAAAGGTTATTAACACAAAACGTGTTCAAACCCTACAAATGTCTTTCTTCATGCATTCAAAAGATGATGTTGCAAATGAATACAAGTATAGGGTGCAACATTTAATAAACAAGAAGACCTTTTTTTTTTTACAGAGTTGTCGAATGGAAGAAATCCTTACAGTATGATGACAGAAATTTAACAATTGCAGAAGGAGTAGAAAGTAAAGAATTATGTCATATTAGCTTTAATATTTAACAAAAATAGATTGTTTGAAGTACAGACAAATGTCTAGGTTAGAAAAAAAAACATGGGAGAGGCATTGCAAAAATAGTCAAAATTCCTTGACGGGACAAAGTCATGATTCTTACTCAGACAAATTCTTTAACTAATAGATAGAGTTAAAATAAGAATATAACTATACAATTAATTATAGTCTAGTCAGTAAAAAATTATTAAGCATGGAAGGGTTCAGCCAAGTGATGGAATGGAAATGAATAACACCATAACCATTTTCTAATGACTTTCACTCAGGGTCTTCCTGTACAAGTCTCAAAGATGACATTGATTTCCTCAATGGAACCTTCCAGAAAAAGGATGTATGTGTAAAAACCTCCATTCAGACTTCAAGCCTAAATGTGTAAAACAATTCAGAGGGTTTAGCTTGTAGAAACCATGATTCAGACCACGAATTGATTGGAAGGTAACCAAAAGAGTCTGTGTTTAAAGATTGATAGTCAACAAAGAAGCAAAACATAATAACCCTATCAAACCAAATTAATAAAATTAAAGGATTTAACATAACAAACAAGTAAATCATTTTCACAAAGGAACCTGGAACAAAACTTCATGCGAAGGTACAACAATATGTGGTTTCAACCCTCAAACCAAAAGAGAAGAACATAATATGTAACATAGAACTCATGGAGATTATATTGTATCAAATGGAGAACACATTGCATGGAGAATGTATTTGCACTAGATAGAGAACACATTAAACAAACAATACATTGCACAGTGAATGCATGGCACTAGAGAAGTTACTCACTCGTGCTTATGCAGAACCCTACCAGTGCATTGTTATCCCATCCCTTACTACAGTCGAGCACTACTGGAATTGCCGATTACATATAGTGAAGAGGAAAAAATGCAAATGCGATCAAAGGTGCGAATACGAGGAGTGAAATGACACCTCAAGCTTCTCATTAGTGGGTAAGAGTGACTGGTACACCACCCCACACCTATTCCATGTGAGGTCGAATGAAGTGAAGAGCCAACACTGGGAAGGTTCATGTAATTTCAGGTCATAGGGTACTGGGTAGGTATATCACATTTAATGGAACCTACCATAACATAAATTCCTATAGGCTATAATGGCCTAGGTTCATATTTGACCTAGAATCCACCTCAAATACAATTCATTAGCCACTTTAATGATGTGTTGTAGGCATTTAACCATGGATCAGGTGGAGATAGTTGGCATATGCATAGGGTTATAAATTGTTTGCTATGTTTACATCATATATTTTGTTTGAAATTATAGTTCGTTACACAATGGTAATGTGGTATTGTATGGGGTTTTATACCCCTAGTGCTCAGCTCTGGACGTTAACAATTATGTCTCCTAGTTTAACACTATGACCGCTAGATTTTTAACCGTGTTGCTAATATTTACGTTGTTGACATGTTTTATCACATAATTTGTAGCCCTAGTACTTTGCTATGTAATTTGAAAGTCATAGCTACTAATTGTAATAATGCAATTAATTGTATAACTATAATTGCATTAGCATGGTTATCAAAATTCATGGTAATTTTAGGTTGAGCTAATTTAATAAAAACATTATGATTTATTTTAGTGGAATGTAACAATATGAGTTAGGATGAGTTTTAAATCTCCTTCAAACCTTTGGGATGGATAATCCAGTGGAGAAAAAAATCTTATGCACGTAATTAGTGAAATAAGATTTATAAGGGATTATCCTCATGAGTCACGAATATTTTTTGTTGATTAATAAACTCTATCTTTTCCATGTCATTTTTTATTTTATTTTAGTGAAATTTGGGGTACATTACATATGGTATCAGAGTTGTTGGTTACAATGCTTGGACATGAGGGCACCACCATAATTTTTTTTTTTTGAAGGAAAAATATAACTAAGATATTTACTGTTACAAACAAAAAAAAAATTATGTTGTGAAAATGTCAACACATAATGAAGGAAACATACCTGAGGAGAATCCAAATCAAGATCTTTATAAAGACCCATAACATCACAATGATGGAATTTAAACCACCAATGTCTTGGAAAGAATGAGGAACCTTATTGTGGAATTACAAGTGTTTAAAGCAGATACTGAAAAGTTGAAGAAAGCACGGGAAGACAAGCTAGAAATAAATGAAATGCTACTACGCACTATAGTAACAAAAAATATTCCAAAATAAAATGAAAGAGAAGAAGAAGTCAGAAAAAACTCCTCCAAGAATTCTAGTCATGAAACAAAAAAGAGGATAGTTCTTATAAATACACATGCATGACAAAAAACAAGGCATCTGCAGGAAGAAAGCAAAAACAAGTGGATCATCTGGAAGGTGAATTCAAAAACATAAAACCCTCCACATTTCATGGAGAATCAAACACTAGTGAGGAAGTTTAAGCATGGATGTTATACATAAATAAATACTTCCATATTTATAATTATTCTAGTAATATGAAAGTTAGAATGACCATTTATAATTTCAAGGGAAAAGCGAGTATCTGGTTGAAAGAATTGAAATTAGCAAAGGTATTGAAAGAGAAATGAATGGAATGGTTAGAAATAAAAAAGTACTTCAATAAGAAGTACTTATCAAAAAATTATTATGAAAGAAAAACTAAGGAATTTTACAAACTACAACTAGGAGAAATGGCTATGGAAGATCTCATAAATAAATTCCTAGATCTTTTGAGGTTTGTATCATTCATCAAACAAGATAAGGTAAAGAAACAAAGTTTCTTGAGTTGTCTACCACAGTATTACAAGGATAGAATTGAATTTGATAATCCTTAGTCTTTAAATGAAGTTTTTAGTAAGGATTGAATTTTCTATGAACAATATAAACAAAGATTTGAAATCCCCAAGGCATAGAAAAACATGAAACATGACAAAATGAATCAACATAAGAAATGTTTTCAACCAGCCCCTTTTCGTAACACAAAAAATGGTTTTCAAAGAAAGGACTACCACACAAACGCACAATACACTCAAGGGGGGAATAAAACAATTAATTTTGGATTTAAGGAATTAGGGGTTAGTCCTAGAGAACAACTAAAATGTTGGGAGTGTGGAGAACCCCACTTATAGAGGAATTGTCCACGTTTAAAACCATCAAGAAAAATTGTAGTCCATAATCTTCAAGAAGCTTCAATAGTGGGAGATATTGGCATAAGCATGCACAGGATCAATGCAGTTGCGGATGGTAGGAAGGAACATCATCAATCCATCATTGTGGAAGTTGAAGGTAAAATTCATGATAACAATATTTCCATATTAATTGACCTAGGAGCTAGTTTGAGTTATATTACTCCAACTTTAGTAGAATCACACAAGTTAAAGAAGGTAAAACATGCTAGATCCTGGTTAGTACAACTAGCAACCGGGACAAAAAGAAAGGTAACATAATTTATTTATGATTGTGAACTTAGTATAATTTGTCAGAATACAAATTTAAGTATGAACGTATTACCTTTGGGGTCTTATAATATAATTATCGGAATGGACTGGTTAAAAAACCATAAAGTGATATTAAATTGTTACAAAAAGTCATTTGTGTATAAGGATGAAAATAATACATCCAGAACAGTACAAGGAATCATAAAACCAATTTCTGTTCAGAAAATATCAACAATGCAATTTAAGAAATGTATTAATAAGGGTTGCAAAGTATACACTATTCAAGTAATTAATATCTTAGAGAAAGAAACAAAACCAAGTTTAGAATACTTTGCAGTCCTACATGAGTTCAAATATGTATTCGTAGAAGAAATATCGGAACTACAGATAGATTTCTCTATCAATCTACTACCTGGATCTGCCCCAATGTCCAAGGCACCTTATAGAATAAGTGTACCTGAACTAATTGAATTGAAAATTCAGTTACACAAACGTTAATATAAACAATATATCATACCAAGTGTTTCACCCTGGGGAGCACCAATTGTGTTTGTTAAAAGGAAAGATGGAACATTGAAACTATGTATTGATTATCGTCAACTGGATAAAATGAAAATTAAAAATAAGTATCCTTTACCTAGAATTAACGATCTCTTTGACCAGGTTGGAGGAGAAAAAATATTCTCTAAGCTAGATTTGAGGTATGGTTATCACCAAGTCATGATAAAGGACGAAGATGTAAACAAGACAACATTTAGAACACATAATGCACACTATGAATTTGTAGTGATTCTTTTTGGACTTACTAATGCACCAACAACTTTTATGTGCTTGATGAATAGTATATTTAACCAGTATCTGGATAAATTCATGATGATTTTTATCGATGATATTTTAGCTTATTCAAAAACTGAAGAAGAGCATGAAGATCACCAGAAAATAGTATTACAGAATTTAAGAGAACATAAGTTGTATGTTAAGTTTGATAAGTGTGATTTGTACCAAAGACAAATTCAGTATTTAGGGCACATAATATCATAATATGGTATTGCAGTAGATCGGAAAAAGATTAAAGCCATTACGGAATGGATTATTCCTAAATATGTAGTAGACATAAGATCATTTATGGGGATTATCAGTTATTACTGAAAGTTTATCGAAGGATTTTTAAGAATATATTATCTGATTACATCACTACAGAAAAAGGGAATAAAATTTAATTGGTTGCAAATATACCAAGACAGTTTTGATAAGCTAAAAGGAATGTTAACTACAATGCCTATCCTAAAAGTAGTAGATCTATATAACTACTTTACAGTTTGTGTGGATGCAAGTAAAGAGGGATTAGGAGGTGTGCTAACACAATATGTACACGACATCTGTTATGAATCAAGTAACTTGAAAGAACATGAACGAAACTATGTGACTCATGATTTAGAATTAATAGTTGTGATTCTTGCATTAAAAATATGGCGACATTATTTAATGGGAGGAAACATTTTGTTACTAACTGACAACAGTGGTGTAAAACATTTGTCCAGTCAACATGATCTCAATGCAAGAAACGAAAGATGGTTGTCCTTTTAAAGTGAGTTCGATTTTGAAGTACACCACATCAATGGTAAATAAAACAAGGTTGTAGATGCACTAAGTCAGAGGACTGGTGGGATTTATAAAGTAATTATCATCTAGGAAAAAAATGATATCGATCATAATATAAAATACGCAAGAAGTAATGCTTAAAATTTCTTCAATACAACAACAAAATTGCAAGGAAATGCAGAAAACATGAACAAAACAGATCTGAGTATAGATAAAAATGGGTTCTTAAGGTTCAAAGGCAGGTTATATGTACCTAACTCTATTGATTTAAGATGACAATTCTTGATGAGATGCACAAAAAGTCATATTATGGTCATCTAGGATACCAAAAAACTATAACAACCATAAAGAAAACAATTTTATTGGCCTAGCATGAAAAATGAAAGAACTAAATATTTGTCTAAATGTTTAGATTGTCAATAGGTAAAGGCTAAGCATCAACATCTGACAAGTATGTTACAACCTATGCCTATACCTGAATGGAAATGGGAAATTATTTCGATGAATTTCATCACAGGTTTGCCTAATACTCAAAGACAAGATGAATCAATTATGGTAGTGATTGATAAACTAAGTAAATATGCACATTTCATACCCGTGAAATCTACTTACAAAGTGATTAACATCGATGAAATTTTTATGAAAGAAATTTTCAGGTTGCATGGAATTCCTAAGATGGTGAATTCAGATAGAGATGTCAAATTTACATTGAATGTTTGGAAATAATTGTTTGTAGGTTTGGGTACTAATTTGAATTTCAGCACAAGTTACCATCCACAAATAAATGGGAAAATAGAATGAGCAAACCAAATTATTAAAGAAATGTTGTGAATGTACATAAGAACAAAACCAACTAAGTGGGAAGAGTATATGCACTTAGTTGACTTCTCTTACAATAATGCTTATCAGGCATCGACTGAGATGAGTCCCTTCGAAGTATTATACATAATAAAATGCACAACCCTGATTAGTTGGGACAATCCAGTTGATATGATTATGGTGGGACCAGAAATGCTCCAAGAAATGGGGAGAATGGTAAAAAGGGTAACGAAACTTGAAAGAGGCACAAGATCGACTGAAAATTTATGCAGATCTAAAAAGGTGACATCAGGAATTCAAAATCGGGGAACATGTATATCTAAAATTCAAAGAAATAAAAAGATCTCTAAATCTAGGAAATTGTTCTAGGTTGGCACTAATATTTTGTGGCTCCTTCGATATTTTAACTCGAATCAGACCCATGGCCTATCAACTGACACTTCCTGCAAATTTAAAAGTTCATAATTTTTTTCATGTTTCATTATTGAAAAGATACATTCATGATCCTAATCACATCATTGATTGGAACATGGTGAAGGTGGAACCTCTATGCATTCTATACATGAAAGAAATAATACTTCAGAATAGAGTCATTGCCCAAGTAAAAGTGCAATGGAAGCACTTTAGTCCTGAGGAGGCCACTTGGGAATTGAAAGAAGATATGCTGAAATCTTATCCAATTTTGTTTTGAGAGATGATTTAACACTAAGGACAATGTTGTACTTAAGGGGGAGAGGATGTAATAGCCTCAAATTATTAGAAAATAAATTCGAAGTTGAAATTAGAAATAAATTTTCATTTATGGAAATTTGGATTTGGAAATAAATTGCCATTTATGGAAAATCTGAATTAGAATTTTGGATTATGTAATTATTATTTTATGACTTTTGGGAAAAAATTTGACTTGCCCAATTGTACTCCTTTGATGGACACATGTATGAGACAAACATTTTTAATAAATTAAATTCTTGAAGACAAGTGGAACAACAAGGTCAAAAATAACTGACTATGACTCTGTGAGTGGGGAATGGGTTTGAGTTAACTCAGAGATAATTTTTACAAGTGGAAAAAGTTCAGTTATGTCACTAGCAACCCCTAAAAATCAGGTATTTCTAAAGGTGAAAATTTCCCCAAGGAGGGAAATGAATAAAAATTCCTAGGCACAAGATAAATACAACATATGTGGGAGGTATGACATTGCTTAGTATGTTGGTATTGAGAACTATTTTGTTGTTATGAGCACATATAGTGTGAGAAAAATCATTTTTTGAACTATTGAAGGTAACAATGGCTAAGGGGTGTGACTTTGTTTTCCCTTATGGATTCAAGTTCAGGCTAGGGGGTGATCATGACAAGTGATCATGGTTGTTTTGTTTCTATGGTTGGGTGGAACGTGGTTGTTCCATTTGTTTCCCAACATCAGTCTTCAAATATGTATCTTGATAAATTATAAACAAGAACAACAACTATTGATAAAATAGAGAGAAGAACAACAACATGGCAGAAAAAGGCTCACTAGCCAACACTAAATTATTCACTTCAATGTTACATATTTATAGTACAATGGGTGATGCCACCTCATAGAGATATTTTCTCTAGATCCTAAAATCATGCATGATGACTAGGCTAGGGAATCTTAACTAACTCATTAGTCATCACTTGAGGATATATTACTAATATCCTAAATGAATAATACAAATATAGGTGACAATTTTAGACTTAGTGATTGGTAAAGGTAAGAAATAGGCTAACAATCCCCCCCTCAATCACAAGTCCAATCAATAATACCAATAATAAAGCATAAACTGGTATCAATTTCAAGTCTTCATAATGAAACTCCCGAGTTGAGCCTCAATGAAGAACTGTCTGAAAAACCACCAATCTGGATGCTGAACATGTTCATTTGAAATGAACTGGAAGAGAGCTGAGACATGGAACTGAACAGCTGCAATATATGAACATTTTCTAATTGCTTGACAATTTGATCATTTTGCCAATTATTTTAGATATAAGAATCTAATGTCTTCTGCTAATTGGTGAACATGTAGTATCACCACTCTACTATCAGTGTATCACTGAAAGTGCTCTCTGAATTTGTGGTTTAGGATGACCACTAACCAATTGATACCATGTATCTGATGGTTTTTGGATAACCACTAACCAATCTTGACACTTTTAGGTGTCCAACAGAATCCCAATGTATCATGTGTATGATTCAATTGCAAGTCATTGAACAATAATCCTTTCAAAGCCTGCCATCTCTGGAAAATCTCACTATGTAATCATGTGAGCTAGGATGCATGCAAATTGTTTACTTAATGTAAACACCAATCTGATGAGAGCAAACCAAGAGAAGTGAATCAACTTCTAGTCTGACACATCCCTGAAAAATGCTCGACAAATAAATTAAATGCCAAGCTGCAATGCAGAAGGATCCTCTTGTCCTCTGCTAGGTCAAATGACCATCTATGTGAACCAAATGTTCACATCATTGTTCTCAAAATCTATATGATTCAACTTAAACTTATTGAACCATAATTCTGCCAAAGTCTGTCATCTACAAACCACAATTGCCCATTTGTCAAATTTCATGCTCATCTGGCATACTTGATGTTTGTTGTTGTCGAAACTTTCTTTTTGACAACCATCTTCAATTCCATCATCAATTCCCCTCTTTGTCAGCTGAAAGGAGAGACCACAAGTGGTTTCATGAACCATCCTCACTGGAATTTTGAACTCCCCCCCTTAAGGTGCATGAGAGTTACATCATTGTACTCCCCCCTTCTAGGCTCAAGAGAGTACCATACTTGTTTCGTTTGAGTACAACACAAAGTGGGCATGCAGAAAAAGACACATGTTATCTCATCTCGTGAGGGCCATGCTCGAAAGTTACGCCATAAGGGGACCAATTATATGAGGTACAAAAACGTTATGTGATACAAGATTCATCTTTACTCGAGATTTAATTCTTTGGTAAGACTTATATAATTGCTTGGTTGTAGATGACCATTTGCAAGGATCAATCCACTCATAGTGAATCTTCAATCTTGCAGGTTTCTTCAGTGTTGAAGATCTGTTTGAAGAATGGTTATGCTTGCCACAATGCTGGCAAGGATGGAGATCAAAACATTGATTCTCCTTGTGACCAACTCGATTACAATGTTGGCACTTATCATTCCGATGCTAAACTTGAACAGGTGAAGTTGAAGCTTCTTGAAGGAATCCAACACTTTGGAACTTAATTGGTCTGGAATAATCCAGAATATGAAAGGTAACTTCCTTGTCATATCCAAGTCTTGTTCTATTCTTATTGTAGATGATTTCTTCCCAAGGTTTGATGATGGGCTTGGAAAGAGTATTATGAACCTGTTTCTTTGAAATCTGTGGAAGCAAATTTATTGCATGTTGATGCATCATTGGAAGGTTTTCTTTACTGAAATCAAAAGAAAACTCTTGAAATGTAGGTTCATGAATAGATTCAACTTCATCTGAAACTGATTCTGAAGTTTTATCACTGTGTTGTTCCTTCACTGGTTGTTGATTAAAAAATTCATCGTCATCATTATTATCATAGAGAGGGTTGTTCTGAACAAAAACTAGTTCGGAACAATTCACTAGCTATTGATTTTTGAGATCAATCAACTCATCATTCAATAGTTGGGATAGAGATTGAATAAGTCTAACTTTAGCTTGTGTCACTTGCAAACAAGTTAGCACTGATTGAAGAGTTTTTTTGTTCAATATCACCGTGTTGTCTTTAGTGGTGTTTCTTAGAGTGTTCAGTAACTCTAATAATTCTAGATTTCCAGCCATTTCAAAACAGTAAATGAGGTCTCCTTGTGCAGGTAGATCCTAATTACAATTTGACTTGACAGAAGAAGGTTTATTTGCAACTCGCTCACTTGAATCGCTTTCTTGAAATTCACGCTTGCTTGTTATTCACGCTCACTTGAATTTATTTGCTTGAACTTGCTTCCAAGAAGTTGAGGACGTCGGTTACCACTGAAAATGCATCCAAAACTTTATGTTTACAATGATTTGAGTTTCAAGTACTCATCCTTGTCAATTATGACTCAAAATGACACTAGGGTGTTGGGCTCAACCGAAAATGCACTGTATGACAAACTCAATTCAACTCAACTTGATTTCAAAAAGACAGGTAAACTTACAAATACATTATTGCAAGTACAAATCAACTTGATCAAGTAATTTTACAACAAATATTGTTTGCAAGTTACAATTTAACTTCAAATGCTCCATGATGTGTTGACTTCGAAATCCTTTGATTTGTACATTACCGATGTGGTTGATGACTTGAATGCTTGAGAATGTTCTTCATGGATGTATGATTGATATTAATTGTGGTTGAATATTCTTTGCATCTGCTTGTTGTTGAATTTCGATTTGATCAACAACTTAAATGGTGTTTATTTTCCAAATAAAATTTGTCAAACACTAGACAAAAATGATCATCTTCAAGGATAAAATCATCCTCTAGCACATTCACAATCACACACAAACACAAGGTGTACCTAATATCCTCTTATTCAATTTCGGGTGGATCTAGAACACGAAGAAAAAAATGATATTTTTATTGAAAAGGATGTACATGAAGTTTACAACTAGACTTCTTCTGTATACACTTATAACCCCTTTTACAAATTAAACTCTCAATAGTTACAATGATTGAATCCCTCAATTATATTTTCTTCAACCTTTAAATCCCATACTTTCTTCAAATTTTTCACAACCTTCAAATCCATGCTTTCATTTTGATTAAAAATATTGCTATTTAGTAAGCATCATTTTAATTATTAAATAAATCTCCTTATCACTCTCCAATCATATAAAGTGAACATAATGCTTAACTTTAACTTTCGATACTCCACATTTAAAACTTTAAACCAATCAACCTCCTTCACTATTTATGTCACTTAAAAGGTGGAAAAGTGATTTTTACTTGTGCATGGAATGTTATTTGTTCTTTTTTTTAGAGAGAGAGAGAGATCTAATTAATATTCACTTATGGACATCCCTCAATTGTTTAATGAAGAGGTTGTACACATCGCCTTTGAAACTACCCAAATATTCGTTTGTTGAAAAAATCAAGGAACTAATTTTGTTTTCACCAGGAGGATGATCACAAGCCTCTCAATATTTGTTGAGGATGATCACACGCCTGTCATAGTTGAGCATATTTTAGGGAAATTTCAAACAAATCCATCCAGTGGATTGTTGAGCAAATCGGTGAGGAATAGGTGGATCAGATCAGTGAGGAATTCATGGAGCATATAAGAGAACATATAATTAAAATCAATTCTCCTTTCTCCAACTGTGCATGGACTGATGGGTTGTCGGAAGAAGGAAAAATTACACCCCTTGAATGGAAATTTCTTCTTCTTTTGATCTGGGTCACTTCTATATGATTCAACCAGATAGTCTATTCGCAAAAGAAATCAACAAAATCATTGATGGATTATTGTAGAGTCTATTCATGAATTGAAAGAGTTTTAAAGCGACAGTTCAAACTTGAAACCAATAGGCACATACCATGCAGATCCATTGACTAATGAGCACATGAGCAAAATTTGGAGCAAATCATGATAAAATCACCATTTAGTTGTTGACGAAATTGTTGAGATATGGAGGTCATGCACACGCTGATATGTAGAGTGCTCGAGAGAAAATCATGGAGATTTGGAGGTGAATACTAATTGTTGGACGTATTCCTGAAAATATGATGTCTTTGAAGCTATTGCATATGGATCAGGTTCAGGAAAATCATTAGAGACAACTAAATTGCACAAGCCATATTTTGTTACTAACAACAAAGGTAGCGGCGACATGGGATTAAGATGTGCAGGAATTGTTATTAACATTATCAACACCAACAACTCCTGTATCTTTGCAATTACCCTTGCGAGTGCAGTCATATGGGATTTCTGGCAGATTTCTTGATATGATTGACGCTGCTCTGGATGCATTCGAGATTGGCATGTGAAGTGAAGGTTGTTCTCAAATGGATAGGCAATGGAGAGCTTCACTCCAAATTTCAGGTCCACTAAATTTGTAATGCGATTTTTCCTCCTTGAAATTGTCAGAAAAACACACAAGCAAACATCCACAACATCACATGATTAAAACTCGAAAGATCTAAGTCATCTATAATAAAATTTCTATCTACAGTGATGGCGAAATCCAAGCCGAATTTGACATGCAAAGTGTTACAGGAGATGAAAGGAGATCTGCCTCACCGCACCAATGCACCACGTGGGCTGCCTCACCGGAACAATGTCCCAAAAAAAATTCATGATTCCACTTTACACCTCTCCACGCTCATCACAAGAGGTGACTCTATGGCTTCTTGGACAACAATTTTGTACTCTGACTGACAACAATTCCTTGAGCTATCTCAGAATTGAATCCAATCTTGAATATAATGAACTCCTAGGTCGATGGTAAAGGCACCCAATTCACCACAGGTTTCAACACATGAAACGTTGATCTATATAGCATTGTGATCTCACCTGGACCATGATCTCACATAGGAATACAGTGATTTCTTTATGAAGGAAATGCGCAGGTTGAACCAGTTTGTACACCAATCTGTGTGAGCCAATATGAACGCTTCACAATGGACTATTGTTCCTGCACTAACGTAGTTGCAAACTCAATGCTAGAAGAAAATCATGGCTCCCCCACTCTGTTATAGGCAAGCATATATTACGAGCTCCTGCGCTACTACAATCTCCTTCACAATCACCCTCTTAGTGATACTCCTCCACGCTGTGGCTCCTTCACCTCTCATTCTATCATATTTTTGGGCACTCCTGTTAGGGAGCTAAGCCCAGTCCAGTTTAATGTAGCGTAGGTACCCAATATCAATACTCAGATCTACCACATAGATCTATCACTCATGACTTATTTCAACACTGCATGACATTGATCTCTAGATTTCAACTAACAAACTGTCTTCCCAAACCTGCGATTGTCTTCTCTCTATCTATAAAATTCGGGGTATGATTTCCATCAGAAGGATTGCAAGAATAATAATTGGAACTAGTGGTGAGGGATCGTATACGGCTCAAATTATCCAAAAAAGAGTGGGTGCTAGCTACAATTCTATCTAGATGTGGTTGGGCCGATTAAAAAAAAAAAAAATCCCAATTGCAGATATCATATGCAAAATACCATCAAATCCTCCATTAAAAGAAAACTTTTAGACGCAAATTTTGAAATGCTCATGGATCACTACCATGGTGTTATTATCTACCACAAGTATGTGATAAACTACATCTAAGCCAGATCTATACGTGTTTATAAATCAAGTAGATTGTTGTGATACCTGGGAGATTGCTTGAGGTTGATTTTGATGAGATCAATTGCAGATCACTCACCTTTGCCTTAAGCATTCATCTAATAATTGTGACACAAAACTCCCATGGTGTAAACAATTGCAGATCTGTAGTTGATTTGGACAAAGATTTTAAGTTGTTTCTCCTCCACACAGACTTTTACACCACATCCTCCTTTTACACAGCCACTACACTTCGCATCCTTTGTACCTGCAATACCCTTGCCAATGCCATACTTTGCACAATCGCCTTCTAAAGGAAAGGAAAGGAAAACCATAGGCTAAC
The DNA here is from genome assembly GCA_032191745.1 of Picea mariana. Lineage (NCBI taxonomy): Eukaryota > Viridiplantae > Streptophyta > Pinopsida > Pinales > Pinaceae > Picea > Picea mariana. The sequence continues at coordinate 283,315 of JASDQU010101610.1, read as the reverse complement.
ATATCTCAACTATGTACTTGTATTATTGATGTTATATTGTTAATGTTTTACACTTGATGCTATGTTTTATATTTCTATACTTATAAATCAAAATCTGTTAAGTGGATTGTATAGCCATGTTAGATTCATGGCTTGCCACTGTGTAAGAGTACCTATCGTGAAATTTATCTGAAGTATTATATTTTAGTATATATATATATATATAACTGTGTATATGTGTTGGCAGCCAATTCAATTTTTCCATTGCCCTATAAGCTACCTACACCTATGTCTTCTGAACTTCAAATTATCGTCGCATTTTGCAAATAAACGATATTTTCATTCTTTGCGACAATTGCAAATTGGTCTTCATTTAGTTTTCACGATTGTAAGCGTGAAAATTCCTCTATCGTTACTCGAACTGTTGTGATCTTTTATTGATATTTTGAATGGCAATTACCTTCGGATTATCATTAAGTGGCTAAGAGATTTTTGAACTGTCCCTATTTTCCTATTCTTATTTTGATTGCGCAACTTGATTTTTATTTAATTGGTAAGGCATTGAGCATGTGAATTTATGGGTTATACTTATTTTTATTGAGTTGCATAGGGGTCATGGTTTACTTTGTTTTATATGATGTGATCCTTATAGCTCTTTCCCTATTGATTTTATGAAATCGATTGTCACTATGTTTTAAAAGCTTTGATTAAACATGTATGCAATGGCGCGTTGATTAAACGTTTGGGTTTAATGTTACATTGATATTCATGGTTTGAAAAATGCAATGGCGCATTGGTATATCATTGGTATCGTTTGATTTTTGGGTCGCCTGAATAATATGATTTGAAATTTGTTATGATTGTTTCAATAGAGGGTTAATACGCCGGTTGTACTTTGCAATTAATATTTTGCATGGAGGTAAGTGTTTCCACCACCCTCGCATGCGCACATTAATGTGCTTCCCCTTTGATCATTCATAGTGGTTACACCAAATGATTCTGTGTGCTGGTGTTTTCAACCGAACCCTTACCATGCGCCTGCACCATGTCTCTAGTCGTGAGGGATGAACTGAATGGTAGCCAGGCTCTGTTGATGTTCGACAGTGCCCGTGATGACCTTGAGGAATTTGGGTGGCTTTCGTTCATACAGAAATTTGATGGTTTTAACCTCGGCATTGCTAGGCAATTCGCATTGACCTTTGATGGCTGTCGGGCCAAGGTCGAGGATGTTCAACTGCAAATTGACGAGCAATTTATCAGTCTAGCTACAGGTCTGCCTATCATCGGGCACAGATGGTCCAAAAAATACAAGGTAGAAGAATTCCCTTGGAATTTGCTCTTTCAGTCGTGTAAGGTTAGCTCCTGTGACAAGGGTTTGCCCGTGACCATGCTGAAACAACTATGGCATGACTTGCTGATGATTATCAAGCAGTTCATCACCTGCGAGGGTCAGTATGGCTTTGTTTTCTTACACCACCTTCGTCTAATTATGGTTTTTATGGGTTTCGAGCTTAACATGCCATACTATCTGCATAGAAGCCTGTTCAAAATGTCTAAAAAATATAAGAGGAACCAAGATGATAGCAGTCTCTTTAACTATGGGCTGGTTAAAATGGTTGTTGTTTGTCACCTGGGGTTACACCGAGACTGTTGGGATAATTTTCTTACGTGCAATAATTTTGTGGATTCAAATCCACCACAGGTTGAAAAACCTATGGTGTCCAAGGACAAAGTTGTACCCCCAGCACCCTACATTATCCTTTTACCTAAACCCTTACCTGACTCACCTAGCGACCTACCCCTCTCTGTGACCAAGGATGTCGAATCTGTTAAGCCTGTGGGAAAGAATCCTAAAAATAAACCCACTGTAAATGCCAAAGGCAAAAATAATGCGCGGCTAATCTCTCGAATGGCGAGGAATTAACCGAAACCCCCTGTCAATCCTGACCCTATTGTGCTAAGTGAAGACTCTGATTCAGAGGTTGAACGTTTTTTGGCAAGTGAGTATCTCTATTCAGAAGGTTTGTGTGACAAACCCTCTTATGATTTCATGTCCAAATTGCCACCTTGCTTACAAAACAACCCAGATTACCCTGGCATTAAGCTTCCATGTGAAAACCCCAGTCATCCATCTTAACCCTCTCCTACTCTATCGAAGTCTACTATGCCATCCTGTGATCAGTGCGGCTCTTGGTTAGAGAGATACTATCTCGATGTGCCTATGCTACAATCAAAGATTAAATATTTGGAAGACCTAGTTACATTGCTTACCCGCCAAAAGGCTGAGTTGCAAGCCACTGATAAAAGACAAAGAACGATAGGTTCTATTTTATTTAAAAATGTGGAGTCATCTACAGCAGTCATGAATTCTAAGCTGGTGTAGTTGGTTAGCCTCGTCACACTGGTATGTGTAATATCAATCATTTTTTGTAAATAGTATGAGTTTATATAACGAATTCAAATTCTTTCAAATAGCTATGCTTACAGTGTGAGTTTTCTCTGTTACATTATATGCATTATGTACAGGGTTATATTTTGATTAATGAAATTCATTTTCCCAGTTTAGTTTCAATTGGATTCTTTCGCCGATTTGATTGTATTTTAGTATGGATTCGATTGGTTTTATTTAGCTTAATATGGGATGTTCTGTTGCTAATTGAAGTCGCTGTATCTATTATAGACACAAGTTGTTTTGCATTTCAATTTTGAACACAATCCAGTTTCGATTCGAATTGGTTATAATGTATATGTTATGGTTGGCAAAAAATTGTGATATGGTTAACTGTTACAGGGATACAATTCGGATTATTCTCAATGTGATCCTATTGAAACAAATCCAAAACAATTCGTAACAGTTATGTAAAAAACCAAGCTGGTTGATTCACGTTGGTTTGATCGACCCTGCTATCACTTGAATTCGTTTTCACGATAGATATTATGTTTCAAGTGGATTTGCGAAATGAGATTGATTCGTGATTTGTTTCTATATTAAACCCTGTCACAATTTGTTTGGAATTAACCATTTCGTTCAAATCCAATAGAGTTTATTTGCACTTATGTCAATTCTATAACGACTGTGGTCAAAATCGAATCAATCTGGTTATGATTTTGCATGAATTGGTTCACGTATATGTCTGAATCAATCCACCTGTGGTGCGAACCATTGAGCCACAACAGTTATGATAATTGTAAAACAATCCTATTTTGATCCAATCATATCTCCTATTTTGGAAAAACGCAATGTTGCATATGATCTGCTTGATTGCTCTACCTTCGAATTGGATGCGAAATGATTGTTAAAAATGTTTGGTTTCGATTCTGTTTACCCGACTATAATGGCAATCAAAACAGAGCATACTTGTCTCTCTATTTGGCTATTGGATTTTGATTGGATATGAGATAGTCTTGATACTATTTTGGCCGGATTTTATGAAAAAATGAAACAAAGTATTCTCATCTCTGTTTCGATTAAATCACTTTTGATTATGTTTTATATTGTTTGAGAAAACCATTTGAATCATTAGTGATTCGTTTTTAATGCTTATTGAAAGGAAATTGGATTTGATTCTTGTAGGAAGATTTGATTTGATTTCTATCTGATCATGTATGCTATTTTAGACTAGCTACAGAATCAGAAGATTTTGTAGCTAAGTCTGTAGAGTCAATTTTTTATTGTTTTTCCAATGAAATATATTTCTAACTTGATATGTTTGGTCTATTGCATATGAATTCAAAATTGCAGTGGATATGATGATCAGTTAGGGGATATTTCAAAGATTTCACTTGCATTTTAGTTTCTGAGTTTAGTTGATTTTGGGATATTTCCCAGATTATGTAAAACTGTTTGATATTATCCACAGGGAGGTTTTTACCCTGTGGAAAGACTTATAAAAACCTATTATTTTTGTAATAATATTAATCCTCATTCAGGGGAGAACAAGGCTATGGAGTTTTAATACAAACTGAAGCAAAATTTGGTGTTTTGTTACATCTTTAGCTTCTCATTATATCAATATTTTGTTTCATGTTGTGTATATCAATTTGTATCTGGTTAATGACTACTTTAGCTATATTAATCATGTGCAAATGATATAATTTAATCATTGTTATCCATATCTATTTTCTTCTAAGTGTTTAAGAAACATAGCAATTGTTTAGTTCAGTTTGTGAATGACAGGTTTCCCTTCTTCATAAGTTGGATTATAAAATATAAGTTTTTGTATAACATGTTTTCTTTATTGCAGAGATTTGTAAATCTTATAATTGCTATGATTTTTATGTCTGGTTTGTCCTGTAAACACGTCAAAGAGAAGTGCAGCTGATCGTTTACGAGAAGCCTTTGGATCAATCCGGTGCGAGTTTACTTTCGTCGACCAGCTTCAGAGTCATCACACACAGGACAAATTAGGAGCGTTTCCAGGTCAGTTAGACACTTCTTTGTTTATTTTTCTTATTAGTAGTTTAGTTCAGATATAAGTTTCGTTAGATTTATATTAGATCATTTAATTTCAGTAATTTTTATTTCTTTTTCATAAAATATTAAAATCAAAAAACATATCTTGCTGTCTTAGGACAGAAAGCACACGAGTTTTGCAGGTTTTAATTAAATCTGTAGATTGTTTATATTGTATATTTGTGAATAAGCTGTATTATAATTGGTAGTTAGATGGTTAATTGTTAGAATTAGTGTAATAGTAATTAGTAGAATAGTTAGAGTAGTTTATATTTAGTTTTAGTTTAATTAGTAGTTTTTTTTAATTAAGGTTAGTGTGTTAGTTAGTTAGTTAGTTTAGTTTGTTTTATTTGTTTTAGATAGATTAGTTAGTTTAGGTTAGTTTCCTCTTTGGTCTCCTTAGGACCTTAGAGAAACCAACAAATCCGTTAAACCTGTCAGGGTGGTTCATTCCAAACGGCTTGGGTTATTTAGACAACCCCGAACCGGTTCCACTCTCTCAATTGACGGACGAACAATTTCGCCCGTCAACAAATGGCGTTAGAAGGAGGCCCTGAACTTAATTAATGGCATGAGGTGGTCGCAAGACTCCTCCCCCCCCTAATCACTCACCTATAGTGACTAGAAGCCGTTCACTAGATAATATTCCCCCTCAAACAACAACTACTTCAACCGAAGATCCACAGATCACAGTTGAGCCAACAACCCCTAATCCTACAGGTGGTGACTTGGAAGAGATTGTCCATCGATCTCTTATTAAAACACATAGTGCCTTAACCAGTTTGAGGCAACTGAACCGTCCATGGGGTCGACCTTTAGACTTCTCTAATATCAGAGAACAGTTAGGTGACACTAACCTCACTGTGAATCCTTTAGATCCAAATGCAAATCTTGTTGCAGGAGGATCTAGGATACCTCCTTCACCACACCCCTCATTATCTTCCTCTTATAGAGGAGATTCCTCTTCCGACGAAGGCAATTCACCTTCTCATCCTTCCACACCCACTACCCCAATGGAAAATCAGAACAACCCTGCTAGACCTTGGTTGGACCAGGATGCTGTAGCTATACCTGGAGCCCAACACCCTTTACCTAAGCACTCGGAGAAATGGCTTCCTAAGTTTGATCTCGATTCAAAACAGATAGCCGAAGATCATATCAAAAAATTTATGCTAGCCATCAGACTCTGTAATGTTGAACACGAAGACGTCGTCTGTAGGTTGTTCCCTTATACTTTTGAGGGAAACCCATCCACTTGGTTTTTTGCCCAACAGCCCCATACCATAGTGTCTTGGGAAAAGTTTGAGTCATGTTTTTTGGAAAATTCGGAGATGGTAAACCTCTGGAATTCTTGGTCATGGATTTTTCAAGATTAAAAATGAACCCAAAGGAAAATGTTAAAGATTTTAATCAAAGATTCTTAACACTTAAAAATCGAATCCCTGTTGATTCTATGCTTGCTGAGAGTCTTGTGATAGCTTACTACACTAAAGCTCTACATCAAAGTATAGATATTTGGGTTAAACATTCTAAAAAGGCCACGTTGTTAGAAGCCTTCGAAGAGGCTACTCAAATTGAAAAAGACATACTTAGCCTGAAGGATTCATGTAGCAATGAAACTGAGACTGTTTGTTCTTCCAAAAAGAAGATTGAAATTCTCCCCAGACCTACACAAAGCAAAACACAACCTGAAAACTATGATTTGGAAAATTTAATGAAAGTTGTTCAAAAATTATCTAATCAAGTTATAGATTTAAAAATGTCAACTGAAGAAGCTTCCTCGAGTAAAGGACCCTACAAACCCCCTTTCTGAAATCCTTTTCAATCCAATCGGCCTAACCCAAATCCTGAAGGCTTGAACCTAGAAATTTTGCAATGTGCTCTTCAGACAATTCTAGAAGCCCAAGATAACTTGATGCCTCCTGAAATCCCTCAGGAGGAAGTCGAGCAAGAAACAGTTCAAGAAGAAGAGTCTTCTCCAAACATCTTTGGACACTTCTCGGATAGCATCTTCCAAGCCAACTTCGAGACTGTTCACCCTTACAACACTAGGAGTAAGACA
>JASDQU010101610.1:241905-262918 GCA_032191745.1 Picea mariana | reverse complement strand
ATTTTATCATTAATATTGTGACTTGTTGATCTTAAGACTGTTATTAGTTTTCATCTTTTAAAACATCGTTGGAAAAGATGGTAAATGATGATGTTTGTACAGTTTTCTGATTGTTGTTTTTTGAGTTGAAATTTTCTTTGTTGTTCTAATCTGAAATTTATTTCTTTTGATAGAGATAACTGCTTCTGCCAGTGAGCCACCATTGTTGGTAGCCAATTCAATTTTTCCATTTCCCTATAAGCTGCCTACACCTATGTCTTCTGAACTTCAAATTATTGTCGCATTTTGCAAATAAATGATATTTTCATTCTTTGCGACATTTGCAAATTGGTCTCCATTTAGTTTTCATGACTGTAAGCGTGAAATATCCTCTATCGTTACTCGAACTGTCGTGATCTTTTATTGATATTTTGAATGGCAGTTACCTTTGGATTATCATTAAGTGGCTAAGAGGTTTTCGAACTGTCCCTATTTGCCTATTCTTATTTCGATTGCGCAAGTTGATTTTTATTTAATTGGTAAGGCATTGAGCATGTGAATTTATGGGTTATACTTATTTTTATTGAGTTGCATAGGGGTCATAGTTTACTTTGTTTTATATGATGTGATCCTTATAGCTATTGCCCTATCGATTTTATGGAATCAATTGTCACCATGTTTTAAAACATTTGATTAAACATGTATGCAATGGCGCATTGATTAAACGTTTGGGTTTAATGTTACATTGATATTCATGGTTTGAAAAATGCAATGGTGCATTGGTATATCATTGGTATCGTTTTATTTTTGGGTCGCCTGAATAATATGATTTGAAATTTGTTATGATTGTTTCAATAGAGGGTTAATACGCCGGTTATACTTTGCAATTAATATTTTGCATGGCGGTAAGTGTTTCCACCACCCTCACATGCACACATTAATGTGCTTCCCCTTTGATCATTCATAGTGGTTACACCAAATGACTCTGTGTGCTGGTGTTTTCAACCGAACACTTACCATGCACTTGCACCATGGCTCCAGTCGTGAGGGATGAACCGAATGGTAGCCAGGCTCTATTGATGTTCGACAGTGCCCATGATGACCTTGAGGAATTTGGGTGCCTCCCGTTGATACAGAAATTTGATGGTTTTAACCTCGGCATTGCTAGGAAATTCACATTGACCTTTGATGGCTGTCGGACCAAGGTCGGGGATGTTCAATTGCAAATTAGCGAGCAATTTCTTAGTCTAGCTAAAGGTTTGCCTATCATCGAGCAGAGATGGTCCAAAAACTGCAAGGTAGAAGAAGTCCCTTGGACTTTGCTCTTTCAGTCGCGTAAGGTTAGCTCCTGTGACAAGGGTTTCCCCGTGACCATGCTGAAACAACGATGGCATGACTTGCTGATGATTATCAAGCAGTTCATCACCTGCGAGGGTCGGTATGGATTTGTTTTCTTACACCACCTTCATCTAATTATGGTTTTTATGGGTTTCGAGCTTAACATGCCATACTATCTGCATAGAAGCCTATTCAAAATGTCTAAAAAATATAAGAGGAACCAGGCTGATAGCAGTCACTTTCACTATGGGATGGTTAAAATGATTGTTGTTTATCACCTGGGGTTACACCGAGACTGTTGGGATGATTTTCTTACGTGCAATAGTTTTGTGGATTCAAATCCACCACAGGTTGATAAACCTGTGGTGTCCGAGGAAAATGTTGTACCCCCGGTACCCTACAGTATCCTTTTACCTAAACCCTTACTCGACTCACCTAGCGACCTACCCCTCTCTATGACCAAGGATGTTGAATCTGTTAAGCCTGTGGGAAAGAAGCCTAAAGCTAAACCCAATTTAAATGCCAAAGGAAAAAAGAATGCATGGCTAATCTCTCGAATGGCGAGGAATAAACCGAAACCCCCTATCAATCCTGACCCTATTGTGCTAAGTGAAGACTCTGATTCAGAGGTAGAACGTTTTTTGGCAAGTGAGTATCCCTATTCGGAAGGTCTGTGTGACAAACCCTCATACGATTTCATGTCCAACGTGCCACCTTGCTTACAGAACGACCCAGATTACCCTGGCATTAAGCTGCCATGTGAAAACCCCAGTCATCCATCTAAACCCTCTCCTGCTCTGTCGAACTCTACTGTGCCATCCTGTGATCCGTGCGGCTCTTGGTTAGAGAGATACTATCTCGATGTGCCTATGCTACAGTCAAAGATTAAATCTTTGGAAGACCAAGTTACATTGCTTACCGACCAAAAGGCTGAGTTGCAAGCCACTGATAAAAGACAAAGAACGACAGGTTCTATTTTATTTAAAAATGTGGAGTCAGCTACAGCGGTCGTGAATTCTAAGCTGGCATAGTTGGTTAGCCTCATCACACCGGTATGTGTAATATCAATCATTTTTTGTAAATAGTATGAGTTTATATAACGAATTCAAATTCTTTCAAATAGCTATGCTTACAGCGTGATTTTTCTCTGTTACATTATATGCATTATTTACATGGTTATATTTTGATTAATGAAATTCATTTTCCCAGTTTAGTTTCGATTGGATTCTTTCGTCGATTTGATTGGATTTTAGTATGGATTCGATTGGTTTTATTTAACTTTATCCGGGATGTTCTGTTTCTAATTGAAGTCGTTGTATCTATTATAGACACAAGCTGTTTCGCATTTCAATTTTGAACACAATCCAGTTTCGATTTGAATTGGTTATACTGTATATGTTATGGTTAGCAAAAAATTGTGATATGGTTAACTGTTACAGGGATACAATTCAGATTATTCTCAATGTGGTCCTGTTGAAACACATCCAAAATAATTCGTAACGGTTATGTAAAAAACCCAGTTGGTTGATTCACATTGGTTTGATCGACCCTGCTATCACTTGAATTCGTTTTCACGATATATATTATGTTTCAAGTGGATTTGCGAAACGATATTGATTCATGATTTGTTTCTATATTAAACCCTGTCACAACTTGTTTGGAATTAACCATTTCGTTCAAATCCAATAGAGTTTATTTGCACTTATGTCAATTCTATAACGATTGTGGCCAAAGTCGAATCAATCTGGTTATGATTTTGCATGAATTGGTTCACGTATATGTCTGAATTAATCCACCTGTGGTGCAAACCATTGAGCCACAATAGTTATGATAATTGTAAAACAATCTTATTTTGATCCAATCGTATCTCCTGTTTTGGAAAAACGTAACGTTGCATATGATCTGCTTGATTTCTCTACCTTCAAATTGGATGCGAAATGATTGTTAAAAATGTTTGGTTTCGATTCTGTTTACCTGACTATAATGGCAATCAAAACAGAGCATACTTGTCTCTCTATTTGGTTATTGGATTTTGATCTTATTGGATTTTGATTGGATATGAGATAGTCTTGATACTATTTTGGCCCGATTTTATGGCAAAATGAAACATAGTATTCTCATCTCTGTTTCGATTAAATCACTTTTGATTATGTTTTATATTGTTTGAGAAAATCATTTGAATCATTAGTGATTCATTTTTAATGCTTATTGAAAGGAAATTGGATTTGATTCTTGTATGAAGATTTGATTTGATTTCTATCTGATCCTGTATGTTATTTTAGACTAGCTATAGAATCAGAGGATTCTGTAGCTAAGTCTGTAGAGTAAAATTTTTATTGTTTTTCTAATGAAATATCTTTCTAACTTGATATGTTTGGTCTATTGTAGATGACTTCAAAATTGTAGTGGATATGATGAGCAGTTAGGGGATATTTCAAAGATTTCACTTGCATTTTAGTTTCTTAGTTTAGTTGATTTTGGGATATTTCCCAGATTATGTAAAACTATTTGATATTATCTACAGGGAGGTTTTTACCCTGTGGAAAGACTTATAAAAACCTATTATTTTTGTAATAATATTCATCCTCATTCAGGGGAGAACAAGGATATGGAGTTTTAATACAAACTGAAGCAAAATTTGGTGTTTTGTTACAGCTTTAGCTTCTCATTATATCAATATTTTGTTTCATGTTGTGTATATCAATTTGTATCTGGTTAATGACTACTTTAGCTATCTTAATCATGTGCAAATGATATAATTTAATCATTTTTATCCATATCTGTTTTCTTCTAAGTGTTTAAGAAACATAGCAATTGTTTAGTTCAGTTTGTGAATGACAGGTTTCCCTTCTTCATAAGTTGGATTATAAAATATAAGTTTTTGCATAACAGGTTTCCTTTATTGTAGAGATTTGTAAATCTTATAATTGCTATGATTTTTATGTCTTGTTTTTCTTGTAAACACCTCAAAGAGCAGCGCAGCTGATCGTTTACGAGAACCCTTTGGATCAATCCGGTGCGAGTTTACTTCCATCGACCAGCTTCAGAGTTATCACACACAGGACAAATTAGGAGCATTTCCAGGTCAGTTAGACACTTCTTTGTTTATTGTTCTTATTAGTAGTTTAGTTCAGATATAAGTTTAGTTAGATTTATATTAGATCATTTAATTTCAGTAATTTTTGTTTCTTTTTCATAAAATATTAAAATCAAAAAACATATCTTGTTGTCTTAGGACAGAAAGCACACGAGTTTTGCAGGTTTTAATTAAATCTATAGATTGTTTATATTGTATATTTGTGAATAAGTTGTATTATAACTGGTCGTTAGATGGTTAATTGTTAGAATTAGTGTAATAGTAATTAGTAGAATAGTTAGAGTAGTTTATATTTAGTTTTAGTTTAATTAGTAGTTTGTTTTAATTAAGGTTAGTGTGTTAGTTAGTTAGTTAGTTTAGTTTGTTTTATTTGTTTTAGATAGATTAGTTAGTTTAGGTTAGTTTCCTCTTTGGTCTCCTTAGGACCTTAGAGCGGCCAATGGAGCCATTAAACCCGTCAGGGTGGTTCATTCCAAATGGCTTGGGTTATTTAGACAACCCCGGACTGGTTCCACTCTCTCTATTGACGGACGAACAATTTCGCCCATCAACAATATGTTGATATTGGCCATGATAACTTATTTCTTAGATTATTGTTCATTTACTATACAAAATCAAAATACTTCAGAATGAAAAGTATAAATAGATTGTATTGAAATTTCTACTGATATGCTGAGTATAGGTGGAAAGAATAAAAGTCCCAAATACTTTCTTTCATCTATTATCATAGAAAGATATCTGATACAATAACTCGTAGAATGTTTGACAAAAATATACCTATTATAGTCAATAGGTAGCTGACCAAAATATTACAACTCGGGTTTTCCATAGATCCAAGAACTCCATAACTAGTCTAAATAGAGTTTTAGAAAGTCTACATAAAGCTGTTTGTAACTAAAGTGAGTGCATGCATGGACTAGTGGAAGGAAAAATATGGAACCCGAATACCTTTTATGGATAGGATGCTTCTTTCACCAAGTGCACTATCATTTTCCCAACCTGCAAAAGAGCAAGACAATGGTATTAGTAACCTTACTAATGTCCAAACCATTAAAAGAATGATATAAATCAAATCAGTCAAGGTGTAACCTATCTTAGATCCCAATTGAATATCGGAGTGTCTTTGTTTTCCTTTGCGAATTAGTCGATCCACGGCTCAGGTGGAGGAGTGGGTTTGTGATACGGGATCTTTTCATCGAGTGACTTATAAATAATTGTATCAAATGAGCATAAATTAAAATGCACCATTAAAGAAGGAAAATCTCAATAATGAAGAGACATAAGCATCAAATATGAACAAAAAAACTTGATAATGGATTTCATTTCTGGTGGACTACGTCTTCGGGTCCTACTCTCAAATGGGTAGTCTCTTTCATTAACTCAGTAAAAGAATTTGGAAAAATACATAAGTATACCTGATTCTGAAATGAAGCTGTTGAAATAATGCTCAGATCAGAAAACAAACAACATCACTGAATTTGTGGCGTTGAATTACCAAAAAATTATTGTCTCCAAGCCTCAATCCGACTCTAGCACTCCTAGGCCTAAGAATAAATTCATCTTAGTTTATGTGACCCTCTGCAACCTGCAATTAATGATTGAACTGCATTGAAAATCATGCCCAAGGTCATACCGCATGTGCACCTCATCCCCATGGTTGTGCGGGCTCAACATTTAAGTAATTTTTGCAGCGATTATTACAAAGTATGGTCATTGGCTTGTTTGTTTGGGTGTGAAATTTAAGGTGTATAGTGGGGAGGAGTTCACGGGGTCAAACCCGTGGACCTCCCCCTTTTGTCTTGGATTTGTTTGTAATATATATATATATATATATATATATATAACATGATGCTCTGTTAACTTTAACAGTGGCACTATCCAAAATACCAATGAATATAATGCAGCCAGATCTGGAGTGGTCCGCCAGATTTAGCAGACCCGCCAATCTTTTTTTTTTCAAAATTTGGTTTCGGGCTATCATTGTGATTTTACCGCCTGCCATGTGGCAACCCTTGATTGGGCCATGTGGTGGAATCCCATGCATCCATTTCATCCTCTTCCATTTCAACATGACACTAGAATCCCACATCACTCTGCCACATCATCATCCCACATCATCGTAAAAAATCTACGGACTTCCACGTGGCATGATCCTATTGGTCCATAGATCGATCTGAAAGTGCCAAAATGTGGTGACACGTGGAAACCTTTGGTGATGCAACATCACCATGATGATGTCATGCTAACATTAGCATGACATGTGTCAGCTTATGCTCCTTCAATGTGTGTTGTACAAATGCTGACATCAACAGTACGGATGTTCACTCATCCCTTGCTGACTAGGCTAGGTTGAAAAAAATTTGACCAAAAATATCTTTCAATCCATAAGTTCATTTGATGGGTCGTTTGCATCATTATAAATATTGCAATGCGCTCTCCGCGTTAATGTCATTTTCACTGAGTTTTGAGAACTTTGATTTTTTTCCCTTTCTTTGTCTGCTGAGGCCATTATGAGCATCTTGAGTTTCCTCTGTGAGTTCTTAGTTGTTATTAGCCTTCTATGGATCCATTTTGGATCACTCCTTCCCACTGAGAGATTTTTGGACCACCAAAATATTTCATCAATCAACAGGTAAGTGAGGGAAGATTCCCCTCACTTTGTCCTTTTCTATCCACTTTGACTTGCTTGGATGTGTTCCCTTTAAGCTTACTCAAAGATAATCAACATCACCCCTGCATGAAGTCCTCATCCTTCTGTCAAGGATTATATGTTCATGCAACTCATCCAAGTACTCAGGTAAAACATCATCAACCGAAGTTATTGAAACTTCCTCATCCTGATCCATGATCATGGGAGGCTGAAAATGTTTTAATTTCTCTACGTTCACAACTAAGTAAATGTGCATATAAGGTGGAAGATCAGATGGAAATAATTGGTACCACTTTCCTCCAAGATAGTGAAGGGTACATAAAAAATGGTCTTGAGTTTCTTTCCTTCATGCTTCAATATCTCCTTGTTGATGTGAAGCCATACCTGATGTTAGCACAAGAATTTGCAGCTAGAAGAGGCTTGCCTCTCCATAAGAAACTAAATAACCTCTACTGGCATATACATGATTCTAACCTATCACCTCAAAGTTCTTGATTAGTCTCATCATACAAAAGAGAACAGACATTCCATAGCACCATGGAGTTGCCAAATTGTCTATATAGCATGGTCTGCCATTTTACTACTTAAATTGTTACCAAATATGTTAAGCAATGTAATGATGGCACTATGAATTCCATAGGTTGTTACCAAATCCATTTTCATGTCGGATGCTACCAAATATGTCAAATTTGAAGTGATGAAGCTGTGGATTGTTATGGCACTAAAAAATTGCATGCAGACACACAGGCAGGCACTACTGAAATTCTAGCAAAAACTGAATTGTACAGAATTATTTTTGGACGCTTCAGCCAATTTTTAGTGACTAACTTAAAAATTGGATTGTGAACAATTGAGAAGGATTTTTTGAAAAATGGAGGAGGTTTTTTTCATAACATTCCAAATAAAAAAAAAATCTCTTAGGTTTTCAAAATGTGTTATGGTTTGAGAGATATTAGACATAGAAGTGGCACTACCAACTGTTTTACAGTGGCACTACTGAATTTCTTGTAGCGGTCATGGTTTTGATATTCTCCTTGTTGGGAGGTTGCCACCTGTCAAGGAGGATTCAAATGGATTCTCAAGGATTTGTTAGATGTAAAGGGACACCTGCACCTAGGATTTATCTCCATCAAAGGCCTCATGAAATGAGGTGGAAACAATTTATTAATGACTTCCAACAAATTCCTGCAAATTAGCAGTTTGTTGGATTTTTTGTCTCTTTGATTGTTACCACCTATCTCCAAGGATTAGAATCCAATGGAGGAGATGGGATTAAACCTCCTAAGTTTATTTAGATGTTATTTTCTATTTAAGGAAGGTTATATCTCTTGGAGAAGTGGATTCATGAGCCAAGAGAGGGTAGAAAGAGTTGTAGCAGACAGTTTTCCTATGTGTGTTCATTTGTAAGCCTGTGGGCATTTTATGATTGTAAGAATTAATTCTATTGGAGACTCATGAGAGATATGATTTCAAATTGTAACTCTTTTGTTTATATTTCTTATTATTTGAATATATTGCATATTTGAGGATCAAAGGATGTCAATGATTTATGGATCCCTAAGTAGTAGAGGATCTACTGTATTTTTCGCATCAGTCATTGTTTATATTCAAGTATTTGTTAATTGATTAAATTGACAATATATCTATTTATTGAACATTATATCTTATGTTTTGCTTCTTCATTCTTCCACCTACCAACATATAATCTTGTTTTCTATTAAGCAGCTTTTGTGCCTTTGATGAGTAGGATGTTTGTGACTCCATTGCCCATTGGTGTAGCGTACTCATCTACAGTTTTCTACCCTCTCCCTTTCTTTATCCATCCTGTTGATCCACCTATTCAAAACCAAAATTATCTTTTACATTTTGATGGGTGTTGAGCTTACACTTTAGCAGTCAAAGTGTGACTTTCAATGCTAATATTTAACATAGTCTCCATGGGGGATAGAGTCCTCCCTGTGAGGATCTAATAACTCTTGTAGTTTCAGTGCCTCATCCTAGGGCTTCTCCCAACCTTTCACCTTTGCAATCTACTTTGATCTATGACCTTCAATTGAAACTAAATGCAAATGAAAACTGAAACTGACAAAAATGATGAAAACGATGCTTGTCCAGCAATCTTATTGCACACACCTACTCTAATTATTGGGAAAATGAATCATTCAAGTTACATGAAACAACCAATGAAGCCATTTCATCATTTTTTCAATTGTTTGAAGCTTTGAAATGTGAGTCCTTAAGCACCAGAGATAATTCCTACTTAAAGGCACGTCAAAGAAACATTTGGCAATACACTTTCCATTGAAGAAATAAATGTTCCTAGGCCCACTTTCTGCTTGCAGACAGGATGAATGGATCATGAAAAACATCATCAATACTTGCCCCTGCAACATTTCTTTGTGTAAAAATGAAAAGTATTGCATTAGGTCTTTCATCCACTGTGCTTGGTTATTGCATGGCTTTCTGATTTTTTGATTCATCCTCAATGCATATGGCTTTGGTCCACTCTTGGTCATGAGGTGTATTAGGAAAAAGGCTTAGAGGTGCTTGTCTTTCTTTAATTTCAACCTCTCTCACCTGATCACATGGCATTTGATCGTGGATGCTTGATGAAATTGAGCTTGTGTCTTCAAGAGGAATAGGGGGTTGACAGGGAAGTTCATCACAATTATAAGTGCTTGGGAAAATACATTCTTTTGTCTTATCTTCTTATTGTGAGTGATATTCATCATATCTTGGCTTATGGTCCTAATTTATCAGTTTTTCAGAGTCTAAAAATAGATTATCATCTTTCTCTTCTTATTCAGCAAAAAAATTATGACATGAGGGTTGAAACAAGCTATTGTTGCTTTGATGGGAATGGTACTTCTCTGATATAAGGTCTTCAATAGACTGTTTATGGAAAGCATCTTCATAATCATCATACAAAGGTGAATCAATGACCATTTGACTATTAATGGCTGAGGGGATTAGTACAATAGCTGGGGCAACTGGTTGTTCAGTGAAAATATCCTCATAGTCATCAAAACTTGGCAAATCATGGCACACTGGTTCATTAACAATAGGAGGGATTACAACAACAACTGGTAAGCTATGAATATGGTCATGAAAATATGCAACACTATTCTCATGATGAAATAACTCTGAATCTAAGATGACCACTTGACTTAAAGAATAAAGAAAAGGAGGAAATAGGGAAATGATGGATTGCCCATATTGATCTTTGTCTTGGGAACCTAGATTTTGACATGAATGATGCATTTGTTCTTTAAATTTAGGAAAATCATTATGAAACTCATCATTTAAGTCCTTCTCTCTACAATCATCCCCTTAATCATCACTACTAGAGGAATCACTTATTGAATCCTGAATATATGATGCATACCCCTCACAACAATTCTCAAAAATTCTTTCAGCTGGATAAATTATCTTGCAATGAGAATAAAAAACATCATGAAAGTCCTTCAAATAGGAATTACTAGAAGCAAGGAGTGTTCTATACCATTGCCTCGCATATCCTTCCAATGAATACATGAACATTTTCATCAATATATCTTCATAATGGATGTCAAGCTGCTGCATCAAAGCATGAAATTCATGAACATGCTCAAAAGGGTTGTCATCCTCACCTTCATAAAATCTAGGTAGTAGATCTTTCCATTCATCAATTTGAGGCACAGGATGTGGATAACCATCTATGGCTGAGAAACTGAGTGGGGAATACCTCTTGGCCATGATAGCCTTCACATGCATTAAATTTGTCTCATCCCCAATGGAGTCACCAAAATATTCTAAATAATGGAGTTTCCAAGGTGAATGTTCATTCTTGAAGGTGTCCAAATTTAGTCACCATCTAAAGCTGGAGCTGTGTAGTGTCATTCTTCCCAGGCATCTTTTCAATCTTCTCAAATTCATCCCCGACAATGGCACCAAAAATGTTAGCACTGAAAGTAACACTTTGACTGTTAAAGTGTAATCTCAGCACCCATTAGAATGTAAAAGATAATTTTGATTTTGAATGGGTGGATCAACAAGAGGGAGAAAGAAAGGGAGAGGGTAGAAAAATGTAGATCAGTAGGCTACACCAATGGGCAATGGAGTCACAAACATCCTACTCATCAAAGGCATAAAAGATTCTTAACATAAAACAAGATTATATGTTGATAGGTGGAAGAATCAAGAAGGAAAACATAATATAGAATGTTCAGTAAATAGGGATCCTCTCAATTTAATGGATCAACGAATACTTGAATATAAACAATGATTGATGGGAAAAATACAACAAATCCTGTACTGCTTAGGGATCCATAAATCATTGATTACCTTTGATCCTCAAATCTACAATATATTCAAATAAGAAGAAATATAAACAAAAGAGTTACAATCTGAAATCATAGCTCTCATGATTCTCCAATAGAATTAATGCTTACAATCATAAAATGCCCACAGGATTACAAATGAACACACATAGGAAAACTGCCTGCTACAACTCTCTCCAGCCTCTCTTGACTCATGAATCCACTTATTAAAGAGATCTCTCCTTCCTTAAATATAAAATAAAATCCAAATAATATTAGGAGGTTGAATCCCATATCCTCCATTGTATTCTAAGCCTTGGAGATAGGTGGCAACAATCAAAGAGACAAAAATCCAACAAACTACTAATTTTCAAGAATTTGTTGGAAGTCATTAATAAATTGTTTCCACCTCATTGCATGAGGCCTTTGATGGAGCTAAATCCTAGGTGAAGGTGTCCCTTGAAATCTAACAGATTCTTGAGAAGCCATTTGAATCCTCCTTGACAGGTGGCAACCTCCCAACAAGGAAAATATCAAAATTGTGATCGCTACAGGAAATTCGGTAGCACTGTTGTAAAACAGTTGGTACAGACACTTCTATGTCTAATATATCTCAAAAAATAACACATTTTGAAAAATTGAGAGATGTTTTTGTTATTTGTAATTTTATGAACACAAACCTCCTCTAGTTTTTAAAAATACCTTCTCAATTGGTCACAATACAAGTTTTAAGTTAGTCACTCAAATTTGGTAGAAGCGTCCAAAAATAATTCTGCACAATTTGGTTTCTGCCAGAATTTTGGTAGTGCCCACCTATGTGTTTGCATGAAATTTGGTAGCGCCATCAAAATCCGCAGCTAAATCACTTCAACTTTGACATATTTGGTATAATCTGACATGGAAACGGATTTGGTAACAACCTATTGAATTCATAGTGCCATCATTACACTACTTAACAGATTTGGTAACATTTTAGGTAGTAAAATGGCAGACCATGCTATATAGACAATTTGACAGCACCATGGCACTATGGAATGCATGTGCTCTTGTGTATGATGAGATAAATCAATAACTTTGAGTTGATAGGTTAGAAGCATGTATATGCCTATAGAGTTTATTTAGTTGCGTATGGAGAGGCAAGCCTCTTCTAGCTGCAAATTCTTGTGCTAACACTTGATATCCTACCTAGAGCTAATGATCAACCCTGTTCTTGTCATGCCAAGCTTTATACTGTGCTTTAAGTTTCTCCAACTGTTCCCTAACTTCTTGGTGCACCTGATGGATCCTCTAGATGAACTTGTAGGATCTGTCCTCTGTTCATTCTTCATTCACATCAACATCTCTCCCATACATCAAGTCCAAAGGAACCTTGGGTAGGTACCCAAAACATGTCTCAAAAGGCAAACTTTGAGTGGAGGAATGTAAATATCGGTTTTAAGCATGTTTTACATAGGGTATATGTTCATCCCATAACTTGGGATGCTTGTTGCAGTAGCCTCGAAGAAAAAGTACCATTGTTTTGTTTACCACCTATGTTTGTCTATCGGTATGTGGATTGAAAGTAGTGCTCCTATTCAATTTGGTGTCCATCATTCTCCACACTCTAGTTAAAAAATCTTTAGGGAATCGAGTATCTCGATCCGAGAGAATGGATGTGGGTAACCCAAAGTGAACCCAAACATACTGAAAGAAGAGGTTAGTAGTCTGCTCAACAATGATATGGTTCTTACATGGCATCAAGATACACATCTTGTTGAACTTATCCACTACAACATACAGGTAGTCATGACCCCCTTTGGTCATTGGTAAACCCCCTACAAAATACATGGATATAATTTCCCATGAATGGGATGGAAAATGAAGTGGTGAGTATAGCCCTAGTTTTGTATTAGTGGGATTACAAGTAGAACACATCACAGACCCCTTTACATATTTAGTTACAATTGCTTTCATCTAAGGTCGGTAAAAAAACCTCTGCAAATGAGCCATAGTTTTTCCTACCCAAAAATTCCTAGACACAAGAGAAGTGTGAGCTTCTCGTATTACATGGACTCGTTCACTTGTAGGAATACATATATTTCCAAAATGGTATAGTAGTTTTCCCTACAGAAAATAGTTCTCTACCTGTGCACCATGGGTTATCTTCTCATATACTTCCTTAAAATCTTCATTGATGGCATATTGTTCTACATAGCTATCATGAGATAAAGAAGTATTGTTCATAATAATAGAAGCAGTAATAGGAGGTCTAGAAAGAATATTGGCTACCATGTTACTTGTACCATTTTTGTTCTTGATTACCAAATGGAATTGTTGTCAAAAATCCATCCATCTGTAGTTTGTTCTGTGCTTGAAGATACTGTAAGGGATGGTGATTTTTATGTATGATTTTTTCCTTACCTAACAAGTAGTGATTCTATTTCTTTATGCTTTGGACTAATTGATACAACTCTTTATCATAGGTAGCATAGTTAACAACACATTGGTTAAAAGTTTCAGAGTGGTAACCGATAGGCTTACGATATTGCATCAATACTGCAACCTTGGAATATCCATTGGCATCTGTCTCAATCTAAAAAGGATGTTGAAGATTCAATAGTGATAATAATGGTGTTATATTTCTCTTCTCCTTCAAAGCGTCCAAAGATTTTTGTTTCTTTCCTTTCGAGTGAAAAGTGTTCTTCAAACTGGTTAAGGCATGAAAAGTAATTGCTATAAAGGAGAAGTTTGAAATGAACTTCTTCCACTATTGTACTGCACCTAAGAAGATTCAGACTTTAGTTACACTTTTTCGCTCAGACCAATTTACAATTACATCAATTTTGGAAGGATCAATTTTTAATTGTCCTCCTCCTACAATATGACCTAAGTACACAAGTGCAGTCTTTCCAAATTCACATTTAGACAATTTTACATACATATTTTTTCTTTGCAAAGTATCCAATACTTGATTTACATGCCTCACATGTTCATCCTAAGTCCCTCTAAAAATATGAATGTCGTCTAAATACACAATCAAAAGGTCATGTAGGAAAGGCTTGAATACATCATTCATCACATGCATGAAAGTTGTTGGATTATTACAAATCTGAAACGCCATAACTAACCACTCAAACAATCCCTATTTGGTTTTACAGGCAGTTTTCCATGCATCTTGTTTTATGACCCTAATTTGATGGTATCCACTGTGCAAATCCAACTGAGTGAAATAAATAATATTCTTCAATTGATCAAGTAAATCATCTATACGAGGAAGATGGTGTGAACTTTTCACCGTGATTTATTTAAGTCTTGGTAATCGACACACATTTTCCATGTGCCATATTTTTTTTGCACCATCACGATCACAGAACCATAAGGATATGAACTGGGCCTGATGACCCCTTGATCAAACAAGCCCTATACCTTCTTCTTGATCTCTTTCATCTCCACAATTGACATCCTATACATTCCCACATTAGGGAGAGGAGAATCCTCCTGAAGATGTATCTCTTGTTGGATTTCCCTCTTAGGAGGTAATCCATATAGTTCTTAAAAAATATCATCATACTTAGAAACAATATCAATTAATTACTTTTTATGACAACGATCAAATCATTGGACAAAATCATATGTCCCGACATATTTCTTTGTTACAACCATGAGTACATATCTCTTATTAGTGTTTATGAGTCTTTTCATTTTCCTTGCACTAACAAGTGTTGTATTTACCCTCATGCTATGAGATCTAACAATATATTCCACTCCCCCCTTAGTAAGGTGGTATTTGTTCTCATCACAAAACAATATTGTTTTTCTATCATAAAGATAATGACTTCCCAACACAATTCGATATAGCTCAAATGGTACAAAATCCAAATCCACTTCATCAATCAACTTTGAAGCAATAACAAATCTGACCCTACATTGTTTGGTGACATTAAGGTTTTCCTTATCACATACCCAACCAAGAGGATAAGGCTTCCGATGTGGTTTCATTTCAAGACCCATCTTCTTGAAAAGTGCTTTAGATATTAATTTTACTTGGGAACCAAGATCAAATAATGTATCTATCTTAGTGTGTTTAGATACAAATCTTATGTGAAATAATTCATTCCTCTTTCATTCATCATCATGAGATTCATTATTGGAACTTGAAATAGAATGAATGGAATCTTTACCTTGTACTCCAACCATTGTGATCTTTCCTTCTTCTCCTAAATCGAAACCAAGATCTTGTTTCACTATAGAAACGATTTTGGTATTCCCCTTTCCACCGAGTTGTTTTGGTTTCTTCTCTAGATGTCATTTCTAATAGTGTTCTTCATCGTGACTGATTTTCTTGCAATGAGTGCAAGATCACTTTCCTCCTTCTCTCGTCATTGTGGAGGTATTTTTGTCCTTACTTTTAAACTTATTGAAATATTTATGTGGGAGATCGGAAGGTTTCTTCGTGGGATATTCTTGAACATGCTTCCCCATGTTCTCAATGTGAGTGGCTTGTACACAAACTCCATCAAGATTAGTGGGGTTAAACAAGAGAAAAGTATGATGAATATAACTGTGGAGTGCGCCAATATACTTTATTAAAGTTTCATAATAATCCAAAGGAATGTTTAATGCAAGATATTTCTTCCTAAATTCTTCCATGAAACTTTGTACAATTTGACCTTTACTTTGACTTAAAGTTTTCCATTCCATCATTGCTTTATGTAAATACCCTAATGGATGAAATTGATTCATTATCGCTGATTTAAATCTCGACCATGAAGAAATAAGATTACAACACTTACTTATGTTCTGAATCTTTCTCTCCCACCATATGAGAGAGGTTCATTCCAACCAAAGAGAATACAGTTTCACTTTAACTTCCTCTTCATCAATATGTTGAACACGATAATATACTTCAACTTGTCATATCCATTTATCTAGATTTTTAGGATTAGCATCTCCATTAAACATAGGTAAAGAAAATTTTACATCAAGATTTAATAATGGTTTCTTAAAAGAGGCTTTATGGCTAGAATGATGAGAATGATGAGAATTCTCAGAGGAAGAAGAAATAGAACATGAAGGTGAAGATTGAGTCTTAGGAGGATCTCCTCCAACACCTTGGTTTACCAAAGCATCATCATCATCATGTGCTTCCTTTTTCTTCCCTTTCTTCTTCATCCTATTCTCATAATATCCATACATCCATTCGACCATTTATGACATGTGATAAAAGACCATATGAAAGTTGTTCTCTTGTTCATCATGCTTGTCTTCTTCTACCATTTTCTTCCTTCGAGATGCACGACCAAATTCGAGATTGAAAGTCTTAAGAGTTCCTTCACCCTACTTATTCTTATCCCTAGTAAGCATTCACACTCAAAAATTCAAGTCAAGTACGATTGCTCCGATACCAACATGCTCCAGGATGTTTTCATTGAGTGACTTATAAAGAATTTCATTAAATGAGAATAGATTAAAGTGCACCATTAAAGAAGGAAAAGCTCAATAATGAAGAGACATAAGCATCAAATATGAACACAAAAACTTGATAACGAATTTTTTCCCTGGTGGAATATGTCTCCGGGTCTTGCTCTCAAATGGGTAGGCTGGTTCATTAATTCATCAAAAGAATTTGGAAAAATGCATAACTATCCATCATTCTTAAATCAAGCTACAAAAATAATGCTGATATAAGAAAAAAAACAAGACCATTGAATTCGTGGCATCAAATTACCCAAAAATGAATGTCTCCATGCCTTAATCCGACTCTGGCACTCCGAGGCCCAAGAAGAAATTTGTCTCGGTTTCCATGCCCCTCTGCAACCTACAACTAATGACTGGACTGCATTGAAAAGAATTACCAAGGCCATAACCCACGCATGCCTCCTCCCCAGGGCTATGTAGACTCAACATTTAAGTAATTTTCGCAATGATTATTAAAAAGCATGGTTGTTGGCCTATTGGTTTTAGCGTGAAAATTAAGGTGTATAGTGGGGAGGAGGTCCTAGGGTCAAATCCTTGGTCCTCCCCCTTTTGTCTTGGGTTTGTTTGTAATATATATATATATATATAACATGTTTCTCCACTAAATTTAGCAGTGGTTCTATCCAAAATCCCAACGACTATAATGTGGCTAGATTTGGCGTGGTCCAGTAGATTTAACAGACCCACCAATCTTATTGTTTTTTCAAAATTTGGTTCCAGGCTATCATTGTGCTTTTGTCGCCTGCCATGTGGAAGCCCCTGATTGGACCATGTAGAATCCTCCCATTCAGCCATATCTTCCTATTCTATGTCTTCACTGGGTCAACATGCTAAGTCATCATGCCACGAACCGTACGGACTGCCATGTGACGATCCTATTAGTCCATGGATCGGTCTGAAACTGCCAAAATTGGGTGATATGTGGCAGCCTATGGTGCTTCCATGTCACCATGATGACATAATGCTCATGTCATCATGACATGTGTCACCTTATGCTCCTTCCAAGTGTGTTGTATGTATTTTGACGTCAGTAGTATGAATGCCAACTCATCCTGTGTTGACTAGGCTAGGTTAACCAAAATTTGACCATGAATATATTTCAATCCATAACTATGTTTGATGATCCATTTGTTTTGTTATAAATATTATGACGCTCTCTTCACGATAATGTCATTTTCACTGAGTTTTGGGAACTTTGATTTTTATCCCTTTCTCTCTCTTCTGAGGCCATTTTGAACATCCTGAGTCACCTCTTCGAGTTCTAAGTTGTTGTTATCCTTATTTATATCCTTTTTGGATTAGTTTGTAATCCATTTGATGGGTTCCCTCGCAATAAAAAGGGACACATCATCAATTTACATCCATACAAAATTTTCACTTGCAAAAGTAAGAAAAAACAAACAAACATTTAATCAAGTTTTGTGGCTTTGTTTTCCCTAAACATGTATTTAGTTTATAAAATATAGGGAAAAAATATACAAATAAAGTACAAAATGTAATTAGGAGAAGAATTTTATTAACACATGATTTTAACAGAGAGGTAGCGACAATAGGCTAAAATGATACCAAATAACCAACAAGTATTACTTCGAACAAAATTACCAAACCTTGTACAAAGGACTAAAAGAACAGAAGGAATTCACTATGGTGAAGCTAACCTTTAAAAAATAGAGCTACCATTGTCTCCATAATACACATATGGAATTTTGACAACAGTGATGTTTGCAGTAAAGAAATAATTAAAGACACAAAGGATGCAATTTGGATATATAAAAATTACAGTAAGAATTGAATTCGTATGCTAAAGGTTATTAACGCAAAATGTGTTCAAACCCTACAAATATATTGCTTGGTGCATTCAAAATATGATGTTTCAAATGACTACAATTATAGGGTACAACATTTTATAAACAAGAACACCTTTTTTTTTTTTGGTAAAGAGCTGTCGAATGCAAGAAATCCTTAAAGTATGCTAACAAAAATTTAACTATTGCATAAGGAGCAGAAAGTAAAGAATTACGTCACATTATCTTTAATCTTTAATGAAAATAGATTATCTTAAGTAAAAATGAATGTCTAGGTTAGAAAAAAAATCTAGGAAAGGATTTGCAGAGATAATCAAAATCCCTTGACATGAAAAAGCCGCGATACTTACTCAGACAGATTCTTTAACTAATAGACAGAGTTAAAACATAAATATAACTATACAAATAATTATTGTCCAGTCGGTAACAAATTTATTAAGTGTGGAAAGGTTCGACTAAGTGTTGGAATGGAAAATAATAACACCATAACCATTTGATAATGACTCTCACTCAGAGTATGCCTATACAAGTCTCAAATATGACAATGATTTCTTCAACGGAACATTCCAGAGAGAGGCCACGGGTGTAAAAACCTTCATTCAGACTTTAAACCTAAATGTGTAGAAACTTTCAGAGGGTTTATCTTGTAGCAATAGTGATTCAGAACATGGCTTGATTGGAAGGGAACCAGAAGATTATGGGTTTAAAGAATGATAGTCAATAGAGAAGAAAAACACAGTAACCCAATCAAACCCAATTGATAAACTTAAATGATTTAACATAACAGACAAGAAAAATATTTTTTACATTGGAACCTGGAATGAAAAAACATGCAGGGGTACAAATGTATGTGGTTTTAACCCTCAAACCAAAAGAGAAGAACAAGGTATGTAACATAGAACTCATAGAGAATATATTGTACCAAACGAATAATGCATTTTCATCAAACAGAGAATGCATTACACAAAGAATACATTGCATAGCGAATTCATGGCACTAGAGTGGTTACTCACCCATTCTTGTGGAGAAACCTTCTAGTGCATGGTTACCCCATCCCTTACCAGAGATTATCACTACCAAAATTGTGGTTCGCATACAATGAAGAGGAAAAAACACAAATGAGATCAAAGGGGTGACTACGAGGAGATAAATGACACCTCGAGCTCCTCATTAGTGGGTAAGAGTGAATGGTACACCATCCCACACCTCTACCATGTGAAGTCGACTGAAGTGGCGAGTTCAGATTGGGAGGGTTCCTATAATGTTAGGTCACAAGGTACTGGGTAGGTTTATCTCCTTTAATGGAACCTTCCATAATGTAAATTCCTATAGGCTATAACGACCTAGGTTCAGACCTGACCTAACATCCACCTCAAATATGATTCATGACCAACTTTAATGTTGTGTTTTATGTGTTTAACCATGGATCAGGTGGACATAATTAACATATGCATAAGGTTATAACTTGTTTGTTCTATGCACATCGTATACCTTGTTTTAAAGTATAGTTTGTTACAATATGGTAATGTGGTATTGTATGGGGTGTTTTACACGTAGCGCTCCGTTCTGGATGTTGACAATTACGTCTCCTAGTTTAACATTATGACTGCTAGCGTTTTAACCTTGTTTCTAAGGTTTACATTGTTGACATGTTTTATAACATAATTGTTAACCCTGGTACTTTTCTATGGACTTTGATTGTCATAACTACTAATTGTAATAATGCAATTAATTGTATGACTCTAATTGCATTAGCATGGTTATCATAATCCATGGTAATTTTAGGTTGAGTTAATCTAATAAAAATGTTATGATTTGGTTTAGTGGAATGTAACAGTATGAGGTAGGATGATTTTTAAATCTCCTTCAAACCTTTGGGATGGATAATCTAGTCGAGAAAAAACTCTTATGCATGTAATTAGTGAAATAAGATTTATAAGGGATTATCCTCATGAGTCACAGATAGTTTTTTGTTGATTAATAGACTCTATTTTTTCCCTGTCAATTTTTTTTTCTTAGTGAAATTTGGGGTACATTAGAAGGCTACATATCGATGACATTGTGGGGTGTATCCCTCGCATGCATAGGTGGGGCTAGTCTCTCTTTATCCTGGTCTGATCCTCTGCGCACTATAGTTACTAGCAAATGTCGCTCCAATGAAAATGTTAGTGGGTTTATCCTCTCCACATATGTACTGACAGGTGGGGTTGATCCAATGCAAATTGCAATCAGTTTCTCTTATGAAAACTCCCCTCAATGGAAGGTGGGCTCAAAAAATTTAGTCGCCAACTGGTTTGGGAGATGTTTATTTCTCGGGGTTTGGGGCCATGGTGTTTTTTATGTTTGAAATGTATATTTTTTAATTTTTATTCTTTTTTTTTTTTTTTTT
>JASDQU010101610.1:201335-223917 GCA_032191745.1 Picea mariana | reverse complement strand
TTCATTCAGCTAGTTGCTTGGTCTGATGGTGTCGGGCAGGATGTAGACACCTCCATGTTCCTCAGAACAGTTGCCAGCCCTGAGACCTTAAATGGTTAAAGACGATGGGAAACCGGGCTTGAGCGTTGCTTATGTGTCTTGGAGGTCCTAACCTTGCAGGGTAGGACGGGCGGGAGGTCAGTCGTATTTAGCAGTCAGTTTTACTTGTCGTTAATTGTTGAGTTGTGCACCTTTGCCTATGGTCTTAGTTGTGTGCAAACACTCGTCGTATGCTTTTGTCTTCTTGCACTGAACACCGTGGTCGCGCCTTGCTAAATGTCAAGGGGCGACATAGAGTCACGTGTGTTTTTTTTTACTTCTTCACGCGCGCACACACCGTACACAAAGAAATTTTTTGCACCTGTCACTAGAATGGTTGTCGTAACGAGTCGGTTCGTTACATTGAGGGTTGTTGAGGAATCACGATGTTCTAGGAGATTTATTGCAGTGGTCAATGCTACATTTATTGTTTTGATCAAATATTTTTTTTAAGTGTAATTTCACCAATTTGGCGATTTTTTTTTTTTATGAACAAATGTAGGCTACACATTTTCTATTTTTCATTGAAAATATTATTTTTTAGCATAATTTACTATTACAGTTATGCATACACTTATATTTTCACTTAAATATAAGCATTTTTCATGAACATATAATAGATTTTCTTTAAAAAGTTTCCAAATCAATGATTACGCATCCCAATTTTTTTGGGAACATTCAGTACACATGGATGAATAATTAATAGCAACTACTCTTGGGAAAACCATGAATTTTCAATTGAAGTCATGTAAGTTTATGTGGGAAAAACAAATGCTCTTAATACTTTATTTTTGTTATTTTGTTTAGTTATTTCAACATATAGGTGGTATACTATGTTGTATATTAGTGTGTAGAATTTTTTCCATGTATTTCAAAAGATATTTTCCATTTCCATTTCTTCTTCTTGTAAGTTGTTAATTTTTGTCAAATATGCACATGTGACACTAATGGAATGGTGTTGTTTCCTTGGTTGTCACCTAAGATATATATATATATATATATATATATATATATATATATATATATATATATATGGTTTTATCACCAAACAATTTGATAAGCTATGACTGACTACCTTATCACCCTATTTGTTTTTAGTCTACCTTCTATTTTTAATAGTGACTAAAGGTCTTATTATAGACTTGTTGGATATATAATAAAGTGGGTCAAAATTTGCATTAGAGCATGTATTTTACTCAGAGGTTGATTTGCATTCAAATTTACATGAAATCCCAAATCTAGTTGCATGAAATCAACCTCTCATGTTATTCATATGCACTTTAAATGGTATATTTAAATTTAATTAAATATATCTATCTCCATATTATAAACTTTACAAGAATTTTTGAGCTACAGAGAAGCTTGGGCGTGCATTTAAATGTTCTCACTTAGTACAGGTTCAACCTTGCAAATTAAAAAGTATTTTTGCACAGAAGAGTCTTTTATGACTCTTAATGCAAAACTTACCTTGGTTTATCTCCTAACCCAACATCCTATGAATCATTAAAATTCCATGAATCTTTGTGCATAGAAATTATCCCTTTTGGAGAAAAAATGCACTACTAATTTTACATACGGGTTATACATATTGGAATGATCAATTTACAACTTAAATTATAAATTATTGATCCTTAGGAAACTTTGGTCATGCAATTTAATATATCCAACTTTAACTATTTAGCAATTTCGTTTTACAATGCAATTGTTATCCATTATGCACACCAGTTAGATTTATTTCTCAAAATTCCAATATAAGTTTATAAATATATGTGAAATCACAAACTACAACTTATGTAAGATCTACCACCAAAGTTGGCTCAAATTGGAGACTAGGGCGTGCATTTGAGGCTGGAGAAATTTTCCCTTCAAATTTACATGGAATACCAATTCTAGGTGCATGAAAGAAATATCTCTTGTTCTTCAGTTGAACCTTATATGTATAGGTAATTTTACCATTTATGTAACTCCATATTACAACTTATCAAACAAATTTTTGAGCTACATGGAAGCTTGGGCATGCATTTTCATTTTCTCACTTATTACAGTTTAAACCTTGCAAAGTATAAGGAAAACATTGCCTCTTTTGCACAACGACCCTTTTTAAACTTGCAATTGAAAAATAAATAACATGACTAGGTATACTCTGATAAACCACCTCCAAGCAACTTGCGCAACTTAAATCTAATTTATAATACAACATTGGGTTACTTTTTACAAAAAATTCTTTCATTTCTAGGGTTTTACTATGCATCTCTTGCCTATTTTTGCACATAAGAGTATTTTATGACTCTTAATGCAAAACTGACCTTGGTTTATCTCCTAACCCACCATCCTATGAATCATCAAAATTCCATGAGTAATTGTGCATATAAATCATTCCTTTTGGAGTGTAAATGCACTACTAATTGTACAAATAGATTATATATATTGAAATCATCAATTTACAATTGAAATATGAAATTATTGATCATTATCCAATGTTAGGCATGCAGTTTAAGATAACAAACTTTAACAATTTGGCACTTGAATTTTACAATTCAATTGTTATCCATTATGGACACTACGTAGGTTTATGTCTCAAAACTCCAATATAAGTGAAACGACCCTGCCGTTACGACAACCAAACAACATAAAACAATTCAATTGTTTTTTCTTTTAAAGTTGTGATGGGAAAATTTAAACATCATAATAAACAGTCAACATCGTTGACACATCAATCGCATAAATTAATGAAACAATAATAAAGCATTAATAATCCAAAACGACACATGGCCAACACATTGTCACCATGAATCATGACACACACATCAATGTATTAACATAATAATTACAATAGCACAACATCATTGCATTCTACCATTAATATCGACGCATTACAGTAAAAATCCTAAACCTTCAACACATCTCATAAGGACCATCAATCCATCAATTCTAATTGACAATTAAACATGGTGCATGGGTAACCATCATGATTATCAATCATACATCAACATTAAATATCCCCTTCCCACGAGAGTAATAATTCCTGAACATTCTTGTGTCAACTTAAGAAATGGTGCAAGATTAAACATCAATTGAATTCATGGTGCGATTAAATCAATCACATAAATTCAAACACCATTATCATTAATTATGAGTTGCAAGGAATAATGGAAAATAAATCATACGCCACTAAATTAAGGCATGCACATAAATATTATTACTTAACCAGTCATGCATCATTATAAAAATCCTTGCGCAAGTGAGCTAACAAATTAATAATTCATCATTCATATGATGACACAAGATAAGACGGAAAGTAATTAAATGTGTCTTATTTTCAAGGCATACATCATTTAATTGTTGGCGTTCACATGTCAATTCCATTACATCACGCAGGAAGAGACTACACTCACGACCATCCATCAACATAAAATAATTAGTGTGCGCGTGATTCATCTTCTAAAACAAAATTCATCAATATAAAATAATATTTGTGCACATGAATCAACTTCTAAAACAATAATCCTTCAACATATAATGATCAGTGTGCACACAAGAATTATACTCAATTAATCCATCATTTACCCCACACAATTTAGGATGCAAGAGTTATTGAGTTTATTACTCAAGGTGCAAGAGAAAACAATTAATAAAACGCAACATATATCAGTTTTAAATTCAAGGCGCATGTCTAAGAAAAATCACAACCAATCATCTATCAATGTTAGTTTTCAAGAGGAAAGATTTTCTAATTATTAATTGTGTATACAACTACATTATCCAAGGAACAATTATCCCATTTACTAAAACATTACACAACAACACTATTCCCTGGCGCAAATAAGGAAAATACTTAATCCTTTACACATCAACATTCGTTGCAGAGTGCAAGCAATCCAAATTCTTAATCACCAATATAAACCCTAGTGCAAGAGAATCTATTTATTTACATGACCCAAGAAAAATAAAATCACTTAACTAATCATTATGACATACAATCCATTGTGCAAGAGACTAAAGAGATTTTCTTAACCACTACTCTATAAACATTTACTAAAAAAATCATTAATAATAATCCTTCATCGTAAATAGTTAATAAAACCAACCTTTAATAATGAACATTATTATAGCATTTAATAATCATCAAACATTAATAACGCTTATGAAACCATTAAATTACCCATTCATTAAACATTTAATCAAAGAAACAATTAACACTGGGAATTTATTACAATCTTACATTAATGATGAACAATATTATAATCGTTAATAATAACATTAATAACTGTTATGCAACCATTAAATAACCCATTCATTAAACATTTAATAAAAAAAATATTTAAAGTTGAGTGATGCAGACCCCTTATCTCCTCAGGGATGCTCGACCTCCCGGTCAAGGATCTTCAATTTCGAGACCAATTGGCTCTCTGAAACCTTAATGGTCTCACTTATGATTTAACACAGGCCCTTTCAGTCATCTAGTATAGGTTCTATGGCACCTCTGACCTCTTCCTTCATGCTTCTAAACTCTCAGGTTTCACGCACTAGCTCCCTTCTTCTTATCCCTCTCTTGTATCTGACCTCGGGCTATGTCCTCGCGTAAACATGCGAATGCGGGCCCAATATAAAGTGGTTTGGGGCATAAAAGATTTTAGGGGCTAAATTTCGCAAATGGGCTATTTTTTCATGGTTTCTCCCAAAAAAATATTCTCTAATTTCCATTTTTTCTAAAAACAATTTTCCCAAATTCCATATAATAAAACTATTTTACCTTAAAAATTGCCAAAATTTTATAGAAACTATATAAAATCCTTATAAATTTGAATATTTTTACAAAACTATAGCCAAACATTTTACGTTTTTCATATTAAGGACAAGTAAGATTAGCCCATATTTCTACATTTTAATATAAATTCCCATCCTTAAAATCATCCTTGGTTTGGGGCCACACTGCTTTTCCTCCCACAATTCACCTCCAAGTTCTACGTCTCCCTTTTCCAATACAGCGGTTCCAATTGTGACCTACTCTAATATTTGTAAAGCCCGATCACTTTCTATCCCCACAATACAGCATGACCATTGATCTTGCGATCTTATGTGGTGCCTCTCACTGACGGTTCATATCTTCTCCTTTTAAATCAACACTCATGATTTACTTCATCATTAGGGTTTCAGAGTTTCCAACTCTCAAACCTTTCTTTCTCAGCAATGATAGATCTCCTGACACGTGTCCTCCTCAAATTGATGACTCTAATTGTTTTGGGATTTTGGACTTAGGAAATCTCAAATCTCAAACTTCACCTTTCCCCAATTTCTTTTATTCGAATCTCATGATCCACTGACACGTGTCTCCCACAGATCCATGAATGCAATTACTTTGGGTCCTTACCTGGAGCCCATGGATTTATGTCATGTGTTATCTTGAATCAGATGACTATGATTCTCTTCGGATCTTCAGGTTTCAGAGATTTCAATTATCAACTTCTCCATGTTTTATTTTTCCAAAAACGTTTTATCCGGAGTACACAATTGGTTGACGCATATCCTCCTATAGATCGACGACTCCCAACTTCTTTGACTATTCATAATTTAGGAGTTTCAACACTTTGCTTTTTCTCCTACTTGAAGCTCATGATCCATCGCCACGTGTCCCTCTGGATCTGCCGATCCATATTCACTTCGAGTTAGGTTTTGGGATTTTAAAATCTCAGTCGAAACCTTTGAAGTGTGTTTTCCTGAAGCTTTAGATCTATTGACATGTAATCCCCTGATGACCAATGGACAAGATTTATTTAAGATATTTGGTGACTTCGCTTCCTCCTCGTCCAGAAAATCCCGAAGTTCTTTTTCTCCAGAGTTATGGATCTTGTGCCACCTATCCCTCTAGATGATGGACAGTCTTTGGTCTCTTCGAGAATTCTATATGCACACATAGACTTAAAATTCATGCAATTTACTCAGATATAATGGCCTAGAATGATCCCACTCCCTCCTGGATTCATATTAGTCGATGAGCCATGAAAACTTTAGAATTTTACTCCCTTTGAAGATTTCTTTCGCTATCTCTCTTTAGCTTTCTCTCCTTCTTCTAGTTTAACTCGTTAAAGAGTTACTTCAACACTTAGTCAAATTTTGGATCTGTGCACTCCTTGTAGCAGATTCTCGCACAAGACTTAAGTTCTCACGAACGATTGTGCGCTCCTTGCAATAGTCACTTTTCACTCCTTCCAGAGGGAAGTTTCACGTTATCTCTTCTAAGCTTTTGAGCCGAAACAGACTCTATCAATGCACTCCTTGCAAACTGTATGCACACCTTGAATGAAATCAACAAAGATACCAATTGAAACTTATCTAAGTACTTCACAGTTTCATATAATCAATAATATAACTTGTTCATTCATGAAAACAAGAATAACAGGGAATTGTAAAGAGTAGAAACACCATGCATTAGATCAAATTTCCTCTGTTATATTCATTCAAAATAAAATGGTTACAGCTATGATAAACAAAAATCAACAACAACTAAATCAAAATAAACTCCTACTAACTCACAACAGCCTCTTCGAGCATACAAAACCTCTATTTATCTTAGAGGGTTATTAGGTTTCCCTCTGACTACTTGTCTACTCGAAAACAAAACCTAACTGCTATCTAAGTTCTGTTACATTCAAGACTAGGATTGAAACTCCCAGATCACTTGTGATCATTCCGCTCCCAAGCATTTGATCTTCTTTAGTTTTCCAATCAGCTCCCAGAATATTTGCAGGAAACACCAACATTTAATATTCTGGAATGATTTAAAGGTGTTGAGTTTTCCTGCCATGCGTGCTTGCTGGCAATGATCCTGAATCATACTCCCCTAGACAAAAATCCATGGGCTCTTGTCCATGAGCTCATGTATCGACTTTCCATGCTTCTAGATATAAGCTTCATTTTCCCAACTAGAATCTTCTATCGGGTGTCCCTTCCACTTGACCAAATATTCAAAATAAGTCTTCCTCCTGGTCTTCTTGCCCATACTCTCATGAACAATCTTATCCATATGTGGTTTTTCTACTATAGGAATTTGCTTCTCCCATTGAATATGCTCCTGATCTTCTGATCTCTCTGTGTCATATTCCCTGTAAGGATATAGGTCTAATATGTTGACTATGGGTGATATTCCCACATCATCTAGTAGCTCGATTTCATAGGCATTTTTAAGAACCAAATATCAATATAGCATAGAAAAACCTCAGAATAAGTACTCAACGCCTTGAAAAACAGATAAATTCAGATAATAAGCATCTTCGAGGGGGAAACCTCCTTATGACCACATAATTGTTCAATTACAATATGATTCCAAATGAAAATGTCCCCTTGGTATATATAGGAGACTAGGAGGTATAATTACAACTAATGGACTAAAGATGACATAAATAAAATAACATTACTAATGTAATATGCCCCAATTAAGGGGTAATGAGCCACTATTTAGGGATTAATATGCCCCTCCCACTGAGACAAGTGTTGTCTGCAATGCTTGAGTAACTCTAGATGCTTATGTATAAAAGACTCATCTTCACAAGTGGAATCTTCAAGCAGTAGTTTCCTCCATTTAATGAGATACTCTGAAATGGATCTATTCCTCAGCTGGCGAATTCTTGTGTTAGTGATGGCTTTAGGCTCCAATACGATTTTTCCTTCCTCTTCAACTTCTGGCAATATAGTTTGAACTGGGATCTTGTCACCTATAACCTTCTTTAAGCATGAAACATGGAAAACTGGGTGTACTCATGAATATGCAGGAAACTCCAATTTGTATGCCATAGTACCAATATTTTGCAACACCTTATAAGGGCCATAGTACTTTGGTGATAATTCATTATCCTTCTTGGCTTGCTTGAGGGACATATATTTGTATAGTTGTAGTCTTAAAAACACCCAATCCCCTACTTCAAAACTTATTTCACTACGATGTTGATATGCTTGTTGTTTCATTCGATTTTGTGTCATGGTCAGGTTGTCCTTTAATATTTGGAGAGCTTGTTGTTGATGCTCGATGTGATCTTCCAATGTTTGAACCTTAGATTTTTATTTTAGAGAAGAAGTGATGGAAGGAGGGTGGTATCCATAGAGTGCCATAAATGGTTTCATTTTTGTTGTAGTATGAAAGGAAGTGTTATACCAATGTTTTACCAAGGGTAACCATTTGAACCATTGTGTTTGTTTATCAGAGACAAAGAAACAAAGGTAGCCTTATAGACATTTGTTCACTATCTCGATTTTTCCATCATATTGAGGATTATAGGATGAGCTATGAGCCAATTTAGTACCCAAACAAGAAAATAATTCTTTCCAAAAATGTCCAGTGAAGATGGGATCTGTCTCACATACAATAATATTTTGGCTACCGTGTAGCTTTTGAACTATCTCCATGAATACGGTGGAAACTGTACTAGCTTTGAATGGATGAGAGAGTGCACAAAAGTGTGCGTAGTTCGTCAGTCTAACAAAAATCACCATGATGACACTCTTTCCTTCAGACTTCGGTAACCCTGTGATGAAATCCATGGAAACCTCCTCCCATCACTAACTTGGGATGGATAATGGTTGTAAAAGACCTGGTGTCTTAATTGTTTCCACCTTATTTTGTTGGAAAACCAAACATTTTTCCACAAACCTTTGAGCATCAGTTTTAAGGCCATCCCAAAAAAATTCCTTCTTCACCCTATGGTAGGTTTTTAAAAATCCCAAGTGCCCTCCTACTAGAGAGGTGTGCAATTACAATAGTACCTTTTGTTTGAGTTGGGAGTTCTTACATAAATATAAGAGATCTTTCTAGCATAGTGAATCACTTTTCCATGGAAATGTATCTGATGCACTGGAATCCTGCTGCAACCTTTGAATGAGAGTCCACACTTTTTTGTCATTCTTCCATTCATCCCTTACTTCTATTATCCAATCGGGTTGGATGACCAAGATAGCACAGAGAAAGGCCTCAACATCTTCATCCTTCCTTGACAGTGCATCTGCCATAACATTTTGCTTCCCTTTTTTATAGACGATTTCAAAATCATAACCCAATATCTTGTTTACCCATTTTTGTTGTTCTTCTGAATATAGTCTTTGTTCCAAGAAGTATTTAAGACTATGATGATCTGTTTTAACCTTAAAGTTCCTACCTATTAGGTAAGGATGCCATTTATTCAATGCATGTAGTATTGCCATCATTTCCTTCTCATAAATGGGTTTGTCTAAGTCCTTTCCCTTGAGTGGTCGACTTTCAAAAGTGAGGGGCCTTCCTTCTTGCATTAGTACAACACCAATTCCATTTCTTGAGGCATCACATTCCACAATAAAGTGTTTTTTGAAGTTTGGAGTGGTCAAGACAAGAGATTTGCACATCACCTCTTTAAGTTGTTCAAAATATTTAGTTTCCTCTAGAGTCCATGAAAATGCATCCTTCTTAGTTAGTGTCATTAAAGGTGTTGTTATTCTTTCATAGTGTCGAACAAACTTGTGGTACTAACCTATCAAACCCAAAAATCCTCTAATATTCTTCAATGTTTTGGGAATCAGCCAGTCTATCATGGCCTTAATATTATTAGGGTCTACCTTGACACCTTCATGAGATACAATATGACCCAAACACTCTACCTCCTTCAATCCAAAGAAACATTTGGATGGTTTGGCATATAGTTGTTGCTCCTTTAATAGTTGTAGCACCTTGTCAACATGTCGCACATGATCCTCCCAAGACTTGCTATAGATTAGTATATCATCAAAAAATACTAACACAAATTGTCGAAGAAAGGGATTGAAAATGGAATTCATCAACCATTGGAATTTGGAAGGTGCATTTGTAAGGCCAAAAGGCATGACCAAAAATTCATAATGGCCTTCATGAGTTCAGAATGTTGTTTTTGGGATATCTTCTTCCTTCATTCTAATCTAATGATACCCTGAACGAAGATCCAACTTTGTGAAATAGATTGCTCCATGTAGTTCATCTAACAATTCATCAATGATGAGAATGGGAAACTTTTCTTTAATAGTGATCGTGTTGAGATCTCTGTAATCTGGACACATACACCATGAGCCATTTTTCTTGAGTAACATTACCACCGATGTAGAGTAAAAACTTTGGATAGGTCTAATAATGCCAGCCTCTAACATTTCTTCAACCATGCGCTCAATTTCACTCTTCTGGGCATAAGGGTATCTGCATGGCCGAATGTTAGGAGGAACACTCCCAGGAATTAGGTGAATATCATTATCATGATTTTGAGTGGGTGGAAGACCTTTGGGAATATCTTCAAATACTTTGGAAAGCTTATCAATGATCCGTTGGAGATCTAGAGGAATAGATGGCTTACATGTTTGAACATCTAGTTAGCATAGTTGTGCAATAACACCTTGATGCCCATTTTTCAATAATTTTGTCATGCCATTAGATCTTATCACCTTACCGGGTTTCCTTGTGATACCTCTTAACTCAATTTATTTTCCTTCCAATGAAAATTTCATGAAAATTTCTTGAAAATTAAAAGCCACTATTCCTAATGATTACATTGGATTCCTAGTACAACATCAACACCATCCATGGGTATAGAAATCATTGGACTATTCATTACATATCCCCCCATAGTAAGATTGATCTTATTTCATTTTCCTGATAAATTGATAGTTCTCTACAATCATTACTTGAAACTTTGGTGCTGGATATACAAAGGAATTGAGAGATTTGGCCAATTTATAGTGAATGAAATTATGAGTACTGGCAGAATCAATTAGGACTACTACCTTTTTATTTTCGATATATCCTTCGATCTTGGGGTTTTGAGGCATGCTAATTCCAGCTAATGCATTACACAATATCATGGGAGTCAACTCTTCAGATGAAATTTCTTCTATGTTTTCTTCTTGGGATGGTTCTTGTTCTTTTTCCTCTTCACAATCTATGTAGAATAATTTTATCTCACCACACTTATGTTAGTTACTGTACTTGTTGTCACAATTAAATCATAAACCTTTTGCTTTTATTTCCTCCGATTGTTGAGGTGTCAACCTTGTAGGTTGAGGTTTTTTAGAAGAAGGAGCATTATTCTCTCTATATATGTTAGGATTGGTCCTTCCAGTAGCCATAGCCATATTTTTACTTTCAATATTTCTTTCCACCCTAAATGCATTCTCCAATGATTTGGGTTCCCAAAGGCAAACCTCATGTTGAATGTTATCTCTTAAAGTTCCTATGAATACATCAATCAAGTGCTCATCTGGAATATCTATTACCTTTATATTCAATCTTTGGAAGTTCTCAATGTGCTTTGTAACAGAACCCTTTTTCTTGAGATTTATCAATTGGCTAAAGAAGGTATTACTCCTTGTATCCTCATAGTGTGCTATCATTTATTCCATGAAAATTGTCCAAGTGATGAGTGATTTGCAAGAACAAATCCATCAATACCATACAAATTGATTGGGTTATAAATATAAAGAAGCAATTCCTACCTTTTGTGTATGTGGCACATTATGTAGATCAAAGAATTGCTCCATCTGAAGTATCCATGTAATAGGGTCCTTGCCATCAAATTTCCTCATATCGATCTCAGGAACGTTGTTGGTCTTCAACCCAAAGTTGGAGTTTCTCTATTCTTGATTCACCTTCCTTGTGTCCTCATCATGAATTTCATGGGATACATTTTCACTTTCAGGTGTCCTCTCTATTACGAAATATTTCAATCTTTCCATGATCTCCTCTTTTATCCATCCATCTTTGCCTCCAACTTAGCTTCCATCTCTTGTAGTTCATCTTTTGTTATTGTCTTCTTTTGTAAATCATTTATGTCCCTACGCATTTCTTCACCTTCATCAAGATTCCAAGTAGGATTTTCTGGAGGCTTATTTGGTGTAGAAATTCCCTTTTTTGGTGGCATGTTGTCCAAGTATCACTTTAAACCTTGATTTTGAGGTGGTTCTACTAGACAATATTCCTTTTATTGTATCTCAAAAATTTTGGCCCTTCTGAGTATAAAATTTTGTTTTTGTAGGTCTCTGATATTTCTTCTCTGCAATGCCATAGGTCTGATCAAAATTGGATGTGTCAAGTGGAATTTACGGTAACTTCAGCACAACTTGCTAATTATTTTACTTTCCTGAATATATCACTTGTATAGCATGCCCCACATAGAATAATTGATATAAAATTCTAAACCTCGTACCAAAACTACTATGGTTTTTCCACTATCCAATGCAGCTAGTCTCACTCAATTTGGATACTGTAGGAAGAAGTTCTGATTGTTTTACCTGGAACGCCTTCTTGAGACTAGTCAATAGGACTAGTTAGATTCCCTATCTTCCACATGGTGTATATACAAATGTAAGATGACACAGAAGATGAAATTTTTACCAAATATACCTTACTAATTTATGTGAATAGCCTCCAGATTTCAGGGTCTGAAACTTTAAAGAAAAAAAATTATAGCGAAATTTCCACAATGAATCAATAATTCAGGATGATTTCAGAACCCTATCTTAGAAAGACTGTATCTACAAATGTATAAGGCATCAAGAGCTGAAATGATAACCCAACATAACTTGATCCATCTACTAAAAATCCACCAAGTCGTTCCTTATGACTCATTATAGAAAACAAATTATAGCGAAAATTCCAAGGTGTCTCAGATGTAGCTGCGAAACCCCAAGACCTTGAGCTCTAATACCATATGTTAGGAACAAAATATCAATATAGCATAGAAAAACCTCATAATAAGTACTCAACACCTAGAAAAAGAAAGAAATTCAAATAATAATCCTCTTCGAGGGGGTAACCTCCTTATGCCCACATAATTGTTCAATTACAAGATGATTCAAAATGAAAATGTCTCCTTGGTATATATAGGAGAGTAGGAGGTATAATTACAACTAATGGACTAAATATGACATAAATAAAATAACATTACTAATGTAATATGCCCCAATTAAGGGGTAATGAGCCACTATTTAGGGCTTAATAGGCATTTTCATCAAACTTCCTTAAGATTTTACATGGTCCTATCTTCTTCATCTTCAACTTGTTATATGTTCCCCTTGGGAAACTTTATTTCCTTAGATGTGCTAGAGTCTGATATCCTACTTCAAATTGAATATCTTTGTATTGTTGATCAAATCTGTGCTTGTACTCTTGGCTAGAGTTCTGCAACTGCTCTACGATATGGCTATGGAGCTTATGCATTTCTGCGACAAAATCTTCTGCTCCAACGCTTCTAATCTCACTTTGTTCCAAGTCTCTCAACTCAACTACTCCTCTTGGTTACATTCCATATAGTATTTGGAATGGGATTTTTCTAGTGCTCCTATTTGGTGAGTCATTGTATGCAAATTTTGCTTGTGGAAGAATCTGATCCCACTAATTATGATGCTGAGTGACCAGACTCCTCAATAACTTTCCAAAACTTTTGTTCACCACCTCAGTATATCCATCTATCTGAGGGTGATAAGTTGAGGTGAAGGAAAAATCTGTCCCCAACTTCTTCCACAATGTTCTCCAGAAATGACCAACAAGTTTGGTATCTCTGTCCGAGAGAATACTTCTGGGTAATCCATGATTTGAACAACTTTCTTGAAAAATAAATTTTCAACATGTGTTGCATCACTAGACTTCTGGCCTGGGATAAAGTGTTCCATCTTTGAAAATCTATCCACTACCACAAATATGGAATCACATCCTCTTTGTTTTCTTTGTAGTCCCAACACAAATACCATGCTTATTGCATCCCAAGGCCTCTCTAGTATTGACAATATTTGATACAATTCAGTGTTATGTCTTTTTCCCTTTGCATGTTGGCAGATTCTACATTTGTTCACATATTTTATCACTTATGGTCTTATACCTGGACAATAATATGAAATTCTCAACTTTGCAAATATTTTATCATGGAAATGTCCAACCAATCATCCACTATGCTTTTCCTTCAAAAGGTTATCCCTCATTGAGAATTTTGGTATGCACAATTGATTTCCCTTGAACAACAATCCCTCTCGAATCATATAGTTCATCCACTAGCTCCTATATCTCAGCACAAGATTTGCACATGCTTCGTATGCTTCCTTGAAATATGGATCATCGAAATACATATACTTAAGGTATTCAAACCCCAAGGTCTTGACTTGAAATTCTTGCAGAATAAAACATCTCCTACTTAATGCATCAATAACTTTGTTAGCATTTCCAGCAATATGTTTTATGACAAAAGTAAATTTTTTCATAAACTCAATCAACTTTGCATGTATTTGACTCAATTTTTCTTGTCTGGTTATGAATTGTAAAGCTTGGTTATCACTATACAAGACAAATTCCTTTGGAACAAGGTAGTGCCTCCATTTCTTCAAGGCTTGAATTATAGAATAAAATTCTTTATTGTATGTGGAGTACTTTCTCTTAGTATCATTCAACTTCTCACTGAAATATGCAACTGGTTTATTATCCTGGCTCAAGACTTCTCTAATTGCGACTCCACTTGCATCACACCTCACTTGAAATGCCTTTCCAAAATTTGGCAAGACCAGAATTAGTCATTCTGTAATCTTCTCCTTCAATATATTGAAGCTCCTCTTGGCCTCCTCTGTCCATTTAAAATACTTGTACCTCTTCTTCACTATATCCATCATTGGTGCACAGATTCCATTTAAATTTCTTATGAACTTCTTGTAGAAACTTTCTAATCCATGGAAGCTTCTTACTTCAAACATACTTCTTGGTGATGTCCATTCTTTGATTTCTTTCACCTTCTCTGGATTCATTTTCAATGTTGGACAACTGAGAGGGGGGGTGAATAATTTGTTGCCATGCTTAAAAAATTATGCTTCTTTTAAAAACTTTACAAGGCATTCAATGATGATGACAATCATGCAGGGAAATAAACATTGACACATTCAACATCAATCACATATATGAGAAACATAGAGACAGATATTTCTCGAGGAAACCCATACAGGGTAAAAACCTCTTTTTTCTTTATATGATAAGTAATAGTTACATTCTTTACATTATCATACATATGAGAACCAACTCATAATGAGGCTACAACCTCAATTTTGCAAGCTGCTACTTGTTAAGAGTACCAACTCTCTGTTTTCTTTAGCACCCACTAGAAGGAAGCACCAACTCCCTGATTTCTCTAGCACCAACTAGAAGGAAGCACCAACTCCCTGTGTTCAAGCACCCACTTGAACCTCCGAGGACACCAGTCCTCCCTAGTGCCTCCCAACCACCCTGAATTATAAATTCCTTGTTACTAAAACTTATTATAGCGATATAAAATTATTCAATGGCTTACGAGCCTTGTCGTTGTTCTGTTACACTACTCTACCCTGTCTGCATCAGTGTCTTCTGCACACCTTTAGCACTTTCTATTCTTCTGCCTTTTATGCTCTATGCACCATATCCCTTCAGTGCACCATTCCTTGACTATGCATTTCTTCTCCTGCATTCTGCCTCCTTGTACACACCTAAATTCTCCTACACAACAACAACCATTATCTATTCTTTGTTCAACATTCTTATAGTCTATGTTGTCTTTGTGCATGCAATATTCGCAATGCCTCTGCATTCTCACTCCACGTCATATTCCTCCACAACTCGAGTTCTCTGTATGATCATCATCATGACTCTTCAGCTTCTATGGTCGTTTACCACTCATTCAACATCACTATATGTTATACTGAGATTCCTCATCCTCTCTGGTAGTTTGAGACTCTTTGTCTTCTCTGTGACAGTCAAGCTCACCTTCATTGTTCCACTTACAGGCCTCAATGCTCATCCAGCTATCAATCACCTCCATGAACATCTTCATCCCTCTTGAAGATTCCCAGAGACTCTTCACCTCCTCTGTCAATCACCCCGAAATGTCTTCGACTCCTCTAGCAGAAACCATCAGTGGTTTCTGGCAGTTACACTATGTCATGCTACAGTAGCCCTCTGATCTTGTTCAAATTCACCTACACCATTGGATTGATTCCATGGGATCTTGCATTCATTTCGGCATTTTTTACATTCGACAATTCAACATTCGTGTGACCATGTGTCTCGACATTCCCAGTCACGATCCTCGAAAAGGAGCTTGGTTGCTCTAACTCTTTCCTCCATCTCTCGCTGATGTGACCAAGGGTTGTGATCACAGCATTATGAATAAAGCACTTTCACGATTTCACATGTCGTGAATCTGGAGATGAGGCATCTTGACTCTCCAAGTCCCAATCCCCGAAACCCCAAAATGGTGTGGGATCAACGGTCCCGATCAACACTTGATCTGACAGGTCAGATCAT
Organism: Picea mariana; assembly: GCA_032191745.1. Classification (NCBI taxonomy): domain Eukaryota; kingdom Viridiplantae; phylum Streptophyta; class Pinopsida; order Pinales; family Pinaceae; genus Picea; species Picea mariana. The sequence goes on along the minus strand of JASDQU010101610.1, from coordinate 207,548 downwards.
TTCGCAATTTTGGCATTCTTGATGTTCAGTGTTCTTGACAGTCGAAAGTTTTGATCCGTGAAACTCTGAAATGGAGTCAGATCAATGGTCCAGATCACATATTGATCTGACGGTTGCGATTAAATTTCAATTTCACATATCGTGATTTTGGGATTCTTGATGTCCGTTGTTCTTGTCACTTCAAAGTTTCGATCCACGAAAATCCAAAATGGAGTGGGATCAACAGTCCAAATCAAACCTTGATCTGATGACTCAGATCATTTCACGATTTCAGGATTCCTATGGTTAATAGTCTTTGACATCTCCAACTCTCAATCGTGAAACTCCGAAATGGAGTGGGATCAACGGTCTAGATCAAACCTTGATCTGACGGCTCAAATCATTTCACGATTTCGCATATCGTGATTTTGGGAGGTGAAAAGCTAGAGAATTTCATACCTTTGACTTTCCAGTTAGCAAAATGATGATTTGTGTCCACGTGTCCTTCCCAAAGATGGACGGTCCTCCTTCTTTCAGAATTTTGTAAGCCCTCTTCTCCTAGCACTTTAAAGAACGTGCAAGCTCTCCTGGATCCAATGGTGGTTGGACCCTGTGCTCGGATCTAATGCCTGAGATCTATCCTCCATATCTGCACGTCCACGTGTCCTTCCTGAAGATGGACGGTCCTCCTGCTTTCGGGATTTTGTAAGCCCGCTTCTCCTACCACTTTAAAGAACGTGCAGTCTCTCCTGGATCCAATGGTGGTCAGACCTTGCACTCGGATCTAATGCTCGAGATCTATCCTCCATATCTGTGTGCTCCTCTTGTCTACATTGAGATTTGACAGCCATCGGGAATTCTGAATTGTTGATCCAACGATCACTGTTACTGCTCCTCCCCGTTATCACTGCGTTGTTGATCATGCTCTTGTAATCAAGCCATCATCGCTACTATACTTTCCATCAATGACAAGCATATGCTTCCTGTAAAACATGCCAACAATCTCCCCCTTTGTCATTGCTGGAAACTAAGGCACTCGAATTCTTTTCTCCCCCTTTGACATCAATGTCAAAGAAGAGACATGCTCCCCCTGAGTTGTTGCAATAATTTTAGGAGGCATTAGATATTCAAAACTCCCCCTAACAAGATGGACTCTTTTAGGCATGAGACGAGATGACACCCTGCTTCTGTCTGAGATATTCAAAAGGTGTCTTGTCTAGGGGTTTAGTAAAGATGTCTACAATTTGTTCTATAGTGGGAATGTAATGTACCTGAACAGTATGATTGGTGACCTTCTCTCTCAGAAAATGATATTTTATGGGAATATGCTTGGTCTTGGAGTGGAATATAGGATTTTTAGACACACTAATGGCACTAGTGTTATCACAATGAATTGGGATCGGTGCAGTGTATTTTACCCAAGTGTCTGAATCATCCATAATACCTAAGTGCAACAGGTAGAAGTAGCAATGTACTCTGCCTCTGTGGTTGATAAAGAGATGGAACCTTGCTTTTTACTAAGAGAGGCTACTAAGGAGTCACCCAGGAAGAATGTTCCTCCACTGGTGTTTTTTCTCTCATCAACACAGTTTGCCTAATCTGCATCTGAATAAGAAGTCAACTGAAGATTTTGATTTCTGGGATACCATACACCATAAGTCATTGTTTCTTTCACATACCTGAATATCCTTTTGACAGCTTGCAAATGAATCTATTTAGGTGCAGCCTGATATCTTCCTACCATTCCCACAACATGCATTATGTCTGGGCGAGATGCTGTGATGTACAACAGGCTTCCTATCATTGATTGATATGAGCTTTGATCAACATCAGGTGAATCATAATCCTTGTTTAATTTACATCCAGTTACCATAGGTGTACCCACAGGTTTAGAATCTTCCATTTGAAACCTTTTCAGCATTTCTCTTAGATATTTTTCTTGAGAAATGAACATCCCTTCGTGCCTCTGAGTAATTTGTAGACCAAGAAAAAATGATAGTTCTCTTATCATAGACATTTCAAATTTAGACTCAATGGCAGAAGCAAACCATTGTACCAATGAATCCTTATTACATCCAAATATGATGTCATCCACATAGACTAGTATGATGAGCAAATTATTATCCTCTATTTTAATATACAGATTATTGTCAGTTGTTCCTCTCTTGAACCCTTTGTCTTTTAGATATGTATGCAGTCTATGATACCAGGCTTGAGGGGTCTGTTTTAAACCATATAAGGCTTTCTTTATCTTGTATACTAATTCAGGGTTATCAGATAGTTTGAAACCCTCTGGTTGTTCCATATAGACTTCTTCACTTAAATATCCATTTATAAAGGTTTACTTGACATCCATTTGGTAGACTTTAAGGCTTTTATGACAAGCATAGGCAAGAAACATTATGATAGCTTCTAATCTTGCTACGGGTGCAAATGTCTCACCAAAATCCAGTTCTTCTATCTGAGCATAGCCTTTACAGACTAACCTTGCTTTGTTCCTGATAACGTGTCCTTGCTCATTCAAATTATTCTTAAAGATCCATTTGGAGCCAATGACATTTTTACCTTCAGGTCTTTGAACCATCTCCCACGTATTGTTTTTCTCAATCTGATCAAGTTCATCATTCATTGCTTTAACCCAGTGATCATCTTTGTTGGCTTCATTAAAATTCTTGGGTTCCAGCATGGATATGTGAGCTATACGAGATTTTTTGGTGGTTTTGATTATCTTTCTCCTGGTTTGTACACCTTTGTCTTTTTCTCTAATTATCTGACTTGCAGGATGATTCTTTTGAATGATTCTGGAGGACGAATTTGTAGTTGGTGATTTGAGTCTGTCTGAGTGTCTGAGTCTTCATTTGATTCAGAGTCTTCAGTTTTTTATTCTTATACCTGTTCATCTTCATCTTTAGCTGTGTCTTATGTAGAAGACTCATTACTGTATACCTCTCTTGCTGGGATTCCTTCATCATTTTTTACATCAATACAGTCAACCATTTTATGCAGCCTCTTATTATAGCATCTATATCCTTTACTATTTGTAGCATACCCTAAGAAGATACCTTCATCCACCCTATCATCATATTTGTCGAGGTTCTCATCATTATTCTCTATGTAGCATTTACTCCCACAGAATTTGAAGTGTTTGATTGAGGCAAGTCTTCCAAACCATAATTCATAAGGGGTCTTGTCACTTTGTGGTTTGAGGGGGGCTTTGTTAAGCAGATGGACTGTTGTTTGTATTGCTTCTACCCAGTAGGTTTGACCAATGTTCTTCTCATTCATCATTCACCTGGCCATTTCTTGCATTGTTATGTTTTGCCTCTCAACAACTCCATTTTGTTGTGAAGTTATTGGGATTGTGTATTCTCTCTTGATCTCATGTTCATCGCAGAATTCCTTGAAGTCTCTTGACATAAACTCTCCTCCCCGATCTGATCTTACTGCCTTTAACCTCTTACCTATTTGATTCTCTGTTAAAGCCTTAAATGTCTTAAACTTCTCAAATGCTTCAACTTTTTCTTTGAGAAAGGAAACCCATGTAATTCTGGAGTAATCATCGATAATCAGCATGAAGTAGTTTTCTTTCCCTGTGCCTTCCTTTCTTGATGGTCCACATAAATCCATATGAACTAGTTGGAGTGGTTTCTCTGTCCTATTTTGCTTCCCTACTTGACAGGGTTTACACATTGAATCTTGGGGCTTTGATATTCTCGGAAGATCTTTTACTGCCTCAAGGTTTTTGCGTTTGATTAAGTGGTCAAAGTTTAGATGTCCAAGTCTCCTATGCCATAACCAGCTTTCATCATGTTTGCTTAGATGACATTCTTCTCTATTTTCCTTCAGCACATATACATTATTTTATGTCCTTATGCCTTTGGCCACCACTTGTCCTGAGTTTACAGACTTTATCTTGCAGTCCTTGGATCTGAACAACACCTCACATCCTCTATCACACATTTGACTTACACTGAGCAGATTATGTTTCAACCCATACACAGGTAGAACATCTTGGGCTTTTCCTTTTCCATTACTTAAGCTCACCATCCCTTTGCCTTTTATTTTCCCTGGAGCATCATTTCCAAAGGTTACGCTTCCTGATTTTCTTTCACTTAGAGATAGAATATTGCCTTTGTCTCCCATCATATGTTTGGAGCATCCACTGTCTATATACCAAGGGTTCATTTTTCTTTGAGCAGACAATACTAATCCACACTTGTTACTTTCCTTCTTCTTCCAAAACTTGACATTTTCAGCAGGGGATTTCGAATCTAGTTCATAGTTCCTTAACCAATAGTCAATAGATTTATGTCCAAAGTTATGACAGGTGTAGCATTCAACCTCATTATTCAATAAGTCAAACTTATTGTTGCAATGTTGCCTACTTATTGACTGTTGATTATTTCTTGGCCTCCTTAGTTGTATGTGTCTAGACTTAATTTGGCAATTTGCAGTCTGTGAGGGATTATTACTTGATTGTATCATTCTTTGTTGTGGGAAGTATTTATTCCTTTGAAATCTTAATTGCTCATGTCTAAGTCTTAAGGAACAATTTACATCTTTGTGACCAAAGTTAGAACAGTAGAAACAATAGCCATAGAAAAATTCTTTGTATCTAGAAAATGGTTGTCTTCTTTGAGCAAATCGATTTCTTTCTTGCTGATGACGTCTTCTAGTAGAGAGAGCATTGTTTCTTCATTCTACAGATTCAGTCCTGGCACCTTTTTCTTTACTCGTCCTGGGCAGCTGATTGTCTTCCTTTGTTTCTACAGGTTTGTTATTGTCATTAGTTGTACTTTTGACAAACTTGATGGGTTCTTCATTTCCTGGCTTCCCACTACTTGATCCCTCTTCATAACCCAAACTAGTTTTCAGCGTTGGATTCCTTTGCTGATTCAGAATGGTGGCTAATCCTTCTAAGGCTTTGATACTTGACAGATTCTGATTATACAAGGCTTGAAACTTCTCCATTTCTTTCCTTGTTTTCACTACTTCTTGTTCTAATGATTCACATCTTGCCTTCTTTTATGATATTTGTTGTTTCAGAATCTCTTCGATTTTCTTTGCCTCTTCCAATTCTACTTTTAGTAGGACAAGGTCTTCATCAGGTTCTTTACTATCTTTCTCGAACTATATCAACAATTGTCTTTTCTTTCTGTTCTTGATTCTCAATCTCTTCCGATGCACTGATTAGTTCTCCTTCCATGTCAACCACAACTTCTTCTTCACTAACATCGCTCCCTCTGCTATTATTGTCATAGTCCTCTTTTTCCATAAGTATTAAGTCATTTAGTTTATCTTCAATAGATGAATCATTGTCTTCATCATCTGAAGGATCATCATCATTGTTTGCAAAAAGACTTTTCTTCTTAAAGTTATTCTCTTTAAAGAAATTTATGTGTTTGTATTTCTCCTCATCATCACAAGTCTGATTCTTTCCCTTGTGGGGACATTTATTTGAAAAATGACCTATCCTACCGCAGTTAAAGCATTTGAAAGGCAGTTTACCTTTGTATTTTCTTGATCGCTTCTTCAGTCTCTTAACAAATTTTGCTTCAATTTCATTGGGCTCAGAATCCTCATTCTTGTCTACTTTAAATGATGCTTCTCTGGAGGTGGGCTTATCTTTAACTATTCTCATTTCATATACAGTCAATGTTCCTAGAATTTGGTCAAACTACAAGGTTTTTAGATCATTCAGTTCTTCTATAGCAGAGACCTTCGGGTTGAACCTATCTGGGAGAGATCTCAAGATTTTCTGAACTAAAGAAGGTTCCCCAATTGTTTCACCAAGTTCCTTCATTGCATTTACCATTTCTTCTACTCTCAAAAAGTATTTTCCAATAGTTTCATCTTCCTTCATCTTCACCTATTCAAACTGTATTCTGTAGGTTTGAAGATTTGCATCCTTTACCTTCTCATTACCCTCATAACTGCTAATGAGTTTGTCCCACATTTCTTTGGTAGTTCCTAGGTGCATAACTTTTACGAATTTTTCTTCTGCAAGACCACTCAAGATAGCATTCATAGCCTTAGCATTAAAGCTAAATTCTAGTTTTTCATCCTTATTAGCTAGCACAACTGGCTTTACATAACCAATATCTACCACATCCCAGACATCTGCACCTAAAGCCATTATGTAGGTTCTCATTCTAACTTTCCAGAAGGAAAAGTTTGTTCCATTGAACAGAGGGGCCTTATTGGTTGAATTTCCTTCATGGCTTGACATGTTTA
>JASDQU010101610.1:166105-201126 GCA_032191745.1 Picea mariana | reverse complement strand
TTTATATGATAAGTAATAGTTACATTCTTTACATTATCATACATATGAGCACCAACTCATAATGAGGTTACAACCTCAATTTTGCAAGCTGCTACTTGCTGAGAGCACCAACTCTCTATTTTCTCTAGCACCCACTAGAGGGAAGAACCAACTTCCTGATTTCTCTAGCACCAACTAGAAGGAAGCACCAACTCCCTGTGTTCAATCACCCACTTGAACCTCCGAGGACACCAGTCCTCCCTAGCGCCTCCAAACCACCCTGAATTATAAATTCTTTGTTACTAAAACTTATTACAATGATATAAAATTATTCAATGGCTTACCAGCCTTGTCATTGTTCTGTTACACTCCTCTGCCATGTCTGCATCAGTGTCTTCTGCACACCTCTAGCACTTTTTGTTCTTCTTCCTTTTATGCTCTATGCGCCATATCCCTTCAATGCACCATTCCTTGACTGTGCATTTTTTCTCCTGCGTTCTGCCTCCTTGTACACACCTGGATTCTCCTACATAGCAACAACCATTATCTCTTCTTTGTTCAACATTATTATAGTCTCTGTTGTCTTTGTGCATGCAATATTCACAATTCCTCCGCATGCTCACTTTGCATCATATTCCTCCACAACTCGAGTGCTCTGTCTGATCATCATCGTGACTCTTCAGCTTCTCTGGTTGTTTACCACTCGTTCAACATCATTGTATGTTATACTGAGATTCCTCAGCCTCTCTGGCAGTTTGAGACTCTTTGTCTTCTCTATGACAGTCGAACTCACCTTCTCTGTTCCAGTTACAGACCTCAATTCTCATCCAGCTGTCAATTGCCTCCACGAACATCTTCATCCCTCTTGAATATTCCCAGAGACTCTTCACCTCCTCTGTCAATCACCCCGAAGTGTCTTCGAGTCCTTTGGCAGAAACCATCAGTGGTTTCTGGTAGTTACATTGTGTCATGCTACAGTAGCCCTTCGATCTTGTTCAAATTCACCTGCACCATTGGATTGATTCCATGGGATCTTGCATTCATTTTAGCATTTCAGCATTCGACAATTCATCATTCATGTGACCATGTGTCTCGACATTCCCAGTCGTGATCCCCGAAAAGGAGCTTGGTTGCTCTAGCTCTTTCCTCCATCTCTTGCTGATGTGACCAAGGGCTATGATCACAGCCTTATGCATAAAGCGCTTTCGCAATTTCCCATTTCATGAATCTGGAGATGAGGCATCTCGACTCTCCAAGTCACGATCCCCGAAACCCTGAAATGGCATGGGATCAATGGTCCCGATCAACACTCGATCTGATGGCTCAGATCATTTCCCGATTTTGCATTTCGTGATTTCGTCATTCTTGATGTTCATTGTTCTTGTCACTCCAAAGTTTCGATCCATGAAACTCCAAAATGGAGTCGGATCAATGCTCCAGATCACATCTTGATCTGACAGCTGCGATCAAATCGCAATTTCACATATCATGATTTTGGGATTCTTGATGTTCAGTGTTCTTGTCACTTCAAAGTTCTGATCTGCGAAACTCTGAAATGGAGTGGGATCAATGGTCCAGATCAAACCTTGATCTGACGGCTTAGATCATTTCATGATTTCGCATATCACGATTTTGGGATTCTTGTGGTTAATAGTCTTTGACATCTCCAACTCTCGATCCGCAAAACTTTGAAATGGAGTGGGATCAACGATCCAGATCAAACCTTGATCTGACAGCTCAGATTATTTCGTGATTTCGTATATCTTGATTTCGAGAGGTGAAAGGCTAGAGAATTTCATACCTTTGACTTTCCAGTCAGTGAAATGATGATCTGTGTCCACGTGTCCTTCCCGAAGATGGATGGTCCTCTTGCTTTGAGGATTTTGTAAGCCCGCTTCTCCTAGCACTTTAAAGAATGTGCAGGATCTCCTGGATCCAACGGTGGTCGGACCCTGCACTCAGATCTAATGCCTGAGATCTATCCTCCATATCTACGCATCCACGTATCCTTCCCGAAGATGGATGGTCCTTTTGCTTTTGGGATTTTGTAAGCCCGCTTCTCCTAGCACTTTAAAGAACGTGCAGGCTCTCCTAGATCCAATGGTGGTCGGACCTTGCACTCGAATCTAATGCCCGAGATCTATCCTCCATATCTGCGCACTCCTCTTGTCTACATTGAGATCTGACAGCCATCAAGAATTCTGAATTGTTGATCCAACGATCACTGTTGTTGCTCCTCCCCATTATCACTACATTGTTGATCATGCTCTTGTACTGAAGCCATCATCGCTGCTTTACTTTCCATCAATGACAAGCATACACTTCCTATAAAACATGCCAACATTCAATTCAATTGAAGAGATCAAAAAACCCAAGTAAATGATCTCTGTCTTCATAATATAGGACTTCTTCAGATTTATCAACAACTTCTCCTACTGTAGTATCCTCATCACTAAGGTAAGATGCCTCAAATGCTCATCTTTATTTTTTCTAAAGACCAATATATCATCCAGATATACAACAACAAATTTTCCAATGAAATCTTTCAGTATTTCATTCATCAACCTCATAAAATACTTGGGGAATTTGTTAAGCCAAATGGCATAACAAGACACTCATACAACCCTTCATTTTTCTTAAAGGTTGTTTTCCACTCATCACCTTCTCTCATCCTTATCTGGTGATATCCACTTTTGAAATCTATTTTAGAAAATAAATTTTCTCCACTTAAACAATCTATTAAGTCATCCATTCTTGGTAAAGAAAATCTATACGTGATGGTGATGTTGTTAATGTCTCTTGAGTCTGTACACATTCTCCATCCTCCATCCTTATTTGGGATCAACATAGTTGGTACTACACATGGAATCAATCTCTATGTGACCAAACCCTTGTAGAATAAATCTTGGACTTGGTTCTTTACCTCTACATTCTCTTGAGGTGTCAATTTGTATGTTACTTTATTTGGCAGGCTTGCTCCTGGTATCAAATCAATATGATGGTTGATACTTCTGATGGGTGGAAATGAGTTAGGAAACTCATCCACTACTATGTCAGAAAAATTATCCAACAAATCCTGAACCTATTCAAGAAAACCATCCATCGAATTACTTGTAATGATAACTCTGGGTTTCCTCACCACAACAAACTGTATATCTTGTTCCTTCTTGACTTCTCTCAAGAGTTCCTTCACACACATGAGAAGTATGCTTGTGTTGGATTCCTCTTTTACTTTCTTCTCCTCTATTGGTAGCAACTTGTGTGTCCTACCATTCTTCTCCAAGGTGTGTGTATTTTTCCTCCCTTCATGAATGATATTTCTGTCAAAATGCCATGGTCTTCCAAAAAAAACATGACATACATCCATGGGAATCACATCACATAGAATTTCATCTCTATAACCTCCTATCTTAAATTCAATGAGGCATTTTTTAGTGACCATTACCTGGTGTCCTTTCTACAACCATGAGACTTTATATGGCTTTGGATGTGCATTTGTCTCTAGATCCATTTTCTCCACCATATCTGTGGATACTAAGTTATCAGTGCTCCCATTTTCAATTATCACCTTGCATACTCTGTCTTTAGTCTTGCAAGATTTCATGAATAGACTGTTCCTATGTATTGGATTTTCAATTTCTGACTCCGGTTTTAAGAGAACCTTCTTTAACATCATGGATGTTCCATCCTCTGCACCTTCTGCTTCAACATTCATTTTTTGTTCTTCCAAAATGTGAGCTTCACCTCCTCCTTATTTCTTTTTCTTGGGACATTCCCAAGACATTTTTCCTATCTTTCCATAGGAATAACACCTTACCTATCCTTCTCTACTTCTTCCTCTTCCTCTAGAAGAACTCCTTCCACCACCTTGTCTTCCTCAGGAACTTCCTCCTCTTTCTGAGTGACTATGTGGTTTCTCAGTTCCATCTTTGGATTTATGTGTCTTCTCATGGGAAACCCCCTTTCCTTTGCTTAGGCTTCTACCTCTTTTTCATTAACTTTGTTTCCTGGACAACTCCTCCTCTTCCTTCAGATAAATCTGATAAGAATCCTCTACTTTCCTTACTGACATCATGCTGATCTCATCCTATATTTCATACCTCAGGCCATTTATGTACTTGGAAAATTTTTCTTCATCCTTCTCTCATTTTCCAGTCTTGATATTCATTTTGTAGAACTCCTCCATGTATTCCTTCACTGTCATACCCTTCTGTCTCGGGTTCTGCAATTTCCCAAACATATTTATCTGAAAATATTTAGGCATGAATTTTGCCTTTATCTTGGCTACCATTTTGTCCCAATTATTTATATTTTGTTTTCCTTTTATTCTCCTCTCAACCTACAGTTCATCCCACCACAATGTTGCATGTCATTTTATCCTGGTGACAACATGTCTCACCTTTTTCTCCTCATCGACATCTTCATAGTTGAAATATTTGTCCATGGATCTTATCCAATACAACAACTCTTCAACATCCAAATTTCCTTCATACATTGGGATCTCTATCTTGGATTTGGCTCCCAATCTAACAACTGCTCTTAGTAAGCGTTCCTCGGTAACATTTTCTCCTGCAGCTTCTTCAACTTCTACTTCTTCACTTTTTGCATCACTGATGTCCCCAACATCAGGTTCTCTCCTCTGTGCTGCCTCCATCGCCTCTAATATTGCATGAAGCTCTCACATTTCTATTTCTACAATGATATTGGCTAAAGGTGGCTCCACATGTCTCCTTGGTGGAATTGTGTTAACTGTCTCTCACACATGAAGTACACCTTCGAGCTCCTTTTCGCTTCCTGAAAACAATTTCAGTCTCTGATACCACTTGATGGTATCAAACTACCTCCTTTGTCTCCTTTGCCTGAAATCTATAGAAGAAATCAAGTCCAGATACCATTTAATGCATATCCCCCTTCTCTCCTCAGGGATGCTCGACCACCTAGTCAAGGATCTTCAATTCCGAGCCGAATTGGCTCTCTGAAACATTAATGTTCTCACTTAGGATTTAACATGGGCCCTTTCAGTCCTCTGGTACAAGTTCTATGGCACCCACGACCTCTACCTTCATGTTGCTGAAATATTAGGTTTTAGTCACTATCTCCTCTCTCCTTATACCTCTCTCGTATGTGACCTCAAGCTATTTCCTTGCATAAATATGCAATTGAAGGTGCGACCTAAATTGGTTTGGGGCCACACCTCTTTTCTCCCTGCAATTCACCTCTAACTGCCACATCTCCCTTTTCCAATATCGTGGTTCCAATTGCGGCCCGCTCTCATATTTTTAAACTCTGAGCACTTTTTGTCCCTACAATGTACCGTGCCTATTGATCTTGTGATCTCAGGTGGGGAATCCAATTCGACGGTTTTGATCTTCTCCTTTTAAATCAACGCTCGTGATTTACTTCATGATTTCGGTTTAAGAGTTTCCAACTGACGCAGGACACACCTACCTTAGCAGTTTCTGCACGACCTCCTGGTATAGGATCGTTCTTAATCTCTCCCTTGAGTTTGATTGAATCTTTGATTCCTTGCAGGAATCATCCACACACAAGTGTCTATCCACAAGTCCTTCCTTGGAGCTACACTTGTGCAAGTAAACACTAAGCACCAACTCTTACCTACATGGCTAACTGATATGACCACAACCTTCAAACTAAAAGGTATTTTGGGTTTCACAACTTCATGATCACTTATGTGAATCCCTCTGATTTGTCAATCCCCGAAACCCCGAAAGGATAATGGGTCATTTGAATCCTCCCTTGACTTCCTTGACTTGACCCCCGACTGCAACCTGGGGCCAAATCCTTCGGCAGTTCAAAATTTCGTGTACCAACAATTTTCAATATAACAACACCTTTCACCGGTGTCTGAAATTGTGATGACTCCTTGTCACGATCGACGAATCTGATCTTCCTATGATCCGACGGTCCTAATTTGATCGGGACTTTGCGAATTGGGAGTTTAGAACTCTCGATTCCATGTCACAACTTCTTTCATGCCCTGAATTCCAAAATATGAAATATGGGTGCGAGATCAATGACTCTCATTGATATGGATCCAATGACCACTATCCCTCCTGAATTTACAAGTGTTGAAAGACACTCAGCCTCAATATCCCGACTAGTCTACAAGATCCAATGGCCCACAGAACTTTGATGATTCTCCCTCTGAGAATTTTAACTGTCCGTTCAAATTCCCCAAAGACTTATGCCCAATTACCTTGGCATCTTCCTTCTGATCTTAAGTTCTGCAAGGTGAATCCAGACCTCATTCGTCCCTTGAATTCTTGAAGGATCTATCCTTCCTTAGCTTAAATTTTTCTATGGGTTCAAGGCTTCAATAGGATTCTTGCACACACTCCATGCGACATTCACAATAACCTCTAGTTATTTGACCCTTCAAATCTGTGCACCCCTTGCAACAACAGTTGTTCAACCCTCCTCCTTGGTTGGTTAAGTCTAAGACTCCTACTCACCTATGCACAACTTGCACGGCTCTGTGTGATACCTACACTCCAGCTAGTATGAGAAAAACAATATCCCTCCTGATTTTTTTTTAGATAAACCTTAGAACTCTATCGACGCAATCTATGTGGACCTTCACATTCAAAGATGTAAACAACAACCACCACAACACCATCAATTCAAATTAAATCATTTTTATATTAATCCAAATGCTCATGTACATGGGTTCAATAGCAACAATTATCTTCTTATATAATCTTAAAATCTTTGTTCTTCTGTACTCTCACTCTCTACATCTCTACATCTTACAAAATGATACAATGATACAAACAAGGGTGTATTTTACGAGTTTTCCCTCTTGCATATCTAAGCTATCTAATTGAAATTAAAGCTACCTACTTTACATTTATTACACTTAAATGCCTCCATATCCGACAGATGAGAGAAACGCTCAAGATCTATTTACAATCTCCCAAAACATAAATGCGAATACATTCTCCTAACTATTACATTAATGTTCCTTCATTCAAATTCAAAATGTCTCAAAATGTGCGCTGGTGCAATTCCATCTGTCCTTGCCTTTGTGCTTGTTTTGTTGGCTCGCTTATGATGCTTCTGCATCATATTCGTCTAGCTGAAAAATTCATGAACTCATGTTCATGAGCTCTTACACCATCTGTCCATGTCTTTGGATATCTACTTTGCTTCCCCAACTGGAATTCTCGATCAGGTGTCCTTTCCACTTGACTAAATATTCAAAATATGTCTTCCTTCGGGTCTTCTTTCTGAATCTCTAGTCAATTATTGTCTCCACCTGTGGCTTTTCAGCTACAGGTAATTGTTTAACGCATTGAATTTTCATTTGATCCTCCAACCCTTCTATTCCATCGGCTCTATAAGGATACAAATCTGCTACATTGAATATGGGCAAGATGCCCACATCATTTGCAAATTATATCTCATAAGCATTGGCCTCAAATTTTCTTATGATCTTACACGGCCCTGTCTTCTTTATCTTCAACCTATTATATGTTCTCCTCGGGAACCTTTCTTTCCTCAGATGCACCAGAACCAAATCACCTACTTCAAACTAAAGTTCTCTCCTGTGTCGATCCGCTCTGTGCTTGTATTCCTAGTTAGAATTCTTTAACCACTATTTTATTTTGATGTGGACCTCTTACATATCTTCTACAAAATCCTTTGCTACAACACTTATGAATTAAGTCTGCCCTAAATCTCTCAATTCATATATCCCTCTCGACTGCATTCCATACATTATCTGAAATGGGCTCTGTCCTGTGCTTCTGTTAGGTGAATCCTTATATGCAAATTCCACTTGTGGAAGAATCTGATCCCACTGACTGTGATGTTCATCTACTCAAATGCTCAATAAATCTCCCAGACTTTGGTTCACTACCTCGGTCTATCCATCCGTTTGAGGATGATATGTTGAGATAAAAGACAATTTTGTCCCCATCTTCTTCCACAGTGTCCTCCAAAAATGGCCAACAAATTTGGTATCTCTATCTGAAACAATACTCCTAGGTAAGCCCTGAAGTCTAACAACTTCTTTGAAAAACAGATTTTCAATGTGAGTTGCATCACTGGTTTTCTGGCATGGTATGAAATGTTCCATTTCAAAAAAATTGTCGACTACCATGAATATGGAATCACAGCCCCTCTGTGTCCTTGGTAGTCCTAACAGAAAATCCATGCTTACCATGTCCCACGGCCTCTCTGGTACTGGCAATGGTTGATACAATCCTGTATTTTATCTTTTCCGCTTTACATGCTGGCAAATTTTGCATTTGTTGATAAACTTCTTAACATATTTCCTCATCCCTGGCCAATAATACATATTGTTCAATTGTGCAAATGTTTTGTCATGGCCGAAGTGTCCAACCAATCCCCCACTATGTTTTTCTTTCAGAAGATTCTCTCTCATAGAACTCTTCAGAATACACAACTGATTTCCCTTGAATAATAATCCATCCTGAATCAAATACTCAATCCATTGGCTTCTATCTTTGAGAATTGGATTCTCACATGCTTCGTCGGCTTCTCTAAATTCTGGATCATTTCTATACATGTCCTTAAGATTGTCAAAACCTAAGGTCTTCACACGAAACTCCTGCAGAATCAAACATTTCCTTCTTAAAGCATCAACAACTTTGTTATCAGTTCCAAAAATGTGCTTTATAACAAAAGTGAAGTTATGCATATATTCAACCCATTTCACACGTTTATGATTCAATTTTTCTTGTCGAGTTATGAATTGTAAAGCATGGTTATCGCTATATAAGAAAAACTCTTTAGGAACCAAGTAATGACTCCATTTCCTCAATGCTTGTATGATTGCATAAAATTCTTTATCATGCATGGAATATTTCATATTTGCATCGTTCAGCGTCTCACTGAAGTATGCAACCGGTCTATGGTCTTGACTCAAGACTGCTCCAATCGCAAATCCACTTGTGTCACATCTGACCTGAAATGTTTTACTGAAATTTGGCAGAACCAGAACTGGTTGTCCAGTTATCTTCTCTTTCAACAACTTAAAAATTTTATCTACTTCCTCTGCCCAATGAAAATATTTGTGTCTTTTCTTGACTGTGTCCATCATTGTTGTGCATATCCCACCAAAATTTCTGATGATCTTCCTATAAAAACTAGCCAATCCATGGAAGCTTCGAACTTCAAAGATACTCTTTGGTGATGGCCAATCTCTAATTGCTTTTACCTTCTCATTTGAAGAGATCACAAAACCCAAATAAATGAGCTCTGTCTTCATGAAAGATGACTTCTTCAAATTTATCAACAACTTCTCTTGTTGCAATCTCTTCATCACTAGAGTTAGGTGTCTCAAATGTTCTTCCTCAGTCTTACTGAATATTATTATATCATCGAGATACACAGTTACAAACATCCCAATGAAATTTCTCAAGACTTCATTCACCAAACTCATAAAAGTACTTGGCGAATTTGTCAAACCAAACGACATGACAAGCCATTCATACAGTCCTTCATTCATCTTGAATTTTGTCTTCCATTCATCACCTTCTCTCATTCTAATCTGGTGATATCATCTTTTTAGATTAATCTTTGAAAAAATCCTTGCTCCACTCAAGAAATCTATCAAGTCATTCATCCTTGGTAAAGGAAATCTATACCTGATGGTGATTTTGTTTATATCTCTCGAGTCTGTACAGATTATCCATCCACCATTTTTTTTTTGACTTAGCACTGTTGGAACAATGCATGGACTCAAGCTTTCTCTAACCAAACCCTTGTCCATCAAATCCTGGACTTGTTTCTTAAGCTCTTCATTCTCCTACAGGGTCAATATGTACCCTTCTTTGTTTGGTAAACTTGCTCCAGGTATAATATCAATGTGATGGATTATACTTCTGATAGGTGGAAACGAACAAGGAAAATCATGCACCACTATATCAACAAAATTCTCCAGCAGTTCCTGAATTTACTTCGATAGATCATCTATCCTGGTACTTGTCAGAATGACTTTGGGTTTTCTTACTACAAAAAATTGCATCTCTTATTCCTTCTTGAATTCATCAAGAATTTCCTTCCCACTCCTAAGAAGTATAGTATTGCTCACCTCTGTTTTTACCTCCTTATCCTTAATTCACAACAACATATGCATCCTACCATTCTTCTCCAAGGTGTACTATGTGTTCTTTCTCCCATCATGAACAACATTTCTATCATATTTCCATGGTCTCCCCAACAAAATATGATAGACATCCATGGGAATAACATCACATAAAATTTCATCCTTGTATCCCCCTATCTTAAATTCAACTAAACATTGTTTAGTGACAGTTACCTGATGTCCTTTTTGCAACCATGAAACCTTGTATGGGTTGGGATGTGCAACAGTATCCAACTCCAATTTCTCCACCATTTATTTGGATACTAAATTATCTGTGATTCCACTATCCACTATCACCTTGCATACTTTATCCTTGGTCTTTCAAGAAGTTCTAAACAAGCTGTTTCTTTGGACTTGATTTTCTATCTCCTTCTCTGGCTCCAAGAGAATTTAACACATCATTAAAGATCTTCTACCTTCTGCATCTTCAGCCTCGACATTTTGCCTTTATGCTTCTAAAATGTGAGATTCACCTCCTCCATCTCTTTTTCTGTCAGGACATTCATAAGACTTATGTTCAATCTTTCCACAGACAAAACATTTTATGTCACTACCTCTGCCTCTTCCTCTTCCTCTAGCTCGTAGAAAAGTATTTATGTCGGTAGATTGTCTTCCTTGTGAACTTCCACCTCTTTCTGGGTGAGTATGAGGTTTATTTTATTCTTCCTTGGGTTTATGTACTATGTCCTGGGAAATTGCTTTGCCTCTACTCTAACTTCTACCTCGCCCTCTCTAAAATTGCTTTCGGTCCCATTTTCATTTTGTCCTAAATCTTGTATCTCAAGCCATTCAAGTATCTGGCAAACTTTTCATCATCACTTTCTCGATGACCTACTCTAATGTTTATCCTATAGAAATATTCAGTGTATTATTTCACTGTCATTCTTTTCTGTCTCAAATTTTTCATTATTTGAAATATAATAATTTGGTAGTCCCTGGGTATAAACTTGGATTCCATCTTTGCAACCATTCTATCCCAGCTTTTTATTCATTTCTTGCCTTTGCAACACCTGTCATCTTGTATATCATCCCACCATAGTGTTGCATTCCCTTTAAGTATAGTGATGGCATGTTTAACTTTCTTATCTTCCTCAAAATCCTCATAGTCGAAGAATTTGTCTAGAGCTCTAAACCAATATAGCAGCTCCTCAATGTCTAAGTTTCCTTCATACATTGGAATATCCATTTTTTCCTAGATCCTATTATTGCAAAAACTCTGAATAAACGTTCTTCTGCAACATCTTTGACTGCAACTTCTTCTTCATCTCCAACCTCATTTTCTCTTTCGGCTTCACTGACATATCCAACATCAACTGTTCATCTCTGTGTTGTCTCCATAGCATCTAATCAAGCATGAAGTTATCTCATTTTCCTTTCCACAGTTGGATCGGGTATTGGTCTTTCTCTCCTTCTTGGCAGCATTGTTTCAATATGTTCCCTACAAAATTTAAAATCTGAGCTCTAATACCACCTAACGAAGGACACACCTACCTTAGTAGGTTATGCATGACCTCTTGGTATAGGGTCATTCTTAATCTCCCCCTTGATTCTGATTAACTCTTCGATTCCCCACAAGAATCCTCCACACACAAGTGTCTATCCACAGGTCCTTCCTTGGAGCTACGCCTATGCAAGCAAGCACTAAGCACCAAATCTTACCTACACGGCCAAATGATATGACCACAGCCTTCAACCTAAAAGGTATTTCGGGTTTCATGACTTCACGATCACTGATGTGAGTCCCTCCGACTCGTCGATCCCCAAAACTCCGAAAGGATAACATGTCCTTTCACTCCTCCCTTGATTTCTTTGACGTGACTCCCGACCGCAACCTAGGGCCAAATCCTTCGACAGTTCAGAATTTCGTGTACTAGAGATTTTTAATGCAACAACACCTTTCACTGGTGTCTGAAATCACAGTGAATTCTCATCATGATTGACAACTATGAGGTTCTTGTGATCTGATGGTCCTGATTCGAGTGAGACTTCATGAAGCGAGAGTTCACAACTCTCGACTCCAAGTCACAACTTCTTTCATGCAACGAATTATGAAAGATGAAATATGGACATGAGATTAATGACTCTCATTGATCCAGATCCAATGGCCACTATCCCTCCTAAGTTTACGAGTGATGAAAGACACTCAGCCTTAATCTCCCCACTGGTATGCAAGATCCAATGGCCCACAGAACTTCAATGATTCTCCCTCTAAGAATTTCAACCATCCATTCAAATTCCCCAAAGACTTATGCCCAATTACCTTGGCATCTTCCTTCTGATCTTAAGTTCTACGAGGTGAATCTAGAACTCGTTATTCCCTTGAATTATTGAAGGTTCTATCCTTCATGAGATTAACCTCTGTTATAGGTACAATGATTCAATAAGATTCTTGTGCGCACTCCTTGAAATATTAATAATAACCTCTAGTTATTTGACCCTTCGATTCTATGCACCCCTTGCAACAACAGTCCTTCAACCTTCCTCCCTTGTTGGTAAAGTCTAAGACTCCTACTCGCCTTCACACAACTTGCATGGATCTGTGTGATACCTACACTCTAGCTGGTATGAGAACAATGATATCCCTCCTGATTTTTTATGAGATAAAACTCAGAACTCTGTCGACACACTCTATGCAGGCCTTCACATTCAAAGATGTAAACAAAAACCACCACAACACCATGAAATGAAATTAAAGAATTTTTATATTAATCCCAATGCTCTTGTACATGGGTTCAATAGCAACAGTTATCTGCTTATACAATCTTAAAATATTTTTTCTTCTGTACTTTTGCTTGCTATAGGTATAAAATTTATAGAATGATACAATGATACAAATGAGGGTGTCTTTTACAAGTTTTCCCTCTTGCAGCTCTAAGCTATCTAATCAAAATTAAAACTACCTACTTTACATTCATTACAATTAAATGCCTCCATATCCGACAGATGAGAGAAACGGTCAAGATCTATTTACAATCTTCCAAAACATAAATGCAAATACATTCTCCTAACTATTACATTAATGTTCCTTCATTCAAATTCAAAATGTATCAAAATATGCACTGGTGCAATTTCAGTTGTCCTTTCCTTTGCACTTGCTTTGTTGGCTCTCTTATGATGCTCCTGCATCACCAACTTTCAAACCTCTCTTTCTTGGCAATGACATATCTCCTGCCACGTGTCCTCCTCAAATCGACGGCTCTAACTATTTCAATATTTCATACTTCAGAAATCTCAAATCTCAAACTTGACCTTTCCCCAATTTCTTTTATCCAAAGCTCATGATCCACTGACGCATGTCTCTCACATATTGATGACTGCAATTACTTCTTGTCCTTACCCAAAGTCCACAGATTTATTCTGTGTGTTCTCCTGAATCAGATGACTATGATTCACTTCGGATCTTCAGATCTTCAGGTTTCAGAGATTTCAATTGTCAACTTCCCCACATTGTCTTTTTCCCGAAACGTTTTACCCGGAGTACACAATCGGTTGATGCCAGGCCTCATAAATATCGATGACTCCCAGCTAATTCAGCTATTCATACTTTCAGAATTTCAACACTCCACTTTTTATCCTTCCTGAAGCTCATGATCCATCTCCACGCATCCCTCTAGATCTGATGGTTTAGATTCACTTCGGGTTTTGGTTTCTGGGGGTTTCAACTCTCAGTAGAAACCGTCAAAGTGATTTTTCCCGAAGCTTCATATATGTTGACATGTAACCCCCTGACGACCAATGGCCAAGATTTATTTTGGCTCTTTGGCGACTTTTCTTCCTCCTCATCCACAAACTCCTGAAGTTCTTTTCCAAAGTTATGGATCTTGCACCACCTGTCCCTCTAGATGATGGGCAGTCTCTGGTCTTTTCGAGACTTCGGTGAAGCATTGCTTCTATATGCACACAGAGACTTAACACTCGTGAGATTTACCTAGATCCAATGGCCTAGAATGATACTGCTCCCTCCTGGATGGATCTTAGTCAATGACTCATGATACCTTCATAAATTCATTCCCTTTGAAGATTTCTTCTGCTATATATCTTGATATTTCTCTCCTTCTTCTCTTTTAACTCCTTAAAGAGTTACTTTTACACCTAGTCAAATTTTCGATCTATGAACTCCTTGCAGCAGATTCTCATGCAAGACTTAAGTTCTCACAGACAACTATGCATGCCTTCCAGCAGTCACTTTGCACTCCTTGCAAATGGAAGTTTCACGATATCTCTTCTGAGCTTCTAAGCCAAAATAGACTCTGTCAACGCACTCTTTGTGAACTGTATGCACACCTTGTATAAACTCAATGAAGAGACCCATTGAAACTTATCTAAATGCTTCACATTTTCATATACTCAATAATATAACTCGTTCATTGATGAAAAAAACAATAACAGGGAATTGTAAACAGTAGAAACACCTTGCATTGGATCAAATTTCCTTTGTTATATTTATTCAAAATAAAATGACTACAATTATGATAAACAAAACTCAACAAAACAACTAAATCACAACAAACTCCTACTAACTTGCAACAGCCTCTTTGGGCATACAAAACCTCTATTTATCTCAGAGGGTTCTTAGGGTTACCTCCGACTACTCGAAAAAAAAAACCTAACTTCTACCTAAGTTCTATTACATTCAAGACTAGGAGTGAAACTCCCAAATCACTTGTGATCATTTCGCTCCCAAGCATTTTGATCTTCTTCATTTTTCCAATCAGATCCCAGAATATTTGCAGGATAAAGCCAATGTTTAAGATTCTGAAATGATTCAAAGGATCTGAGTTGTCCTTCCATGCATGCTTGCTGGCAATGCTCCTGCATCACTGAGAAATTACCACAAGCTTATATTAACAATGAAAATTATTATAAGCATTAATAATAACATTAATAAAGCAAGGAATACACAACAAAACACAGAGGAAACATGAGCATGTTGGGCATTCTATTTTTCTCAACCCGCAGGGGTTTTCCACATCATAAGGAAGGAACACAACACAAAAGAAGAGGTGGCATGCTCCCAAGCTAGGTGATTTGATTTCTCAACACGTAAGGGTTCTTATGCATGAAAATCGATGAGCGTTGAGGCAATATTTTCTCTAAGCATGGAGGATAAATTCTGTTGAGTGTGGAGGATAAAATTTTGAGGAGAAGGAAAACAAATTGCAGGTAAAAGTATCAAAATTCCAAGTGGAAAAAGAGGATGACATGTGGATATTTTATCAGAAACTAGCCATGCAAAATCACATCATCTAAGAGAGGGAGATACCCCATAGATAGGCAAATGATTAAGGCACTGAGATAAATGTGTCCCTCCCCAAACGTCAAGAATGGATCTACATAAGTGG
The DNA here is from genome assembly GCA_032191745.1 of Picea mariana. NCBI lineage: Eukaryota > Viridiplantae > Streptophyta > Pinopsida > Pinales > Pinaceae > Picea > Picea mariana. The sequence continues at coordinate 185,673 of JASDQU010101610.1, read as the reverse complement.
AGGGTGAATTAAGAGTATGCAGAGGAAAGGGGGTGATGCATAGAGAAATAAAAATATAGCGCAGACTAAATAATCCAAATCAGAATTTAAGGTGGAAGAGGCTGGGCGAATGCATGGTTAGATCGTAGAAACATCACTGGGTAAAGGCACGAGTTTGCAGAGAAATTAAAACCAAATAAAACTTGGTAAGAGATCACCTAATTCCCTAGAAAATTATCAAGAATTGCAGAAGTAATCACACCATTAGAGATCTTGGTAAGAAATATCCCATGTCATTGGGCAATTATCACGATTTGTAGAGAAATTAAAAGTAAGTGTGAAGATGAAATTTCAGAATGTAGAGGTTCAAGGAGAAGGTTGTTGGTTATAAGGAGGAAAAATAAAAAACGAGGGATGTAAGAAATATAAGGGTGCTAATATTAATCACATAGGAGGTTGGTTTGAAGCCCCATATCACAAACTTTGATGTAATCATTTTGATGTGTAGTGAGGGTTAAAATAGATGAGCCTTGAGAACAATATCGTTGTAAGAAAATTTAATTATCGATGAGCATGGCAGATACTTTGTTGAGTGAATGTAAAAATAAAAATGCAGGGATGTATTTGAATGGTTGAGGCACCATCCAATTTCTAGGTGAATTACATGTTGAGTGAATGTGAAAATAAAAACGCAGAGAGGTATTTCGAATTAAAAAGAGGGCAGCACAAAGTTATGGTCACATTTAATCTAAGTGTAAATTGATGTAAAAATTAAAAGAAAATGAAGGGTTTCACACCACAACAAAGAAAAAATAAACCAATGTAGAGGGACAGAAGGGAAAACCAATCCTTCAATATTAATCCCGGCTATCTGAATCAGGCGATCTTTCCCACCATAACATATATTCAAATATTTAAACAACACATGAATCTATATACAATTTCTAACTAAATTACAACTAAATGTTTAAAGGCATACCGTAACCATAGGCGAATGATCCGAAAGGGTTGTCTCATGCTTGCACTCCTTCCAAATCCTTCTTTCCAACCACTAAGACCTCACCGATACCTCCCATCCAACGCTCAAGGTACTCTTCTTCCTCCTGAGCCCCCCAAGCCCCAAAGGAGCCATGCACATAAACCAGAGATAGCTATCTTCCATCTCACCTCGCAAGGTCAAGCTACCACTCTCTATTTGAGCTATGTATCCCAACTGCAATAAAAATTAGTCAAGAGTAAAATTCGATAGCATAACCTTATGCATGCTAGATGTGACCCATTCCCCTCCTATGCCATTTATTTTATAGATTTCTCTTACTGACTAGTTTCCAAATGCACATTTAATTCTTTTTCTTAAAATTTTATTAGGAATATTCTTCACTGTACACTTGTCACCCGATCCCTTAGTTGCAATAGAAATTCATTTAATTAATTAAATTAATTTTCCAATTTCCCTCACCCACCTAAAAGAATTCCTAAAAATGCTCCCCAATGCCCCTTTATTCGCTCACATTCCCTTAATGACTGGCGCCTTTCTTAAATATTAGTTGAGTTATAATTTGGAAAGTTATCTAGACTAGATTCCCTTCTATGTTCGACATTCCTTTTTTATTTAAGTTTCTCCTTTTTTATCTACGTTCTAAATTAGCAAGTTTTTCACATAACCAACAATTAAATTTTTTGGATAAATTCTATCTCCTTTAATTTGTAAATTTGATTTTTGTTCATCCCCCCTTTATTAAATGATTAATTATTTTTAGTCATTATACCCCCAATTGTACCTATGCTCTAATTTCAATTAGGATTAGCAAAATTGTTTCTAAGGGAAATTTTAAAATTATTAAACTTTACTCATATAACCTTTATTTTAAGGTTGACCAAGTCAAAATGAGATATTGTTTTCTAGGTACCTAGGTTCATTGACTCACCAGTGTTAAAACCACGATGGTCCCTTTGAGATGCACTACATGCTACAAGGGTACCACTCACATTTATTCATGTTTCATTTATGTGACATGCCCTTCAAGATGCACTACATGCTCCAAGGTTCCCACTCGCCTTTTGACTGATTTTGGTAGGCATCCACTCTTGGATTCAATAATTCATTAGGAGAACCTATGGGATACTAAGGGCCTCTAAGGAATAAGGATCTTTCCTTATTGCGTGCCCCTTAGAATATTCATGAGTGACTGGTCAGTCTTCCCTCACGGCATCATGGATCTCTCGAACTAGGTAATCGTTAACCTATAGTTCAAGCCATGACGAGAGTTCTAGTAGGTTGTGGCAGGGCTACTTCAACACATCTCCTTAAATATCTCTGGTTGTTGTGCATGGCCCCTTTACTTCAAATGCGAGTTTGATTAGCAAGCATTCATCAACTTGCATCGATAAATGAACATGTCAATGATCCATAAACAACATCATAATATACCTAGTCATATGAAACATATGAAATAACATAAACACTCAAAAAATATACAATCCACTCATTAAATATTTTCAGAGTCCAAGGAGGTCCATCGATGCCATCAACATCCTCAGTCTGTCAAGTGTCTTGCACACTCAGGAAAAACCAATCAATAACACCTATCTATACCTGATAACATAATATGACATCATAATCCATAGTCTCAACATTAAAATCCATAAGCTAAGAAATCAATCATATAATGAACCGGATCACTTGCACGCAAGTTTCCTCAAAGAATAAGTCACATCAGGTGCGCACAAGAGAGGGATGTTACATACACCCCCTCTTGTTTTAAACTTTGTCCCAAAGTTTCAGAGTAAGCAAGTGCAAAAATAAGTATCTGAAAATAATCTAATGTCTAGCTATCAAACCAAAATGGAAATTATTGACACATATCATATGTGTCCTCTGAGGTAGCTGAGGGTGGACTATAATTTTATGAATGGACCTTGAAGTGATTGACAATTTGACATTGTAGCTATCAAATACGATGGTCTAGAAGGTGTATTGGCTCCTTCGTGAGCGCACCCTCGCTCAACACCCACAATGACTCAAATCAATCACGTGCATAGAATCACTGACATAATGTCGCAATCAAACAAGAAAAACATCATGCATACTCCTTAGGAATTAGGCACGACTATTCGATAGGCCAACTTCATAAATGATCAATGTTATGTGCATCAATAGAGATCTTCTACCGATCTTGCGCTTCTTCCATCCCTTTTTCTTATCGTTTTTAATTTTTCTTCTATTTATTGGATCGCTTCTGGTCCTACCAAGACCTAATCCTCAAGTCAATCCCAACTCCAAGGTGTCCGACACAGTCTCCCATAGAGAAACTCAATGGTGTCATCTTAACAATACCTTGATGGTTTTTGTTGCACGCAAACTCGACAGGCTACAAGAACTATTATGAACATTTATGTTGGTCCAAACACACAAATATGCAACACAACCTTCCAAAATTGGTTCGTTCCTTTGGTCATCCTGTCTATGTCAGGGACATGTTGCACTAAAGTTCAGTGGCGTTCCTAAGGCCCATTGGGACACTCCTCCATAATCATCTAGAAAACATAGATTACCTTATCAGATATGATTCCTTTTGTATGCCTAGGAGTCACAATATCTTGCTGACATAACCTCTACCTATACGTGGCTCCTGATGCATCGTATGCACATGGAAAAAATGTGATCTCTTCATCAGACTGCAAATATCATGAAAATCGAGTCGTGCCTCCTTGTCGTCACTGACAATCCAACAGTGAAGTCCATCGAAATGACCTCCCATTTCAATTCCAGAACAACGTGTGGTTGTATTAGTCCTTCCAGCTATCTACGTTCAACCTTCACTTGCTAACATTATAGACATCTCTCCATGTAGGTGACAATTTCCACCTTCATTCCTTTCCAAACAAATAAGGGTTTAAGGTCTTCCCTCATATTCGTGACTCCAGGATGAGCCATGTACACAACTCTATGAGATTCATTTAAGATCAAACTTATGAAATCATCGATGGGCAGTACATAACTCTGGTTATTATCTCTCATTAATCCATTGTTGTCCATAGTAAATCTTGCAAACTTCAGTACCAACACGATTTCTTTTCTGACAAATTTCTTAACCTTCGTATACCAACCATTTTCACAATGTAGTTAGAATCCTTTTACATAGATTTGTCTGAAGAGGTATTCCTAAAATATGCGTGGTCACCGACTCAACACATCTACCACATTGTTCAATGTTCCTTTCATGTAGGAAATCTCAAAATCGTACTTGCTAGGTAGTTCCGAGCACACCTATTTCGCGCATTCAAGTCACTTCGCGTAAAAATGTGCTTCAACCACATTGGTCCATTTTTTTTGGGAGAATTTTYGCCTAATCAAGTAGTGTCTCCATACTCCTAGGGAATACATCATGGCTAATATCTCCAAATCATGCATCGCATAGTTCTCCTCATGGTTTCTTAACTTTCTGGATATGTAAGTGATCACTTGATCGTCTAGCACCAAGACTCTACCTAAGCCTTCCTTGGATGCGTCAGTGCATACCAAGAAGTTCTCGTCCATGTCAGGCAATTTTAGTATCGACACTTTTGTCAACAACTCCTTGAGCCTTAGAAACGCTTCTACGTATTTCTTGGTCCATGCAAACTTCTTGTTCTTCTTTTGCAATTTCATAATCGAATTTTCTATCTTTCAAAACTTTTAAGGAACCGATGATAATATCCCACTAAACCCTAGAAGTTGCATACTTCTTGTACGTTTGTCAGAACAGGCCATTCCATAATAGCCTCTACCTTCACTGGATCCACCATGATACCTTCGCCAGATATGACATGCCCCAAATAATAAATGTTATTTGATAAAAAGAGCATTTTGATAGTTTCCCAAACAATTTGTTCTCTCGTAGACATTGCAGTACCAAGTGCAAATGATCATCATGTTCTTCCATCATCTGAGAATACATCAATATGTCGCCAAGGAATACTTGACGGTAGTCAAGCAAAGTCTTGATGACCCATCCTTCTTCTATAATAAAATAACAGGAGCACCCCAAGGTGATACACTTGGGTGTATAAGCCCTAGGTCCAACAACTCCTTCAGTTACATTATGAACTCTTGTAACTCAGGTGTCGACGTCCGATAAGGCATTCTGTCCATCGATTCAGTTCCAGGTTTTATATCGATGGTAAATTCCATCTTGGCTTCGGGAGATAGACATGGTAATTATTCTGGGAATCATGTATGCAAACTCTCGTACTACTATAAGTTTTTATAATCTTTCTGCAATGCCTTTTAAGTTCAACACTAAGTGTGCATATAACTTTCATCCTTTTGCCTTTTATCTTGTAGCTGTAAGGAATAAATGAACCTCATGGATACTCCTCATTTTCTTCCTACAATCACACTTCTTTGTCCCTCATCATCAGTCCATATCAACTGCTTCATCTTATTGTTGAGTGTCACATCATGCGATTCCCACCAATCCATACTGATCATGTTTTCATAAGATCTTAAGATCGTGATTTAGGTAGGACTTTGTTACACTATTCCCTAGGTTAAAGCGATAGTTCATACCCCTTCCTCCAACCATCAAGTTGGCACCTGAAGCCATTTCGATGAATCTAAACACATCCAGTCGAATGCTTTTACCTAGACCCCTTCAACATGGTACTAGAAATAGAGTTCTCTATAGCACTAGGATCGAACAAATAATAAATTATGGTTGTCGATGGTACCCGATACCTCGAGAAAAGTGGTATGGCACTTGAACTAGAGATTAGTCACCAAGATCAAGAATCTTGCGGGCCTCTCCCATCTCCCCAATGGTAGTGTTTCCTCTTGATCTGACCGCTCTATCCTTTTCAACCAGACAATCTTGTTGGTAAGGTGGAATCTCCACATTTCCAACACCCGTCTCTTCTCTAGTACTCCTAGCCCTGAAGTAGAAGTTGTTGGCCTACCATCCTATGATCCTAGTCTGTTCTACTGACAATCTTAACTATAGTTTTTGGAGGAGGTCCCCTATAGGGGGGTATTCTGATGAGGAACCTGTCATCATGGTGTCATGAAAAAGGGTTCTATAGATGTATCTTTCTATCAAGAGGTATTGTCTGGTTGGCCTCTAATGATGTTTTACACCAGATGTTGTTAGTCCAAATGATTTTGTAGGAATCCTTCCCTAACTCCCATAGTCAATTATTCCTTATCGATGAGTCCTACTAGACTACATCGTGCAACTTCTGAGGCATTTAGATCCTAACCTTTGCACAAAATCTAGATTTAAGGTCAATCACGCACTTGTTGATCTCCATCTTCTTCGTGTTAAGATGTGGGGCATACCAAAGTAGCTCCATAAATATGGTCTCATAATCTGACATCGTATGACCATCATGTCGTAAGGCATTGAACTCATCGAGATGACACTTAATGAATTCCTTAGACAATTAATTCTCCTGGTACAGTTCCTCGAATTGTTCCCATAACATAGCTTCGACGACCATGTTTAGCTGAGGTAGGATCATCCTCCACCATAGAAGAGTGCTCCCCTTTAGCTGAAGACTTCCATGCAGACCTTCTTTCTGGAGGTTGTAATCGCAAAACATAAAGCACATCACCTTGTTATCCAACCATGTCTTGGAAACTGAGCCATTTGTGGCACTCATGAAATTAGGAACTTATCCTTTCAAATTCTCCATGAACTCTACCAGTACTGGCTGGGCACACTGTGGACCCAAAGTGGTATAGGTGCACTGGCCTCATCTAAGTACAGACGATCATTCAAGGCCTCTAACATTTCCCTAGAAGAACCTTCTGATACCATCCACATCCCTTACAAAAATCAAATCCTTCCCAAGGACTTGTTCCTCCCCTTGGGGGTTAGACTCCTAGGGCATGGTCTCTTCTGGAGGCATCACACCCCCTTCCCCAAAACCACGTTGTGAATATCTATGACATCCTCTAACCATGATTACCACATGGACAAGTTAAAATCTTAATTAGCGTTAAGTATTCATCAAGGGTTTAATTCAACGGAAGGCGTGACTATCCACAGGCGCAGGGTTGAACCCGCTCTGATACCATATGAAACGACCCCTCCGTTATGACAACCAAATGACATAAAACAGGTCAATTTTTTTTTTTCTTTTAAAGTTGTGATGGGGAAATTTAAATATCATAATAAACAACCAACATTATCGACACATCAATCCCATAAATTAATGAAATAATAATAAAGAATTAATAATCCAAAACAACACATGGTTGACACATCGTCACCATGAGTCATGACATGCTAATGTATTGACATAATAATTACAACATCCCAACATCATAACATTCTGTACCATTAATAACAATGCATTACAGTACAAATCCTAAACCTTCAATGCATCTCATATGGACCATCAATCCATCAATTCTAATTCACAATTAAACATGGCGCATGGGTAACCATCATTGTTATCAATCCTACAACAACATTAAATATTCATTGCCCGCAAGAGTAATAATTCCTAAACATTCTCATTTCAACTTAAGCAATGGCACAAGATTAAACATCAATTGAATTCATGGTGTGAGTAAATCAATCACATAAATTCAAACACCATTACCATTAATTATGAGGTGCAAGGAAGAATGGAAAAGCAATCATACACCATTAAATTAAGTTGTGCACGTAAATATTATTACTTAACTAGTCATGCATCATTATAAAGATCATGTCTCAAGTGAGATAATAACTTAATCATTCATCAATCATATGATGACACAAGACAAGACACAAAGTAATCAACTATGTATTATTTTCAAGGAACAAAGAATTAAATTGATAGCGTTCACATGTCAATGTCATTACAATGCGCAAGAAGAGTCTACACCCACGACTATCCATCAACATAAAATAATTAGTGAGTGCATGATTCATCTTCTAAAAGGAAATTCATCAACATAAAATAATCTTTCCACGCGTGAATCAACTTCCAAAATGATAATCCTTCAACATATAATAATGAGTGCAGGCATAATAATTATACTCAATTAATCCATCATTTACCCCACAATTTTAGACACAAGAGTTATCGAGTTTATTATGAAAGGTGAAAGAGAAAAAAATTAATAAAACCCAACATATATCAGTTTCAAATTCAAGGTGCATGACTAAGAAAAATCACAATCGATCATCTATAAATGTTAGTTTTCAAGACGCAAGATTTTCTAATTATTAATTGTTTATACAAATACATTATCCATAGTGTCATAATCCCATTTACTAAAACATTACACAACACTATTCCCTGGTGCAAATAACATAAATACTTAATCCTTTACATATCAACATTCATTCCAGAGCGCAAGCAATCCAAATTCTTAATCACCAACATAAGCCCTAGTGCAAGAGAATCTATTTATTTACATGACGCAAGAAAAACACAATCACTTAACTAATAATTATGAAATACAACCCATTGCGCAAGAGACTAAAGTGATTTTCTTAACCACTCCTCTATAAACATTTACTAAAATAAGCATTAGTAATAACCCTTCATCCTAAACAGTTAATAAAACCAACCTTTAATAATTAACATTATTATATAATTTAATAATCATCGAACATTAATAACGCTTATGAAACCACTGAATTACTCATTCATTAAACATTTAATAAAAGCAATCGTTAAATCTGGGCATTTATTACAAGCTTACATTAATGATGAACATTATTATAATCCTTAATAATAACATTAATAACCATTATGCAACCATTAAATAACCTATTCATTAAACATTTTATAAAAGAAATATTTAAAGCTAAAGAATTACTACAAGCGTATATTAACGATGAAAATTATTATAACCGTTAATAATAACATTAATAAAGCAAGGAATATGCGGCGAAACGTAGAGACAACATGAGGATGTTGGGCATTTTGTTTTTCTCAACCCGCAGGGGTTGTCCACATCATAAGCTGGGAACACAACGCAAAAGCATAGGCGTCATGCTCCCAAGCTAGGTGCTTTCATTGCTCAACACGTAGGGGTTCTTATGCATGAAAATCGCAGAGCGTTGAGGAAATATTTTCGCTGAGCATGGAAGCTAAATTTTGTTGAGCGTGGAGGCTAAATTTTTAAGGAGAAGGAAAACGAATTGCAGGTAAAAGTAGAAAAACACCAAGTGGAAAACGGGGAGGACGCATGGCTATTTTCCCGAACGTTGGGCATGGAAAATCACATCATCTCAGAGAGGGAGATACCCCATAGTTGGGCAAGTGATTAAGGCACAGAGATAAATTTTTCCCTCCCCAAACGCTGAAAACAAAGCTACATAAGTGGAGGGAGAATTAAGAGTACACAGAGGCAAGGGGGCGATGCTCAGAGAAATAAAAATATAGCACAAACTAAACAATCCAACTCATAATTTAAGGTGGAAGAGGTTGGGCGAATGCATGGTTGGATCGTAGAAAAATCATTGGGTAAAGGAATGAATTTGAGGAGAAATTAAAACAAAAGAAATCTTGGTAAGAGATCAGCCAATTCACTGGGCAATTATCACGATTTTCAGAGGTAATCACACCATTAGAGAGCTTGGTAAGAAATCTCCCATTTCGCTGGGAAGTTATCATGATTTGTAGAGAAATTAAAAATAAACGCAGACATGAATGTAGAGGTTCAAAGAGAAGGTTGTTGGGCATAAGGAGGAAAAATAAAATGCGAGGGATGTAAGAAAGATAAGGGTGCTAAGATTCACCACACAAGAGGGTGGTTTGAAGCCCCATATTGCAGAATTCGATGTAAACATTTTGCTGTGTAGATAGGGTTAAAATAGATGAGCCTTGAGAACAATATCGTTGTAAGAAAATTTAATTATCGATGAGCATGGGAGATACCTCTGATGAGTGAATGTAAAAATAAAAAAGAAGATATGTATTCGAATGGTTGAGGCACCATATGATTTCTGGGCGAATTACATGCTGAGTGAATGTGAAAATAAGAATGCAGAGAGATATTTTGAATTAAAAAGAGGGTTGCACAAGGTTTTGGGCGCATTTAGTATGAGTGTAAATAGAAGTAAAAATTAAAAGAAAACGCAAGGATTCACACATTCTTTTGCCAGGGTGAAATCCAAATAAAATAATGCAAGGCAACACATTTTGCAGTGCCACCAAGAAAAAATGCCAAGCCAACACTCAGGCACGAAGAGTAAGAAAACCAAGGTCCAACGATATACAAAAAAAATTTCAAGGTGCAAGATCAAAATTTTCCAAGACACAGAGAAAATATTAACCAAGGCGCAGGGATAGAAGGGAAAACCAATCCGTCAAGATTAATACTAGCTATCCACATCAGGTGATCTTTCCCACCATAACATATATTCAACGATTTCAATAACACATGAATCTATATACAACTTATAACTAAATTATAACTGTAAATTTAAATGTGTACCGTGACTGTAGGCGAATGATCTGAAGGGGTTGTCCCACACTTGCGCTCCATCCAACTATTTCTTTCCAACCCATGAGACCTCAACAGTACCTCCCAGTCAATGTTAGGAGTACTCTTCTTCCCCCTGAGCTCCCCGATCTGAAAAGGGGCCATGCACACGAACTAGAGAAAGCTAGCTCCCAACTCGCCTCGCAACGTTGAGATACCACTGTGTATTCAAGATGGTTATCCCAACTCCCAGAAGAAAAAATAGTCAAGAGTAAAATATGGTAGCATAACCTTATTTATGCCATATTTGATCCATTCCCCTCCTCTGTCATTTCTTTTATAGAGTTCCCTTAGTGACTAGTTTCCAAATGCACATTTAATTCTTTTTCTTAAAATTTTATTAGGAATATTCTCCCATGTACACTTGTCAAATGATCCCTTAGTTGCACCATAAATTTATTTAATTAATTAAATTGATTTTTTCAATTTCCCTCACCCACCTAAAAGCATTCCTAAAAATGCTCCTCGATGCCCCTTTACTCCCTCATATTCCCTTAATGACTGACGCCTTTCTTAAAGCTTAGTTAAGTTTGAATTTGTAAAGTTATCTAGACTAGATTCCCTTCTATGTTACACATTCCTTTTGTATTTAAGTTTCCCCTTTTTTTATCTCAGTTCTAAATTAGCAAGTTTTGCACATAACCAAGAATTAAATTTTTTGGATAAATTCTTTGTCCTTTAATTTTTAGCTCATATTTTTCTTCATCCCCCCTTTACTAAATGATTAATTATTTTTTTTCCTTATACCCCCAATTAGACCTATGATCTAATTTCAATTAGGCTTAGCAAAAAAAATTTTAAGGGAAATTTTATAATTATTAAAATTTATTCATACAACATTTATTTTATGGTTGACCAAGTCAAAATGAGATATTTTTGTATAGGTACCTAGGTTCATTGACTCAACAGTGTTAAAACTGAAATGCTCCCTTCAATACGCACTACATGCTCCAAGGGTGCAACTCACCTTTATTCATGTTTTATTTATACGATGTGCCCTTCAAGATGCACTACATGCTCCAATTCTTCCACTCACCTTTTGAATAATTTTGGTAGACATCCACCCTTGGAGTTAATACTACATCAGGAGACCTTGTGGGAGACTAAGGGACTCTAAGGAATAAGGACCCTACCTTAATGTGCACCCCTTAGAATCTTGGTGAGCGACTATCTCAGTCTGTTCTCACGACATCGTGGATTTCTTGAACTAGGTAATCATTAACCTATAGTTCGATCCATGATGGGAGTGGTAGTAGGTCATGGTAGGGTTGCTGCCACACCTTTCCCTCAATATCTCTGGTTTTCGTGCATGGTCCCTTTACTAAAAATGTGAGTCTAATTAGAAAGAAATCATCAGCCTGCATCCATCAATGAACATGTCAGCGATCCATAAACAACATCATAATATACCCAGTCATATGACACATATAAAATAATAGAAACACTTAAACCATATATAGTCAAATCCATGACTCTATATATCCCATTAATAGCTTCAATCTTTCAAGATTCCAGCACACTTAGGAGAAACCAGTCAATAACACCTGTCTATACATGATAACATAACATGACATCATAATATATAGTCTCAACATCACAATCCATAAGCTAAGAAGTCAATCATATAATGAACCGGATCACTTGCATGCAAGTGTCCTCAATTAAGAAATCACATCAGGTGCGCGCAAGAGTGGGATGTTACAATAAGTTTATAGACATGTGTCAAATAAAAAACTGCAGATAATGCAATATGAACCAAAAACATTGGCTCAAATTTGAGACTAGGGAATCTATTTGAGGCTGAGGCAATTTTTCCTTCAAATTTACATGAATACCAATTCTATTTGCATGGAAGTAACATCTCATGTTCTTCAATTGAACTTAGATTCATAGGTAAATTTATCATTTATATAACTCCATCTTAAAAATCATAAAATAACTTTTGGAGATATAGGGAAGCTTGGGTGTGCATTTTGTATACTCAATACAGTTTAAACCTTGCAAATTACAAGGAAAGCTTTGCCTCTTTTGCACATCCACCCTTTTTAAACTTGCAATTGCAAAACAAACAACATGATCAGGTCTACTATGATAAACCACATCCTGAAAAACTTGCATAACTTAAATATAAGGTATAAGACAACATTGGGTTACTTTTTACAAACATCGTTTTCATTTCCGGGGTTTTAGCATGCACCTCTTGCCTATTTTTGCATATAAGAGTATTTTATGAATCTTAATACAAAAATGACCTTGGTTTATCTCCTAAACCACCATCCTCTAAATCACCAAAATACCACGAATCTTTGTGCATAAAAATCATCATTGTTCAAGTGTGAATGCACTAGTAATTGTACAAACAAGTTGTACATCTTGGAATAATCAATTTACATCTTACATCCAAAATTGTTGATCCTTATCAAAATTTGGTCGTGTAATTTAAGATATCCAACTTTAAAAAATTGGCACTTTGGTTTTACGATGAAATTGTTATCCATTATGCACACCAAATAGGTTTGTGTCTCAAAATGTCAATATAAGTTTATAGGAAGGTGTGAAATCACAAACTACAACTTATGCAATATGAACCACCAAAGTTGGCTCAAATTGGAGACTAGGGCCCGCATTTCAGTTTGAGGTAGTTTTCATTTCAAATTTACATGAAATCCTAGTTCTAGGTGCAAGAAAACAACATCTCATGTTCTTCAATTGAACCTTGGATGCATATGTAAATTTACCAATGATGTAGCTACATCTTAAAACTTATAAAACAACTTTTGGAGCTACAAGGAAGATTGGGCGAGCATTTTCATTTACTCACTTAGTACAGTTTAAACCTTGAAAATTAAAAGGAAAAATTTGACTCTTTTGTACAACCACCCTTTTTAAACTTTCAATTGCAAAAGAAACAATATCATCAAGTCTACTATGATAAACCACATTGTTATCACTGAAATTTCATCTGCACATGGTTACAAGAACTAAGCATCGTCAAACAGTGATGAAGTCATTCATGAACCTGAATTAATACCACATCATTCAAAAAGGTCAAAAAACTATACAAAGTAGTGAAAAATTGAAGAGCGCTTTGCAGACATTGGGCACGCACATGCATGCGTGGAACATAAACGTATAAATCGCGCACAGGCGCATGATGTGCGACTGTTAGCGAAAAAATCCATGCACCTGCTAAACGATGCATTTATGGAAGTGGTCGGCCTCCCAACCACTTATGGTTCAGTTCCAAGCTGATTTGACCCTCAAATATGGGCTGGATCTGATTGGTGGGTTGGTCAAAGACCTAATAATGCCCTAAATGGCCTCTTTTCACACTACAAAGAAGTTAAACAATAACCCAAAGCAATGCTATAAAAAGACATGGATGCACCTCATTTTCTCAAGGAATTCAAAGTAATGTTATGCTGCCTATATTTTTTTGAGGACTCTATCCTTGACACAAGCACATTGGCACCATTACATTGGACAATACATCTCACCATTGAGTGGATTTGTAAAGAGTTCTTTCATCACCATTTTCCATTTTCTTTGTTGTAAGAAGAGCTAGTTAGTGAGGGTCCAAGAGCCTTCCCTTGGAGGAAGAAGGAACTCATAGTCCCCTTTCTTCTTGGTGCTTTGTTTTCATCAATAGATCAGCCTCAAACATTGGTGACATGGGTATTTTTTTTCTTTTTGTTTCTATGTCCCTATTCTCATGAGTTTAGTTTTTATTGCATCTATTAGTTGAATTCTTAATTATAGTTTTTGTTTTTCTTTCTCTAACTCTTTTCTCTACAGCTGTCCTACTCAGCAGACCCAACTGAGCTTGCAAGAACCTCTTATTTTCTCACCAAGGTGACGAAAGAGGCGCAACAGATTGGCGACTCCACTGGGGAAAGGTATCAATTTCCTACCTCATTTGGGTTTATTTTGCTCTTTATTTAGTTTGTTTAACTTGCAGGTGCACTAACCGGCCTAAGCCGACCTGCCAACCAGCCAATTCCAAGTTGAATTGAGAGAAATCCATTCGGATTTTTCATTCTCGACCGTGCACCACATATGCACGGGTTTTTCAGCCCACAGACGCGCATCGTGCGCCCATGCGCTTGACTCACGCTTCTGTTCTGCGCACATGCGCTTTTCATCTTGTCTCTGCTCACGTGCATGCGCTCTGTGCGCCTCTGTCTTCACTAGGACCCGCGCACTTGTGCAAAATTTCACATTGTAAAGTTGTTGAGATTTGGGGAAGGCCATTTGCCTTCTTAAAAATGATGTCAATCATGTTTTAAAGCTACACCACACTTAGTCCCCTCATCATATAAATGGGTTAGTCAAACACACATAAGCACTTCGGAGGATAAAATCAATTTCCCTTCTTTGCTTTTTGCCACATGGATGGCTTGTTTTGACTTATAATATAAGTTGGAAATCATTTTTAATCACATTTAACTTACATTGGGACTAGAAGTTGAGTAACAATCACTTAGTATGCTCTTCTCTTGCACCTCCAAGCGATCATGAGAATTAGAAAAAGATTGTGAAACGATTTCATCTCCCTTAAGAACATTAAAACCTTTAGGAGAGGACAACAGCCCTTCTTGGGACTCCTCTTAGTTTTTTTTTTTTTCAAACACATCTTAATATTGTAATGGGCCCATATATGCCCACATGCTACAAAGATAGGATAGTGTTTGGATTTTTGCTTTCTTAGATCAAAACACTAGGGAAGTTTAAAGGTTTGTAATGGGCCCATAAATGCCCACATGTTCAATCTAGGATAGTTTCAAAGCTTTTCTTAGATTACATCACAATAGGGAGTTAAAGGGATAGTAACGGACCCACATGTCCACATGCTAGCTTCCTAGGGATTTTGAATTATGCAAGGTTGTACCAAAGGCACTTAGTTAATTAGGTAATCAAACTCTTGTAAGGACCAAGCAAAGTCCACATGTAGCAAGGTGACATCTAATTCACTAAAAGTTGGCACACTTTCAGTCACACAAAAAAGTCACTTATCACTCACATAGCTTCTTCTTGAAACGTGGAGGTCAAAGTAAGTTTCCTCCAAAGGGATTCCGAAAATACCCCATCTTTTCTTGACGATATTATCCACTCCCATTTTTAAATCAACAAGGTTGATTTGCACCCCCAACCTCCCAAAACAACTACATCTAAAATATTTATAAAAACTCACTAAGTTTTCCTCCACAAGAGGTGCCAAAAGAAATTTTTTAGTCTAGGTAGGATTTTGGGAATAGGCATCCAGATAACTCCCCGTTATCTGGTTCTCACATTGTCAAAACATAGAGGTTGTCAAATAGGGAACTGAAAATCCTCCAAGTCAAGTGTTCCAATTACCATAAGGCAGGGAGATACCCATGAAGGGTTGAAGGCCGAGGTCTGGTTGTTCTGTGCATCCCCCCTTGAGGCACCCACCTCTTGGACGAGATCCAGTCCGTGACCCATTTCTTAGGCCGAAAATCTAAATGTGGCACTTTGATCGAGGTACCTAGTGACCAACTTTAGGACATCTACCCAGGTGGCAATTGTGGGCTGCAATTGCACCTTGATTGGATTTTGTGTCACTATTGGGAAATATCGCCAGCTCTTTCAGGATATGCCCCCTTTACCCCTCATTATAACCAATTGTTTCATCCTTCACTAGTTTCTCTTCGAGTGACTTCATACCCCACTGTTGAGTACTATTGGAAGGTCCAGTGCTATTTGAGAGGAAAGACGTTACGTCTTCTAGGACACGAGCATTTTCTTTCTTTTGATTCCCCCACGCAGACAAAACCCACTTACCCACATATATGCTTCTTTCTCATTTTATGTATGATGCACATCTGATTACAGTTTGATTTTGATATATATATTGTGTAAACATTCAACGCAAAGGCTCTTGTTTCTATATTACTCTCACCACCTTTTGCACACATTCACACAGCTAGTCTGACATCATAGGGGAACCACAGAACCCCCATCATTCGCAATGCTTTCTTAACATCCCTCCTATCTTAGGAGGAGTATGTGGTTGTGCCCACTCATCAGCACCTTCTTCCCACACTCCTGTGAGTGATACTATTTTAGGATCAGCCTTGCTTGGTTCTACATTACTTGGGTCAACTTCCCAAGGTCATCCATCCACTCGCTCTCCTTTACACAGAAGCGGGGGACCCACGTCCTCTCAAGGAGGGAGCACCAACCCACCTAGCCCCCCTCAAGGGTCAGGTTCAAAACACACTATGGCCAGAGCTAATCCTCCCCCCCCCCACTGCAGATGCCATATTTGGCCTCTCTCAACATACCGGATCTCACCAAACTCACCAATGATCCTATATTGCATGATCCCACATGGCCTGCCAAGCCAACCAAACTACCTTCAGACATACCAAAGTTTGAAGGAAAGGCAGGCGATGACCCTGCCAACCATGTCATGACCTTTCACCTATGGTTCTCCTCCAACAACATTATGGATGATTCCATCAGACTGCAATTATTTCAACGCACACTCACTGGCCCATCGGCTAAATGTTATGTCGAAGAAAAATCAGGGTCCCACGCAACTTTTGAGTCATTAGCCAAAGAATTCTTGACCTTCTTCCAATTACCCATCCGCCATGAAAATGGTCTAGAACTACTTTCTAATTTCAAGCAAACATTAGCCACACACATCGTTGACCACATTCACGAGTGGCATAGGCGACGTAGTTTGTGCAAAGCAGAAACCACCAAGCAATAGTGTCNCTTTTGAGTCATTAGCCAAAGAATTTTTGACCTTCTTCCAATTACCCATCCGCCATGAAAATGGTCTAGAACTACTTTCTAATTTCAAGCAAACCTTAGCCACACACATCGTTGACCACATTCACGAGTGGCATAGGCGACGTAGTTTGTGCAAAGCAGAAACCACCAAGCAATAGTGTCTCGACTAGTTTCTTAGATCACTTGTCTCTCTCCTTGGAAAGGATGTAGCTTCCACCTTCCCTCAATCCAAAGAGGAAGCCATCAGTAAGGCCCAACAGTATGACCTCATCTATGCACAGTCAGGGTACTTATACATGGTACTTCCTAATCTTCCAAAACCTGTGCCATTTGGCCAAGACAAACCTGGGATGTCTCACTCAGCAGACGGACTGATCGGTGCCACCACACACCATGGTCCACAACCCCAACCACCACTGATGTATGGCACACCTCAATACCCACCGGCATACGGGGCCACTTCTTATTACCCCCCAGCCCCTTATCAACATCCATACCCTTTTTCTATACCTCCACCTATCAGTGGACCACCGCCAACACCTCCCATACATCCACCTATTCCAACAACTAGTGGTACTCCCTCAACATCAGCTTATAGTACTATTGAAAGAATTACGCCTTCCTATGTACCTTATGGATCGATACCACCACATAATCCATACTTCCCATTTTCTATTCCTCCACAACCCATGGCTCCCCCACATCCTCATGCAGAGGTGAATTTTGTTCAACCCTCTGTTGTTCAACAATACCAAAATTTTGAACAGTTGAATACAGCCAATCCAACCCATCCATTGAACAATGCTAAGAATAAAGGACATAACAAGAATAACAACAACCCAGATCAAGGTGGGAATCAACCCCCACAACACCAACCAACTGGGGGCAACCAGAACCAAGGGAACCAAAACCCCCAAGGGGGCAATAATAATAATAAACACCAAGGGAGAAATAATGTTAAAACCATCTTCCCTTGTGCCCTTTGTGGTGAGTTCAGCCATTACACTTATCACTACCCCCAGATCACTAATTTCAAATGGTTGAAAGACTCTGGTAGTCTTCCCCATTCCCTTGCACAATCTGCCCCTTAATAGGCACCACAACAATACGTGTAGAAACCCCCTCCCGCCATGCTGCAAAATCCTATTCCACATCAAGGTGTGATAAACACCCAATAGGACACACAACATCCCCCACCTTAGGAAGGACAATAGATCAACCCCAACAATCCAGCAGATCATACCATTCTCCTCACCAGTGAGGAAGAAATCCTTCTGCAAACACGTAACCGTCAGTATCATACACCTGCTGAGTCTCCTCCCCTCCCTCCAGAGACAAACTCTACAACGATGGGACCCCTGTTGGTGATCCCTCGGCCTTCCATCGAACCACCGCTTTGTATCCCTCGCATCCCATTGCGTAGGAATGTCCACAACCCACAGGCTAAGGCAGCTCATAACTATAGTTTGGTAGATGACTTAGAAAAATCCCCGGCTGCATGTCAGTCTTGGAATCCCTCCAGACTTGTCCTACTCAGTGGAAATCAATACTTTCTTCATTGGGGGTAGTCGACCCTATAGATACTCGACTCATCACCTTTGATCCTGACAGCAGAGAACCTCGTCTTCTCGCCTTGATCATTTTTCAAATACCAGTGAAAATACGGAACATCACAGTTCATCGGTGTATCATCGATGAAGGTGCATCTACATGCATTATGTCCAAAACAGTATGGCAGAAACATGGTTCCCCGGAACTCATACCCTCTGCCATCACATTACGATCTTATGACGGATGACCATCCTCTCCTTAAGGGCTCTTATAAAATGTTCTCATCGAACTCGGGGGCAAGAGTATTCTCATCGATATCGAGGTTATCGACGCCCCTCTCTATTATAATATCTTGTTCGGTCGTAGATACATGTACGCTATGAAGGCAGTGGCATCTTCCATCTTTCAGACAATGATGTTCCCCCACAATGGGAAGATCGTTACCATTGACCAAGTCTCACATTATGAGCCTAATCCATTTGCCAACATCGATAACATTCTTCCTCTCATCCACACAAGCCATGACACATATCCACTCGTCGAGATGGGCCCTGGGATTTTCAAAGATTTGTCCTTATTAGGAACATATCATGGAGCACCACCACTCCTACACCCTTCCAATCAAGTGTGTGTCATATCATCTAACGGAACTCACACAGAGGATACCCTTCCTCCTCTAGAGGCTTCTACCATACCTGACATCCCACTCGTTGCAGAACACCCCCCCCAAGAACCTCCCGGACACTCGTCAACCCCACCAGTTCACGATTCCACTTGTCCCCAAGGACATAGTCTAGTTTGGGAGACA
>JASDQU010101610.1:118853-166042 GCA_032191745.1 Picea mariana | reverse complement strand
TTACTAACCCCCCTGCTACAGCTAGGGGCAGGAGAAAGAAGAAGAAGCCCACTGCTCCACTTCCTCCACGCATACCACCACCTTGTGCACTATGTGAGAAAGAGGGCCACCACACCAACAACTATCCGTCACTACCTGAATTACGAAATTTGATCCCCCTCAATCAAACTCCCCCAACACCCACCACTACTGCTAGTCCCGCCACTACCACCCACTCTTTCAGTAGTAAAGGGTTGAGGAACAAGTACACTTGTGCTATATGTTCAGAGTATGGCCATTATACCCATCATTTCCCAGCACTTCCATGCTTTCGACAGACATTAGCTGTTGTACACCAGAACTTCCAGAACAACCCCAGTCCTGCTACATCCTCCTCAACAAATATCACTGACATCCGTTATGTCACCACTTAAGTCAATGAACGTATGAGACGCCCTTTCTCTCTCTGCGATTCATTAGCTCATTTTACATACCAGTGTCCTATGATTCTTGAATACAGGCAACGTCAATTAACCCTGCTTCACCGAACCGCAGCGACGATAATCGACATTACCTCACCACTAGAGGCTCTTCATGTCATTTCTCCTGAACCCGAGGCACTCCCAACACCTCCATGGTTCTTAGCTGACGTATCTAAGGATTCACCCCCCAACCCACCCAACTCTCCTGTTCATTCCCCTATGGACACTCTCCACCCAACCACCACAGGTACCCCCAAGTACTTCAATATATGGTTTATGTCGAGTGAACCCTCACCATATCCTAACAATGTCCCCCTTGCTTCTTCACCAGGGGGCAACCACACGACCACTATCACCAAGATCACTCCTCATGACCCCTTATGTTACCATCACTTTCAATGCGACGAAGAAATACTCAAAGAGTTAAACCACCTAGACTCTCCCTGGGATGCGCTACATCATCGCGCACTCTTCTCTCCATAGGAAGCCTCCATGCCTCCTAACAAAAACCCCATTTACGCGGTTGAAACCAAGGATTTTCTCGCATCCGGGCCTATCAACTGGTTCAACAATCCCATTCCTGCCCCTGATGCGTTTGAAGAAGGCAATATGGCCAACATTTCCCCCACCATTAAAATTGACATTTCCATTAAAAATGGCATCGTCGAAGAAATCACCATTGGAGCTACTTGCACTCCGCAGGAAATCGTCGCATACAAAGCCCTCTTCTAGGAATATAGGGATATTTTCACCTGGTCATACACAGAAATGCCTGGCATCGATCCCTCTATTGTCGAACATCACATTGAAACCTAGCCCGACATCACACATGTTCGCCAAAAACAGTGACCACTACACCCATCCAAATCCACGGCTATGAAAGCCGAAATTGACAAGTTACGTGATGTTGGGTTCATTTACCCCATCGCCTACACCTCATGGGTTTCCAACCCTGTACCCTCTAACAAAAAATAGGGCACTATCCATGTTTGCACAGACTTTCGTGACCTCAATCATGCATGTCCCAAGGACAACTTTCCAACGCCTTCATTGATCAAGTTATCGACGACTACGTTGGCCACGAGGCTCTCTCCTTTATGGATGGATTCTTTGGCTATAATCAAATTCAAATCCACCCAGCTGATCAGTATAAATCCACATTCACTACCCTGTGGGGTACTTTTGCATATCATGTCATGCCTTTCAGCTTAAAGAATGTCGGCGCAACTTTCCAATTGGCAATGACATACATCTTTCACAATCTAGCCAATATCATCCTCACTTACTTGGACGACCTCACAGCTCGATCCAATAAATGCACCCACCATCTCGATGATTTACGAATCATATTTCAACGGTGTCTTCAGTACAACATCCACTTGAATCCTCTCAATTGTGTGTTCTGTGTCACCGTAGGGCGCCTCCTCGGCTTTATTGTTTCCCAAAGAGGTATTACCGTGGACCCCCTCAAAGTCCAATCTATCATTGAAATTCCACCTCCCCAGAATTTACGGAAACTTCAGAGTCTTCAGGGCAAAGCTAACTTTCGTAGATGCTTTTTCCCAGATTACACCATACGTGCACACGATTTCCTTCGCTTACTATGTCACGACATCCCATTTCACTGGGACGGCCACGCCCAACAGTCATTTGATGATCTTAAAGCTGCGCTTTCAAATGCACCAGTAATTAGTACACCTGACTATAATCGTGACTATATCCTCTATGTATCATCATCATCTGTATCAGTAGCCGGCGTCCTCGTCCAACTCAGAGATGACAATCGTGAACATGTCATTTATTACATTAGTAAAAACCTCTCAGGGCCACCCTTGAAATATAAACACGAAGAGAAACTTGCTCTAGCAGTTGTCCTCGCAGTCTAGAAACTGTGCCATTACAGTCTGCTTCGTACCACAGGTCGTCACAGATTCCAACCCTATGCAGTACTTGCTCAGAAGATTCCCACCAGCTTGCACAACTAAAATCTAAGGTATAATACAACATTGGGTAACTTTTTTTTCATATTTTTGTACAAAAGAGTATTTTATGACTCTTAATGCAAAACCTGCCTTTCTTTATATCGTAACCCACCCTCCTTCGATTCATCAAAAATACATGAAACTTTGTGCATAGAAATCATCCTTTTTGTAGTGTAATTGCACTACTCATTGTACAAATAGTTTATACATATTGCAATGATCAATTTACAACTTAAATCCTAAATTATTGATCCTTATCCAAATTTGGGTGAGAATTTTAATATACCCAACTTTAACAATTTGGCACTTAGGTTTTAGAATGCAAATTTTCTCCATTATGCACATCTGTAACATCCCTCTCTTGCACGCACTGAGCAAACTTATTCTTTGAGGACACTTGATTGCAAGTGATTCGGGTTATTATACTATTGGTCATTTCGATTATGATTATGAGATATGATGGATTTGATGATATTTTATTTTGATTGTATTTACGTAGACAGGTGATATTGACTAGGTTCTCCTGAGTGTGTAGGAATTTGGACATTGAGGATCAAGAGGCATCGATGATACCCCTTGGACTCTGGATCAATTCAGGGAGTGGACTATTGGGTTTGAATGTTGTTGATGTGACATATGTACATTTGATTAAGTTATGATGATTGATTATTATTGATGACATGATTCATTTATGGATGCAGGTTGATGATAGCTTGCCAACCAGACTCACATGTGGAGTAAAGGGGTCACGCGGGACAGCCTGATACATTGAGGGAGAAGTGTGTTAGCATCCCTGCCACAACCTATTAGCACTCTCGTTGTGGCTCAAACTATAGGTTAACAATTACCTAGTTCAAGAAGACCCACGATGTTTTGTGGGAAGACTGTAGCAGTCGCTTACGATGATTCTAAGGGGGGCGCAATAAGGTAGGGGAATTATTCCTTAGAGGCCCTTAGTCTCCCACAGGATCACCTGGAATATTATTGACTCCAGGGGTTTGACATCTACCAAACCGAGTCAAGAGGCGAGTGGCACCCTTGGAGCATGTAGTGCGTCCTAAATGGCACATCGTGCAAGGAAAATAGAAAGAGGTGAGTGGCACCCTTGGAGCACGTAGTGCGTCTTGAAGGGCATGCCATGATTTTAACAGGTAAGTGAATAAACCTAGTCAGACTTAAAATGAATGATTTGGTAAGTAAGGTTTAAAAACAATCTTTCCCTATTAAAAATGTCACTCAGCCTAGTGAAATTAAAACCTAGGTCTAAGTAGAACATGTGGTAAAAAGAAAAATTAATAATAAATAAACAAGTAACAAGAAGGGGTGTAATAAATTCAAACTTATTTATTAATGTCAAAATTATAATGGAGGATTAAATTTTTAAAAAGGGGTAATAGTTGTTTTTTTTATATACACTTGCTAAATTAATTTTTAATTAAAAAGGAAAAAGGGGTAAATGGTTGTTTTATCTATACTTGTTAAATTAATTTTTAATTAAAAAGGAAAAAAGGGTAAATGGTTGTTTTATCTACACTTTCTAAATTGATTTTTAGTTAAAAAGGAAAAAGGAATAAACTTGAAGAAAAGGGGAAACGTAAAGAAAAATTTGAATGTCTAACTTAGTAAGCGATAATCCCTTTGGAACTTTCTAATTATGAACTCAACTAGGAATTTAGTAAGGCATAACTCATTTAAGAAGTGTAAGGGAATTTTGGGACACTGAAGGGCATTTTTAGGAAGGCTCTTAGGTGCATAAGGAAAATAGGAATATTTAATTAATTAATTAAATTCATTTTCTGGTGCAACTAGGGGATCGAGCGACANAATTAACTGAAAAGGGAATTTAATGACAGTTTTGGAAACTAATTACTTAAAACCTATATAAAAAGGATGGATGAGAAGGAGTATGGATCTCATATTTTTGCATAATGTTAAGCTGCTGAAAGTTTACCTTGACTGAACTTTCTCTTCTGGGAGTTGGGATACCCAGCTCGAGTAACGAGTGGTAGCTCGACCTTGGGAGACAAGCTGGGTGATATCATTCTCTGCTGTTGTGTGTGTGGCCCCTTTGCATCTCAGGGGGCTCAAGGGGAATAATATTAACCCTACCATTGGCTGGGAGGTATCGGTGAGGTCAGATCTGTTGGAAAGTGAGAGATGGATGGAGTGCGCATGGGAAAACAACTCCGGAGCATTCACATTTGGCTAAGGTATGCCTGTTAAAGTTGTTACTTGCAATGGAATTTAATTTACACATGTTATTTTTCTGTTCTCAGTTGAATATTTCATTTCCTTGATCTTTCTTGCACCTACTTTCCTAAGGTATTTGTAATCCCCTTATGCTTGTTGTCATTGAATTGATTTCCCATGGCGAACCCAAGCTTTGATTACAATGACTTCTCTGCATTTGTTTTATTGTTTAATATTAAGAATAATTTTGTTTCTATCTTCTGTCCGTATTTCTTAAGTTATTAGTCTGTGCCTGAGCAGTTGGCCAGAAGCCGAATCAACATCCGTCACTCCGGTGTTTAAAGACCTGTATATTCAAATTCCCTTCTTTCCTATGCATGGATAATAAGTGAAGGATAAATTTCACCTAGTCATTTATCCCTTACTTATCTCTGTTTTTTTCTCTTATGATTAATCTCTAATCCTTGTGCCTTCTTGTGAATGAGTATCCTTGCATTTTAGATTGATTCATCATCGAATGATTGGTCTTTGCGCCTTCTTGTGATTGAGTATCTTCGTGCTTTGTTTTATTCATATATTATTGATTAGTCTTTGCATTTTGTTTGATTCATCGTTGTGATTTCTTGGCATATCATCACTGCGATTTCTTGGCATTTTACCCAACACTTGATTGGTGTAATCTCTTCATTTTCATTCATAAAACTCTGCATTGTGAATGATAAACCTCTGAGTTGAATGCAAATCCCTATGTTCTTGACCGATAAATCTCTGCCTGCATTTTTGAATGACTAATCTCAGCTTATTGAATGAATGTATCTTCGTTGTCCATTTGTGCTCAATGTTTGTTTTCCTACACCTAGTGTCTTACCTCCCACACTCAATAATTTAATTCCTTTGTTTCTCCGGGTATTAGCATGGAAACCCTAGGCAATTTTTCTTGGCGATATAACACAATGATTTTATATTTATCGTATTACGCAACAACTTCATTTATTTACTATGAGGTTTCATATATTTAAATGACAACATTATCAATCATTTACTCTGTGATTTATATATATATACTACAAACTTAATATACAAAGAGATATACCTACTGCTAATTTAATGTACACAGAGAAAAATATACAGTGAAATTATACATTGAATGAAAGTGAGTTACACACTGATTGATAACAAAATTATACAATTGAAAGGATAGCGTTTTGCATATGAATGTTAGTGTTTTTGTAGGTGAATTACCGTATGGTATTATGGTATTGACAATGTTGTGATTACTACTTTGTTGACTGTGTTTTCATCCATTATATAATTCGACAATGATATATAGTTTAATTTCTTGCTAAATTCCTTTTTATATTTGTTAATCCTGTGTATAAGAAAACGATATATTTGATTGATTAAATCGATATATTGTTCAAAGTAAAATGAATTGTATGGTTTAAAAGATAGTGATATATTTGATAAATCGATATTGTTTAAAAAGGGAGCAATATAATTGATTGATAAATCACAACAATTACCCCAATCACAACATTTATAATTTATTCACAACATTTACCCCAAATCACAACGATATATATTCGATTCATAAATCACATCAATTAAAAATTATATTTTATATATTTGTTATGAGAATAATCCATGTGTTTTAGTTTTAAAAGATAGCGAATCTAGGTTATGCATCAAGGTCAAGTTGTGTACAGGAAATTGTTGAGTTAAATAATTTGCAGATGAAACTCATTTTAATTTGAAGGGCCCTATGACATATCAAGTTATTTATTCATTTCACCTCAATGAGTTATGTTGTTAATTTGTATAATGATATTCAATTAGTGTTACAATTTACCTATAAATCGATGGAATTAGGGATTGGTTTCCCACCGTAATAAATATATTGGAAAGTTATGGTTTACCTGAATTCTTCTTATGATATTTAAAATGAAATGATAATAATATTAGATGCATAATAATATAGTTATTTTTAAATGATATATAATAATTAAATAGTATTAATATTATATATATATCAATGAATTCTTTTACTTATATAAAGATTTGTTTCAGGTACATGAAGGTGGCTTGTATAATAAATAGTGTAAATTACATGATGTTTAGATCATAGTGTGATGCAATGGCGTCACCGTGTTCCTTAAGGATAATTGTAAATGGTGGTTTCTCTTAGTTGTTTCACCACTTAGGTTTCCTTGTAGAAACCAAGAAATCCTTTGGTTAGTTGCACAATTTAATTTGAGTGATGTCTCCTTGCATATTTCAAACTTGTTGCTTAGGTGCTTGGGTATGGTCTTCATGTATTTTTGACATTTAATTTGGTCTCCTAGCGCGTTGGATTTTTCTTGGTTTATTTGTCGAGATATGTTATGTTGCACCATGGTTATTGTCGTGCCTATCACCTTGTTCCAGCATGATTCCTGATGAGGGGATCATTGCGTTCCCTGATAGATAAACGTGAATGATAACCTAGATGGAATCTTGTGCTTCCCGATGTGGACGTATTGTTCATTGTAATGGATGTCGGTTCTTGGATTTTGATGCAGGAGCATCGTTGCCAAGCAAGCGAAGAAGGACCACTCAGCGCATGGGAATCTTTCTAGAATCTCAACGTTGGCAGTCTCGGTGAATATTATGAATAACATCTGAACCTAGCAATTTTGAAGCATGCTTGAACTCAGTGCCAGAAGAATCCTTGAAGCACGCTTGAACGATTGCAAGTGAAGTGGGATTTTCCACTCCTACTCTGAAATGTGACTGGTCTAAGATAGTCATTAGGTTAGGTTTTGGAGTAAACAAGTAGTTGGGGGGAACCCTAAGAACCCTCTAAGATAAATAGAGGTTATGTACACCCAAATGAGGCTAACTACAAGTTAGTAGGAGATTTTTGAGTTCTTAGTTTCTTTTTTTATTATAGTTATAGCCATTTTTCACTTTTGAATATAACAAAGGAAAATTGACCCAATGCATGGTGTGGACATTGTTTGCAATTCCCTGTTATTTTGTTTCATGAATGAATGAATGAATTTCATTATGAGTAGATGGAACTATGAATGTTAGGATAAGTTTCAATTGTTTCTCTTCTAATTGAAGTGGTGCAAGGTGTGCACACAAAATGCAAGGAGTGCGTTGATGGGATCTGTTTCGGTTCTGAAGCTCAGAAGAGATAACACAAAAATTTCCCTTTGCAAGGAGTGAAAAGTGACTGTTGCAAGGTGTGCACAGTCGTCCATAGGAATTAAAATCTTGTATAAGAATCGGTTGCAATGTGTCCATCGAGCGAAAGGAGAATATCAGGAGGGCGGGAAGAATTTCTTTCTAGAAATCCTTCGGACCTCAGTTATCGAAATCCCTAAAACTCAAGGAGTGTGTTGGAAACCGAAACCTTCATGAAGGCCAAGCGCCAAGCTCAGGAGAGATAACACTTTCCATAAGTGTAGTCGAAGTCTAAGAGACAGAATCACAAGAGGTTCAAAGGTAGAGACCTTTGAAGACTTGGAAAATTTTCTAAGTCAGAAGAAATCAAAAGCTCAGGAAGAGGAGTAACAATGGTTGTTTGATCATATCACAAAGGATCAACAACCATCTTATTCAAGACAAGGAGCATGAGCTTTAACACTTTTCACACACAGGAGAAAGAACCCACCAAGATTTGATACTTGAACTTCCCAAAGTCTAGACTTCCGGTTTCCCAAAGTGAAATCATAGTTGTTGGATCGATCGAGTGAATCTCAACCGTCAGATATCATGAGCTCAGGTGGAAGCAATTTTGAAACTTGAAATTGCTGAAGCACGAAGATCCCAAGAGCCAAAGAAAAGCTGGACCATTAGATCTAGAAGGGTACATGTCGGTGGTTCGTGATATATAGAGGGAGACCAAGGCAATGCATTTAAACACTTTAAGCATGAAGAGTCAAAGAGCCGAGAGTCATCGATCTGTCAGTAGACACTTGTGAGTAGATCATGAGCTCTAGGAAATTTGTCATGGGATTTTTTGGTCCATGAAATTGCTTGTTTTATACCACCTTTTTCTATCCTTATTTACCTCCATTTCTATATTCCTTGAGATATTTTGTGTAACCACAAGGGTAAGAGTGCACCTCTATTATGTCATTGTGTGTATTAGTTCAAAAATGTTAGAGATTGGTTGGGGGTTACCCAAGAGAATCACTACTCTATGAAATCTCGCAGGAACAGAGAAAACACGGTCTGGAAAGATGATGCAATCAAGGATACAGTGTAGTCCATGGGTTTAAGATGCAAAAGAGGACATGTTCCATGGTCCAACATTAGGTTCCGTTAATCGGTTCAACCTTTGTGTATTTTTAGGAATACTTGTTGCCCTAATCTTGGGATGCTCTGTGCCCCACGGATTGTATAAAAGGCCAAACATAGATAGAGAAATATTATACAGTCAGTTAGATAGCTAAGAGTTATCCTGTATCAAGACTGAAACTTATGTAATCCCGTTTTATTTAATGAAAATTGAGTTTCTTCTGAGTTTCTGAGTTTTCATGGTAGTTAGTTCACCACATCCCTGATCGAGGAGTTGGGCCCACTCTTCTGGTCAAGTGTTTATGGCCTATGATATATTTTTGTTGTGGTTTTGTGTGGAATCTGTTATACTTGTGTCTTTTGCTTCATTTACAATTTTCCTTCTTTAATTGAATGTTACAGTTATTTATATTCTAGCATCAATAATCTAGTTTTTGTTCTTTATCTTACTGCAATGATTGTTTACTTGCATGATCAATATTGAAAGAAGAATTGTTTGCACATACAATGCACGGTAGCCTGTAAAACATTCATACCCCTGGGTTGAAAAATTAAGTGTATTTGGTGGTAAATCTAGACGATATACTAGACACCAATATTTTGGCGTCGTTACCAGGGAAGGCTTCCAAAGGCAGAAAATTATATCCATATTGATAATAGGATCAACCCCTTGTCCTGGGGAGGAACACATTACTTTTCCTTCTCTAGGTCCTGGGCATTTAAGTTTCTTTCGTTTTTCTTTTTACTTTCTTCTTTATGTTTTAGGGGCCACTCTCTCATCTTGAGAAGGGAAATTTATACCCTGCCTCAGGTCCTAAGAAATTAAATAGAATCCTCTGATAATTGAATGCTTTTATTTCCACCATTCATATGAGAGATCAGGCTAGAGGAAGAAACCATGGGGGAGGAAGACCTCCAAGAGGAAGGGGAAAAGATCAGGGTATAGAAACTTTCATGCAGGAAATAATTGCAAAATTTGAATCAGACCAACCACCTCAGACCAGATCAAGTACACCATCTCAAATCGCTGGTAGGGGAGGATATCAGCTTAGATCTAGGGGGAAATCAGTAAATCAACCTAAACTCTCCTCAACAGAAAATTTGGGACTCGAAGAAGAAGAGGTGGCAAGTCAGAAAATAGGGGATAAATACAGCCTGGGGATAGAAGAAGAATTTGTTTCACCCCGGGATCAAGGAAGTGCTGCGAAACTTGGGGGGACATTTTGGGAATATAATTCACCCCTAGGTTAGGGAAACCTTGTTCAAACAGAAGAAGACTTTGGGGAATCCTCCCACTAGGACAACCTTGAGGAACACTTTCACAACGAGGGACAAGGGAGTACAGATAAACATACTCAAATTCCTAGTGGGAATTTTTCAAAAACTCAAAGTAAGTATAAAAGTATGGCTAACTCATCACTTGAATTTCCAATTGGGGATATCACAGGGGAGTCTCCCATGAAATCTATCCCCTTCTCTACACTACCTAATTTTCATGGATGATCTATTGAAGACCCAAACACATTTCTATTTGAATTTGACATTGTTTGTCATGGGTATGATTATAGCTTTGATGCTCATAAGATAAAAATATTTCCTACTACTTTAAAAGGAACAACCATGAGATGGTTCATGGGATTAGGTGGAAACATTGTCACCACCTGGGAAGAAATGAAAACCACCTTCCTTGACAAGTACAAAGATTATTGCAAATCTCGAGATGTAAAGGAGGAGATATTTAAAATAGTACAGAAGGAGGATGAGAACATGGAGGATATTTTGGAACTCTTTAATTACAATTTGCAAAGATCACGAAACAGTGATCTAGACAAGGATATCTTGAAAATAATCTTTCTCTGAGCATTAAGGGAAGATTCCTTGGAACTATTGAATATGGTAGGAAAAGGGGACATATCAAAGTCAGACTTTGACGCAATCTGTGAATTCTCATTCCAATGTTCATGAGGAGCAGCCAGACAGAGGAAGGGGACTCAAATTACCAAACCATCCGGCAGTGGGGTCACAAAGATCAAACTTGGGAACCTACTGGAGGATTTGAGGACTGACATTTTGAACACCCTAACCTCACAAATGGACCTTCTACAAGAAAAAAAAAAGTAGATTGAGTCAAAAAAATCCATGGAAGTCTTTTGTCCTAGGTGTATAAAGAAACATTCGCAGCATGAATGTCCACTAAACACTATTTGCGCTATATGTGAGCAGAACCATGAGACTAGCGAATGCCCTTCTTTACCAGGATTAAAGGTGATCTTTCAGGAAGCAGACGAAGAAAAGGATCATCTCTACTTTATGGGACCAAAGAAGCCATGGCATCCACGACCACAGAACATAAATCAATGTATGCCTCAAGACTTCTCTCATTATTTCAATACTTCAAATTTCATATCTCAAACCATTCCTTTTTCACCATCATGGCCACAAAAGTATCAATACAAATATCCCACTTCTTGGAAACCATGCCCCCCACAGGATAATTCAACTGCCCCATGGTCCCAGAACTGGTGTGGCTCTAATCAAATAAACCAAAATCAACTTCCTTGGACTATGCCACCACAACAGTTCCAACAGTAACAACAATTACAACTACCCCCTAGTGTTTCTACTGATAACCCTCCTCTTCAGCCACAAATGCCTGTCCAATCCAACCCCAATACAAATAATAAAGGAGCTCAGCAGGTTGAGACACTTGGCCTCCCTAATTATGGAATTTATACCCTGTGATGTAATGAACTAAATCTTAAATCGGGTAGGGTAGTGAATGCCCAAAATTCACCAATAATTATTGAGCAAATTGATAATGAATTTCTAGATTCAGAACCTAAGAATGCATATAGGAAACTTAAAAACCCTATGAACCAACAATTTCCTCCTAATAACCCTATCACTAAGGAACATCACAATAATCCCCCCTACCCGGAAAGACTATCTCTAGAAAAACGACATCCTCATCCTGAATTTGACTTCTTGGGGGAACTGCAGAATTTATTCGTTAGAATTCCCTTACTCCAAGCAATGAGAGATGTGTCGATTTATGCGAAAATAATTAGGGAAAAATGTTCTAATAAACCTGGAAGGAAGCCTAAGGATCCACTTACTATCCATCTCATGAGGAAATTGTCAGACACTATGTTAGGAAAGTCTATACATGTTAAGTATGGAGACCCATGGAACCGTATTCTAACTATATAGATAAATGGGGTTAACATTCCAAATGTATTAGTAGATCTGGGAGCTACAATTAATGTTATAAGTTCTTCAACTACATCTATCCTTGGTATTCATGATTTCAAACCCACACCTACCATTCTGGAATTGGCAGACCGGTCTACTGTTAAACCAATAGGCAAATTGGAAGACATAACCATTTCGGTAGATTCATGGAAGTACCTTGTTGATCTCCTAGTTTTACAAACGCAATCCCCATTTGGAGGGCATCCTTTGATCCTTGGGATACCTTGGCTTGCAATAGCATATGCCTATATTGGTTGTCAGTTAGGAAATATGGTGATATCTAATGGAGGGGATACTAAAAACCTTATTATGTACCCTCTTGCAGAACGAAGTTCATCAAAAGGATCCGGACTCACCCTATTATGTAAATCCTCACCTATAAAAGGGATGGAGATTGATGAAGAGATAATACCAATCCTTACCATTAGTGAGGCCCTTTGTTTTAATAATAAGATGGAGGATGATACCATAAACACCTTCATCGGTGACTCTGACTCTGTTCCCAATCTTACTCTGTCATTTCTAGAATCAATTATGAATTGTAATGAACAAGACACTCTTGAATCAGAAACTAATATCAAGACTATCCCAGTCACACCACACAGTAGTGTCCCTATTGAAATTGAAGAAGGAAAGACATTGAATATCAATCCTGATCTCTCACTCACACAGTCTAAGCAATTACTTAAAATTATTCAGGAACAGAAAGAGGCCTTCGGCTGGGAATATATAGATATGAAAGGAATTCCCTCTGATTTATGTACCCATCACATATACATTCAAGAGGGATGTCAACCCATTAGACAAGCACAGAGGAGAATGAATCCCGCTTTGAAACAGATTTTCAAATATGAGCTGCATAAATTATTAGATGTGGGATTTATCTACCCAATATCGGATAGTCAATGGGTATCCCCAACTATCATTGTTCCTAATAAGAATGGAAAGTAGAGGATTTGTGTCGATTATCGAGAATTGAATAAAGAAACTCAAAAATGCCATTTCCCTCTTACCTTTGTTGACCAAGTCCTTGACACATTAGCCAGGAAAAGGTTTTTCTCCTTTCTAGATGGGTTTAGTGGGTATAATCAGATCCAGATAGCTCTTGAAAAATAGGACAAGACCACTTTCACGGGCCCATGGGGGACCTTTGCATATATAGCTCTTTCATTCCGTCTTTGTAACACACCTGCTACTTTCCAAAGGGAAATACTGGGGATCTTCTCTGATTTAGTCAATGGCAATGTTGAAATCTGCAGAGACGACTTTACTCCTTATGGGGATTCCTTCGAAGAAGACTTTGAAAATCTAGATAAAGTACTTAAAATATCATAGAAATGCATGTTTCTCTTAGCACAAAAAAGTGTCACATGCTCATGGAAGAAGGGGTTGCATTGGGACACTTACTTTCAACATCAAGGATCCGGGTTGATCCTACCAAGGTAGAGGTAATATTTCATTTTCCTACACCTAAGACACCAACACAGGTACGCAGTTTCATTGGTTATGTAGGCTATTTTAGACGTTTCATAGAAAAAATTTCTGAAATAGCACACCCTCTTTTTCAGTTAATAACCAAAGATGAAGAATGTGTGTGGACAGATGAATGTGAGACTACATCTGGACAAATAAAAGAACTAGTATGTAAGGCTTCGATACTTCGAGGACTAGATTGGAAGCTTATGTTTCATATTTCAGCTGACGCTTCTCACATGGAAGTGGGAGTTGTTTTGGGACAGCAGGAGGACAAGAAACCATACACAATATACTACATCAACAAGAACCTGACTCCAACTAAACTAAATTATACAATAAGAAAAAAGGAATTCTTAGCAGTCATCTATGCTATTAATAAATTCTGACACTATATTACAAGTTATCCCACTGTTGTGAACATGGATCATTCAACCATTAGGTATCTCATGAACAAACCTGTAACCCTGGGTCGAATCACGAGATGATTATTATTAGTGCAAGAATCTGATATCACCATCGTGGATCGCCCTGGGAAGGATAATGTAGTTGCAAATTTCTTGTCTAGATTAGAAAATGATACATAGGGGGAACCTGTAGATGATATTTTCCCATATGAACATCTTTTTGCAATTTCTACTCATGTTCCATGGTATGCAGATATTGCTAACTATCTTTCTACAGGAAAGGTGCCTCAACATTTTCCTTAGAGGGAATGATGAAAGATCATCCATCACAATGCCTATTACACATGGATTGAGGGATTCCTCTTTTACACTGGTCCTGACCAACAAATCCGATGTTTCATAAGAGAAGATGGTATTTATGATGTATTGAAGGCTGCTCATGGTGGTCCCTGTGGAGGCCATTTTGCAGATAAATGAACAAGTCACAAAGTGCTGCAAATGGGGTATTACTAGCCCACTATTTTTCAAGATTCAAGGAAGTATGTCTAGGGGTGTGATAGATGCCAACAAATGGGGTAGCTTGGTAAAGTAGACGAAATTCTCTTGAACCCCCAAGTAGCCCTTGAGACCTTTGAAAAATGGGCCATTGATTTCATGGGACCATTCAATCCCCCCTCACAACAGAAAGTCCATATTCTAGTCTGCAAGGATTATGTAACAAAGTGGGTTTAGGCGAAGGCAGTTGTAAAAGAAACCGAGCAAGATGTTTCAAATTTCTTGTTTGAAGAAATGTTTGCTCGATATGGATCCCCTAGAAAAAAATTCTCATATGGAGGAGCACAATTCACATCACATATGAGAGCAAGGTTAATGAAGGAATACGAGATCAAGCACAGGATAACAACTCCATATCATCCACAGGCAAATGTTCAAGTTGAGATCACAAATAAGGTACTGGAAAATATCCTCACAAAACCTATAGTGATTCATCGTCGATATTGGACAGAAAAGATGCCTGAAGCACTGTTGGCATACAGGACAACTTGGCGAAATACAACAAGATTTTCTCCATATGAGCTTGTCTATGGAAAATCTCCTTTGTTTCCTATAGAGTTTGAAATTAAAACACTTAGAAAACCCTTGAAGTAGTTTTGGATCTTTCATAAGTCGAGAAACATCATCTGGAGCAGCTAAATGAGCTAGATGAAATTCGATTATTGGTTGCCTAGAACACTGCTACAATCCAGGACCAACGTGCTAGATGGCATGACAGGTTTATCAAGAAGAAGACATTTCAAAAAGGGTATTGAGCATTACCATATGATTCCCAATTCAAGGATTTCAAGGGAAAAAGCTTCTCAAGTTGGGTGGGTCCATATGAAGTTGACAAGGTATTTGACAATGGGATTGTTAGACTGGTAACAATAGATGAGGCACATACTCCTCTGATAGCAAATGGACACCGCCTCAGAGTATATCATAAACCAACTTCTAAATAATCATTTGTCAAATGAATTTCTGATCAAACTAATTTTGAAATCATTCATATAAAGGATTCTCCTACTGCCCCCTCATCTTGAATAAAAAATAAATAAAACGATATATTAAAAAATAAAAAATAAATAAATAAAATATTTTTCTAATAAATTTGTGTTGCAGGTGCCCTTCTTGACAGTGAAATTTGCGAAGGAATCTCTAGAATTTCAAAAGATACACAACTTCTACAGTGACCGCTACTCTGATTGTCGCTACTCTGAGTTGTTGCCACTCCGGTTGTCGCTACTCGGAGCTGCATCTACTCCATTCATTGCTACTCTGGATGTCGTTATTTAAAAAAATGTTGATGTGTCCAATGTCGTTACTCTGAGCTGTCGCTACTCCTATTTCTGCTACTCCATTCGTTGCTACTTTGGATGTCATTATTTCAAAAAATGTCGATGTGTCCGATGTCGTTACTCGGAGATATCGCTACTCCTGTTGTCGCTACTCCATTTGCCGCTAGTCCAGGTGTCATTAGTTTAAAATTGTCGGTGTACTAGATGTCGTTACTTCGAGGTGTTGCAACTCCAGTCGCTACTACTCTTGGTTGCCACTACTCTAGTCTCCACTATTCTCTGGTTGTCGCTACTCTAGTCGTTTCTACTCCTACTGATGCTACTATGGTTGTAGTTACTCATCTACACTCCCACCAACATGAATACCAATATTTCATCTTCTTCCACTTCCGATTCCATCGCTCGATTCTACATTGTCACTCCATATTCCATGACTTTAGATGGCGTTATTCTTGTGATGATGATTCTCCATAATAGGTGAGTCGCTAGGTACATCCTAAACCAACTTTAATGGATTTGGGTAATATTACAAATGACATATGAATTCACACCCGAGGATGGTCTTCACTTTAAGTTTGGGGGATATTTTATGTCTTTTCCCAAAGAGTCATCATTACCCTCTTTAATCACATGATTTCGCAATCATTACTCAAATCTTTCAGATGATTTTGTACACATTGGGATTGGACACACCTACCAAACTGTTAATCATCAACCAAGATATTAAATTTGCTATCATATCATTGTCATTACTTACCTGCCACATCATTTAATTTAGAAAAAAAATAAAAAATCCATGACGCTTTCCACAATACATTTTCTGCAAAATTGTTTTTCTTTCCATTTCTCCTGAAATGGTCACCAGTACTCCTCGAGAAGGCACAATCGATGGAATATAATGGGTGGTGGAGTAGTAAGGTATGATCCAACAAATACTACACAGGTCCGTCTAAATCTAGAAGTCTAGCAAATTTTCCAGAATGCAGGCTGGGACATGTATTTTGAGAGGTTACAGGGATTCGATGCAAACATTACAACAAAATTCGTCGAAAATTTGGATGGAAGCTCCTCCAAGGTCTACGGATTAAAAATTAGAGTCATGGAGGAAACCATTACAGTAGCTAGTGGGTTTCCAATATCCGGTCAGCGATGGTTTGTTAGGAAAACACCACTCTCGAAATTTCCAGAGCTGTTTTTGCGTGAAGGAAAAGAAGTAAAGTCGAAAGGGAAATGATATGAATGGAATTATCTACCACCTCCATGGGATGAGGTAGCATTGTTCATCATAAGGTATCTAACATGTGAAGGCCTCCCCTCTAACATTTACAAATATCATCTCAAATTGCTCACATCTCTATGTTTCCAACAACACATAAACATTCCCTATGTTTTGTGGAATAGCGTTTAGTGGATGGTGCAAGTATCTTAGCACTCATGCCAAACACTCAAAACCCTCACAAATCATGGCCTTATTAAGCTACTACTCATGCATGCACTAGAACAGACCCATGTGAGTTGGCTGCAGTTCATAAGACTCTCGGAAGAGGAATTGGAAGAACTTATCTGAGAACTTATATGAGAAGTAGCAGAAACCCTAGCAGAGAGAGATGGGCTGAGCAGGTTGGCAGAGGCTGCTAAAACTATTGTAGAAGGGAAGAGAACGGGCGCTAATACACAAGAATCAACCTCAGATGAATATGAGGAAACAAGGAAACCATCAGTGGAAGTTAGAGAATTTGGGGGAATGAGGCAGGTCATTAACCTAGATTCAGAAGAAGAGGAAGTAGAGGGCTCTATTCCTCCATACCCTTTTCCTAAACAAGAAAGAGATGTTGCTACTCCCTCAATAGATGAACAAGAAAGAGATGTTGCTACTCCCTCAGTAGATGAACAAGAAAGAGATGCTGCTACTCCCTCGGAAGATGAACAATAAAGATATTCTTCTATTCTGCCCACAGATTATCATGATATGGATGTTGATACCCCTTCATCTGATGAGAAGGAGAGGAATGTCTCTACTCCTCCAATCTATGAACAAGAGGTAACTGACGTTGTCACAAAAGAACCAGCACCAGAACTTTTTGAATTTACTGTATGTGAAGATGATGCAGGTAATGAGTGACACTATAACACAAGAACCAACATCAGAACAAGTCATTCCTGAAAACCCTATTTTTTAAGACACAACAGCTACTCCTTCAGTTTTGGAGCAAGAAATGACTGACGTTGTTACACAAGAACCAGCATCAGAGCATGTTTCTCCCGAAAACCCTAAAAAATAGTTGGGTGTTTCTATTTGATCTATGTGGATATTGGTGGCCACCCACCATTTCCAATTGGCTCAAAACAGTTTTCTGGCAATTTTGGAAATTTACTATTTTTAGCAGTTTTTAACTTCCGAGGCCATTTTGACGCCCTAATCGATGTTTTTTGGGAAAAAAGGTTTGCAAAATATAGGTTCCTTCAATATTGTTACTAAAATTAATCTCCTCAATGATACCTTTCCAACGGGCTATCATACGCCTAAAACGGATATCGTATGCAAAAGTTACGACCCCGAGAAGTTGATGTACTAACTTACCCAAACGAGGCCCACATGACATTTGGTGCTTCATCTCCTATGGTTAGGTTTTTGGATGTCTAGGGTTTTTGAAATTCCTTCTTATTGTAAAAAGGCATTTAAAGCCTCATTGTAATAATATTATTGCGAATGTGAGTAGCCATCACATCTCTTCTCAGAGATAAGCTACCACGATTCTAGCGAGTCTTTCACTCTATATTTTTACAGTCTCTGTACATTTCTTTCATTAATAGAAATCATGTATTACTATATATCTGTGTTTATGGTTGTATCTCTGATACATTTATGCTATACTATTGAATATATGAGATATCTTTTTGCATTTATTTATTATATCTCCGCTCTCATTTCGTGCCGAAAATAATCCGGATCAATGGTATCAAAGTAGGCTATTATTGATCGTTTTCTTTTTCCAGTGCATGTCTCCGATGAGGTCCGAGTATAGAAAGTTGGGTCTCGAGCTTGTCTCTCTTGAGGAAAATTTCGCTTGCACACCTAAGAAGCCCTCAATTGTAGAAGAAAAGAAAACTGACGGAGCAGACGATCTTATCAGTCTATTGCTTGAGCAAGCTCTCACGTGACAGAGGGACGAAATGATGGAGAATTTTTCCCACATTCTTTAACACCTGCCAATAGAAACAGGTGCGTCTTCATCAAGTGGCCACTTTGGAGGCACCTCTCCTTTCAAGGTACAAGTTAATTATGATATTCCTATATTTGAAGGACAGATAGATGCAAAAGCCCTAGACAAATGGTTAAATCTGCTAGAAGGTTATTTCTCTGTTCACAATTTTTCTAACAAAGAAAACATCACTTTCTAACTCAAAACTCTCTCCCATGTCAAACATTGGTGGGAAACTTATTGGGAGTAGAGTTCCATAGAGGATTCTGGAATATATGGGGCCGAGGCCACTTGGGATTGTTTTTTGCATGTGGTAAAGGAACAATATTACCCTGCTAGAAACTATGAGGACCAATACATGAGATGGACCACACTGCGGAAAGAAAGGGGCCAAGTAGTTTCGGAGTTCACAAATACCTTCCATACCTTGCAAACCAAGCTGGGTATCAAAGAATCCGAATGACATTTGGTTCTGAAATACCGTGGGGCTCTACATAGGTAAATTCAAACTGAAATGGATTTTCTGGTCATCTCATCACTCGATGTTGCCTATCGATATGCTATTAAAATCGAGCAGAAATTTAAGCACCAGAACAAACGAGAGTTCAGGTCTGCAACTCTGCAACAACCAAAGTATGAAAAATACAACCATAACAAATAGTATCCTAAAAACCATTCCAAGACACAGGAAAAGAAGGGTCATGGGAAGACAAATAAGGACACTGGAAAATGGTGTGATTTCTACAAAATCCTCTTGCACAACACCAATGAATGTCTCTCAAAATAGTCATTGGTCGTTGATATCAAGGACAAGGAGATGAATACTGATTCAGAATATGATTCTAAAAATTTTGGTAAAAGATAGATCATTGACACAGACACCACTTCTACTGTCGCGACCGCAACAATTCAACCAGAAGAACCAACAGATCCTGAAGAGGGGGAGTTCCTTTTTCATTCATAGATGTGGGTGAAGGGGACCTCGTTGCATTTTATTGTTGATAGCAGAAGCTAGAAGAACCTTATCTCAACAAACGTCATCAAACAGTTGGGATTGTCGACAACACCACACCCACAGCCATACAATATCAGGTGGCTTCGCCAAGGATGAGATCTTCGTGTCAAACAACAGTGTCGATTTTCATACAACATCCATCCCTTCAAGGACAAGATATTATGCGATGTTTCCCCACTGGATGTCTGTGATGTTCTCTTGGGCTAGCCATATATGTGGAAGCACCATGTTGTTTATGAGTCTTGACCCCATAGTGTCATTTTTACTTTTGGGGGTCATCTCTACATAATACCAGAGGTAGTTCCGACTATTGTTCCACCTAAAAAGTTTCGCAAGGTAGTATCTCATACTGCAAAATTTAGCTTGTTCATAATCTGTTCAAAAGAAGAACAAAAGGACACTGAAACCACTATAGCCTTGCCCCAAGCACCTTCTATCCAACAGAAGTAGGTCGACAAGGCTGCAGCAAAATGCAAAGATTCCTTCAGCACATTGTCCTCTTATATATATCAACTTGTTGAACAGCCTCAGCCTCAATAGGTTCGTGATAGAATTCCACAAACTGAGTAGCGCGACGTCTCCAGCAAGGCAAGTAGCTCACCAAGATTCAGATTCAGCAAACACTTTTTCCTCTCCCCCGGGCACTCAACACAATGGATACCATTACTTCCCAAGGAGGGAGGATTGATCCAGGTGGATATTGGTGGCCACCCACCTTTTCCAACTAGCTCAAAACAGTTTTTTGGCAATTTTGGAAATTTATTATTTTTAGCAGTTTTTAACTTTCGGGGCCATTTTGAGGCCCCAAACGATGTTTTTTGGGAAAAAAAAAATTCAATATGGAACTTCCTTCAATAATACCCCTAAAATGAATCTCCTTGACGATACCTTTCCAATGGGCTATCATACACCTAAAACAGAGATCGTATGCAAAAGTTACGACCCCGGGAAGTTGATGTACTAACTTACCCAAACAGGGCCCACATGAATTTTGGCTCTTCATCTCCTAGGGTTAGGTTTTTGGATGTCTAGGGTTTTTGACATTCTTTCTTATTTTAAAAATTCCTTCAGAGCCTCATTGTAATAATCTTCTTGCGAATGCGAGTAGCCATCACATCTCTTCTCAGAGATAAGCTGCCACCAATCTAGCGAGTCTTTCACTCTGTATTTTTACAGTCTCTGTACATTTCTTTCATTATTAGAAATCTCGTATTACTGTATATCTGTGTTTATGGTTGTATTTCTGATACATTTATGTTATATTATTGAATATCTGCGATATCTCTGTGCATTTCTTTATTATATCTCCACTCTCATTTCCTGTCGAAAATCATCCGGATCACTATTCCAAAAGAAGTGCGAGTTAAATAAGAGCCAGGCATAGAGGATGCATGCAATGAAGCTCAAAATGAGGTTCCTCCTAGGGGATGGGATGAATAAATTCCTATCAAATAGGAATTTGTCGAATTTTGTGCAAGGAAAAGAAACCCTATTTAGGACCGTTATAG
The DNA here is from genome assembly GCA_032191745.1 of Picea mariana. NCBI lineage: Eukaryota > Viridiplantae > Streptophyta > Pinopsida > Pinales > Pinaceae > Picea > Picea mariana. The sequence continues at coordinate 144,429 of JASDQU010101610.1, read as the reverse complement.
GAAAGCCTTTAGAGAAAGTCTACAATTGAGGATTGAGAATGCCAAGATAAAGAAGCAGGTGCTCCACCTGAACAAATGAGCAAAAATATACAAAAGAATTTCCAAGGAAGCAGTGAGGAGAAATGTCAAGGAGACTATTTCGGAAGCTACCCAAACTGTCGATACTCCCACAGTATCGACAACTACTCAAACTGCTAACACTCCCAGAGTAACAACAACTGCCCAAACTAAGTTGGTGTTGCATACAGTAGCTACTCAGAACGAGCCTATCTTGCACACCTCTACAGTACCAACAGCCACTCAGAATGATCCTATTTTTTACACTTCCACGGTAACAACATCTACTCAAGCTGAGCCAATGACAGATACAACAGAAGCTTAGGTAGTTTTTTTGAAAGCTGAGATACAAAAGTAGAAGAAAATTGTAGCCCAGTTTCGGAAAGGAAATGTCCTTTCTTCAGTGCACATAAGGACATTGAAAGACATAAGGGAGAAGGCTTCTAGATTCGTTGGTGACTATGAGGAAAATTTGGAAGAAGAGAATAACAATGGAGAGAAACATAAGGAAAATGTTACAGAGATGGAGGCACGGATACAGAGGTTAAGAGATGACAAACATGAGATGTATGATATCACCCAATAGGTAGTAACATGTCGCTCCCCTTCTCTCATCTATTCATTGTTCCTTCATGAAAAGTATTTATTTTTCTATCTGGAATGTATTTACCAGGAGATGGTTTATAATATTAAAGACCCCATGCAGTTTCTTAGGAATTTGAGAAGTCATGACATCCTCACACAACATATCATGTGTGAGCCTTACATGCACAACTACCTGCTAAGAGATGATAAAAAATTCAATCCAGTTCCTTATGTGGGAGATGTCCAATTGAGGGCCTTCCTTTCCTACACCATTAAGAAGGTGAAGTGCAAGAAGGCACTTGATTCTTTCGAGGAAAATCAGGTACACAGACCCCTTCATGTTAGAATGGAGAACTTTCAAGATACATAGATCATCAACAAACATAACTATTTCAAACAGATTCCTAATTGGCCACAGAATATGGAAACTACATAGCAATGGTGTGTTGATCTTTGCATAAAACAGTTGACCCATTGCAAGGAAGAGGCACTTGAAAACTATGACCAGAGATGGGCCTTATCACCACCTACTTCCAGGAAACGAGAATCATTTGGGGCTCCCAATTTTCATAGAGCCATGGAAAGAATATCCAGGTATATAACATGTATGAGGTTTTGTGGGGTTTGATGGATAGGTTTGAAATTTTCATTCCCCATCATTTGGATGCCACTTGATCAATATCAACCTGATTACAAGGTCCAAGGAGAATGCTGGAAGGATATAATATTGACTGGGCGATATAAGTTTCTAGGGACAGATATGGATGAGGCATATGAAATAGCAGAACTTCATGCCCAACATCAAGGTTCCAAACCAAATCTGCGAAAGAGACGGCCTAGACGAGGATGTGCATGTGACTAAAGTTTTGGGGAGATGTTGGCCCATGAAATTGCTTGTTTTCTGCCACCTTTTTCTATCCTTATTTACCTCCATTTCTATATTCCTTGAGCTATTGTGTGTAACCATAAGGGTAAGAATGAACCTCTATTATGTCATTGTGTGTATTAGTTCAAAAATGTTAGAGATTGGTTGGGGGTTACCAAAGTGAATCACTAATCTCTGAAATCTTGTAGGAATAGAGAAAACATAGTCTAGAAAGATGATGCGATCAAGGATGCAGTGCAGTCCATGGGTTGAAGGTGAAAAAGAGGACCTGTTCAATGGTCCAACATTAGGTTTTGTTAATCGGTTCAGCCTTTGTGTATTTTTAGGAAGAGTTGTTACCGTAATCTTGGGATGCCATGTGCTCCACGAATTGTATAAAAGTCCAAACAGAGATAGAGAAAGATTATCTAGTTAGTCATGTAGCTAAGAGTTATCCCGTATCAAGACTGCAACTTATGTAATCCTGTTTTATTTAATGAAAACCAAGTTTCTTCTGAGTTTGTAAGTTTTCGTGGCAGTTAGTTCACCGCAACGCTGATCGGGGAGTTGGGCCCTCTCTTTTGGTCAAGTGTTGCCAGCCTATGATATAGTTTTGTTGTGGTTTTTTGTGGAATCTGTTAGACCTATGTGTTATTTATATTCTAGCATCAATAATCTAGTTTTTGTTCTTTATCTTACTGCAATGATTGTTTACTTGCATGATCAATATTGAAAGAAGCACAATATACACATACACTGCACCGTGTCCTGTAAAACATTCAGACCCCTAGGTTGACAAATTAAATGTATTAGGTGGTAAATATAGATGATATACTAGAAACCACCATGAGTTTTAGTTGGTAACTAAGATTATTGAATCCCGAAGGTCCAAAGACCCAAAGTGAATCTGAGCCATCAGATCTGGAAGAAACTTGGCGAAGATCTAAGAACTCCGGGTAAAGTCCTGAAGAAATCTATAGTGATCAGATTCAGGGGAGATGTGGCATGAATCCATGCACTCCGGGTAAAGACCTGAAGTAAACCTCAACCATTGATTTGAGGTGTACATACATTAGTAGATTATAGCATTCTGACAAAGTCATTGGGGAAAGGGTGAAGTTTGAGATTTCAAATATCTAAATTCTGAAACCCAAAGGAGATATCGACCATTGATCGAGAGGAGGGTCTCAGGACCATTGATTTGGGTTGAAAGGTCAAACACCCAAGGTAGAAGTTGGACCATTGGTTGTGAGGACAAGTTTCTGCAGATCATTCGCTCCATAAAATTGGAGTACGAAGGAAGGCGAGGTTTGAGATTTCAAAAACATGAAGTCTGGAGAATCGCAGAGATCAAAATAGTTGATTGGAGGGGATAGGTGTCAGCAGATCTTCTGCTCCAGAATATTTCTTTGCAAAGGATACTAAGGTTTGAGATTCGAAAATTATGAAGTTTAGAATTTTGAATCGATCACAGCCGTCGATCAGAGAGAGGGAGATCTAGACCATTGATTCCAAGGAAGATATCTCAATCGTCCATATGGAATCACCGTCAAGATTTTGAGATCGACAATCATCTCGCATTGCGGGGACAGGAGTTGTGTGGACTTTAAAAAGTCGAGGGCGGGCCGCAATCCATACCATGGTTTCACTAGGGAGACATGTGGAGGCTCGAGGAGAATTGTGGGCCCAAAGGTAGTTTGTCTTCAAACCACTTGTGGTCTCACCCGTAGTCACATGGTCATGCCCAAGGTCACATTGAAGGAGGAGACGAGATAAAAGGTGTTAATGCCCGATACTTTGAGATTTTCACAGAGCATGAAAGGGAAGATCACAGGTTTCATGAAGCCTGCACAGGGAGCCAAGGGGACCAGATTTTTAACATATAATGAAACCAATAACGTTTCAGAGACTCACCCAACTCTAGAAATGAAGATCCTGACAGGGAGGTCGTGCATCGCTTAGGAGAGAAGGGGGTATGCAACAAGTGGTATCATAGCTAAATTTTTTCTTGTAGACATCAGGAAAAGGATAGGAGACATAAGAACTCAAAGTTGTACTTTGTGTGTGACAGACAGTTAACACAATGCCACTGAGGAGATGAGTGGAACCACCTTTATCCAATTGAGCTGTAGAAAGGTAGATGAGAGAACTTCATGCAATATTAGAGGCGATGGAGGCAACATAGAGGAGAGGACTTGATGATGGAGACATCAACGATGTAGAGAGCGAAGAAGTAGAAGCCAAATAAGATGCAAGAGAGGATGTTGTTGAAGAACGCTTGCTGAGAGCAGTTGCCAGATTGGGAGGCTGAGCCAAGATAGAGGTCCCAATGTATGAGTTAAATTTATATGTTGAAGAGTTGTTGGATTGGGTAAGATCCATGGACAAACATTTTGAATATGAAGAGGTCAATGAAGAGAAAAAGGTGAAACAAGTTGTCACTAGGCTAAAAGGACATGCAATGCTATGGTGGGATGAACTACAGGATGAGAGGAGAAGCAAAGGTAAACAAAATATAAAGAATTTGGACAGAATGGAAGCCAATTTGAAGGCTAGGTTCATGCCCAAAGATTATCAAATCAATCTTTTCAGGAAGATGCAGAACCTGAGACAGAAGGGGATGACAATTAAGGAGTACATAGAGTAGTTCTATAGACTGAATCTTAGAAATGGAAAAAGGGGGAGAGATGAAGAAAAAGTTTCCAAATATATAAATGGCTCGAGATATGAAATCTATGATGAGCTCATCATGATGTCAGTAAGGACAGTGGATGATTCTTATCAGTTTGCGCTGAAGGAAGAGGAGAAGTTGGTCCAAAAATAAAGCCAGTGAGGAAGAGGTAAAATCCCAGCCCCAAACAAAAGCAGGTGAGTTACCCATGAAAAGGCACATAAGTCTAAGGATGAGGCTGAGAAACCACACAGTCACTCTGAAAGAGGAGGAAGTTCCCAAGGAAGACAGGGTGGTGAGAGAAGTTCTTCTAGAGGAAGAGGAAGAAGAGGAGGAGGAGAAGTAAGATGTTATGCCTATGGAAAGATAGGGCACATGTCTTAGGAGTGTCTCGAGAAAAAGAAAGAAGGAGGAGGTTAAGCTCTCATTTCATAAGCACAGAGAAGGGATGTTGAAGAATAAGGAGAAGAGGATGGAAGATCCCTGATGTTGAGAAAGGTTCTCTTAAAAAAAGAGGCAGAAGTTGAAAATGCAGTGAAGAGGAACAGTCTCTTCAAAACATCTTGCAAGACTAAATACAAGGTGTGCAAGGTGATAATTGACATTGGGAGCACTGACAACTTAGTATCCATAGATATGGTGGAGAAATTGGAGTTGGATACAACTGCACATCCGAAGCCATACAAAGTTTCATGGTTGCAGAAAGGACACCAGGTAATGGTTACTAAACAATTCTTGGTTGAATTTAATATAGGAGGATATAGAGATGAAATTCTATTTGATCTAATTCCCATGGATGTATGCCATATTTTGTTGGTAATACCATGGCAGTTTGATAGGAATGTCATTCATGATGGGAGGAAGAATATATTCACCTTGGAGAAAAATGGTAGAACACACATGTTGTTGCCAATAGAGGAGAAGAAGGTGAAAGAGGAAGCCAACAAAAGCATACCTCTTATGAGTGGGAAGGAACTCCTAAAATAATTCAAGAAAGAATAGGTGATGCAATTCATTGTGGTGAGAAAACCCAAAGTTATCCTTACAAGTACTTCGATGGATGATTTGCCTTAAGAATTTCAGGACTTATTGGATAATTTTGCTGACATAGTGGTGGATAAGCTGCCTAGCTCACTTCCACCCATCAAAAGTATCAACCACCATATTGACTTGATACGAGAATCAAGTCTGCCAAACAAAGAAGCATACTGAGTGACACCTCGAGAGAATGAGGAAGTGAAGAACCAAGTCCAGGAATTGTTAGACAAGGGTTTGGTCAGAGAAACCTTGAGTCCATGCATAGTACCAACTTTGTTGATTCTAGAGAAGGATGGAGGACAGATAATGTGTACAAACTCGAGATCCATTAACAAGATAACCATTAGGTATAGATTTCATTTACCAAGAATGTATGATTTAATGGACTATTTAAGTGGAGCAAATTTATTTTCTAAAATAGATTTGAAAAGTGGATATCACCATATTATAATGAGAGAAGGTGATGAGTGTAAGAGAACATTTAAGACAAATGAAGGTTTGTATGAGTGGCTTGTTATGCCATTTGTCTTAACAAATGCCCTGAGTACTTTTATGTGGCTGATGAATGAAATATTGAAATATTTCATTGACAAGTTTGTGGTTGTATATCCGGATGATATACTGATATTTAGCAGGACTAAAGAGTAGAATTTGAGACACATGACACTAGTGATGAGGAGATTACAACAGGAGAATCTATTGATAAATCTGAAGAAGTCCTCTTTTATAAAGAAAAAACTCATTTAATTGGGTTTTGTGATCTCTTCAAATGAACTAAAGATGGATCCAAAGAAGGTGAAAGCAATCAAAGAATGGTCATCACCATGGAGCATGTTTGAGGTAAGGAGCTTGCATGGATTAGCAAGTTTCTATAGGAAGTTCATCAGATACTTTAGTGGAATTTGTGCACCAATGATGGATACATTGAAGAAGAAGAACAAGTATTTTAAATGGACAGAGGAGGCCGAGAGGAGCTTCAATATACTGAAGGATAAAATAACAGAACAACCAATTATGGTCTTTCTGAATTTTGAAAATACATTTTAGGTGAGATGTATTGCAAATGGAGTTGCAATTGGAGCGGTTTTGAGCTAGGACAATAGACCTCATGCCTATTTCAGTGAGAATATGAATGAGACCAAGAGAAAATAATCCACATATGATAAGGAGTTTTATGCCATAATTCAAGCCTTGAAGAAATGGAGACATTACCTTGTCCCACAGGAATCTGTCTTGGATAACGATAACCAGGCTTTACAATTCATAACCAGAGAGGAAAAATTGAATCAGAGGCATGCAAAATGGGTTGCGTTTATGCAAAATTTTACTTTTGTCATAAAATATATTGCTAGGAATGCTAACAAAGTTGTTGATGCATTAAGCAGGAGATGTTTGATTCTATAGGAATTTCAGGTAAAGACCTTGGGGTTTGAACACATTAAGGACATATATTGTGATGATGCAGATTTCAAGGAAGCATATGAAGCATGTGCAAATCCTATGTTGAGAGACAAGAGCCATTGGAAAAAATATACGATTCAAGAGGGACTACCAAGAACGCAAAGAGGATTTGCTTCCATATTTGTGGTGGTGGATATATTTTGAAAGATGGAACACTTTATCCCATGCTGTAAGACCAGTGATGCAACACATTTTGCAAATCTATTTTTCAAGGAAGTTTTGAGACTTCATGGCCTACCGAGAAGCATTGTCTTGAACAAACACACAAAATTTGTTGGTCACTTTTGGAGGACACTGTGGAAGAATTTGCGGACATATTTGTCCTTCAACTTAGTTTATCACCCTCAGACAGATGGACAAACTGAGGTGGTAAACAAAAGTCTGGGAACCTTATTGAGGAGTCTGGTCACTGAGCACCATAATCAATGGGATTAGATTCTTCCAGAAGAAGAATTTGCATATAATGACTCACCAAATAGGAGCACTAGAAAGAGCCCATTCCAAATATTGTATGGAATGCAACCTATGGTAGTATCTGAGTTGAGAGACTTGGAACAGAGTGAGATCGGGAGCATTGTAGTAGAAGATTTTTATGCAGAAATGCAGAAGCTCGATAGCCATATCAGAGGACAGCTGTAGAGTCATAACCATGAGTACAAGCACATAGCTGATCAACATCGCAGAGAACTTCAATTTGAAGTAGGAGATCGGGTTCTAAGACATCTCAGAAAATAAATATTCCCTAGGGGGACATATAAAAAGCTAAAGATGAAGAAGATAAGGCCATGTAAGATCTTGAAGAAGTTTGATGCAAAATCCTATGAGATTGAGCTTCCATATGATGTGGGCATATCACCCATATTCAATTTTTCAAACCTGTATCATTATAGGAAAGATGACACAAAGGGATCATAAGATTAAGAGAAGATTCAGTGGGAGAAAAAAATGCCTATAGCATAAAAAACACAGAAGGAGAATATTGTTGATCAGAGGATTGGAAAGAAGACCAAAAGGAAGACCTATTTTGAATATCTACTCAAGCGGAAGGGACACCCAATAGAATATGCTAATTGGGAAAATGAAGCTTCTATCAACAAGCATGGAAAGTCACTGTAGGAGCTCATGGACAAAAGTCCATGAATTTTTTTTAAGGGGAGTATGATGCAAGAACATCGTTGGAAAGCAAGCGGAGCAAGACCACTCAATGCATGTTAATATTTATGGAATATCAACACTGAAAGTATCGATGAATATTATGAAGCACATCCAAACCCAATGATTTTGAAGCACACTTGAACTCAGTGTCAGAAGAATCTTTGAAGCACGCTTGAATGAGTGCGAGTGAAGTGGGATTTTCCACTCCTTCTCTGGAATGCGACTGGTCTAAGATAGTCATTAGGTTAGGTTTTGGAGTAGACAGGTAGTGGGGGGGAAACCTAAGAACCCTCTGAGATAAATAGAGGTTATGTACGCCCAAATGAGGCTAGTTGCAAGTTAGTAGGATATTTCTGATTTTTCAATTTTTGTTTTGATTATAGTTGTAGCCATTTTTCACTTTTGAATATAAAAGAGGAAAATTGACCCAATGCATGGTGTGGACATTATTTTCAATTCCCTATTATTGTGTTTCATGAATGAATGAATGAATTTTGTTATGATTATATGGAAATGTGAATGTTAGGATAAGTTTCAATTGTTTCTCTTCTGATTAAAGTGGTGCAATGTGTGCACACAGAAAGAAAGGAGTGCGTTGACAGGATTTGTTTCGGTTCTGAAGCTTAGAAGAGATAGAACAAAACTTTCCCTTTGCAAGGAGTGAAAAGTGATTGTTGCAAGGTTTTCACAGTCATCCGCAGGAATTCAAATCTTGTGTAAGAATCAATTGCAAGGTGTGCACCGAGCAAGAGGAGAACACAAGGAGGGCGGGAAGAATTTATTTCCAGAAATCATTCGGACCTGAGTTATCAAAATCCTTGAAACACAAGGAGTGCAAAGGAAACCAAAACCTTCACGAAGGCCAAGCTTGGAAGAGATAACACTTTCAAGAAGTGTAGTCGAAGTTCGAGAGACAGACTTGCAAGAGGTTCAAAGGTAGAGACCTTTGAAGACATAGAAAATTTTCTAAGTCAGAAGAAATCAAAAGCTCAGGAGGAGGAGTAAAAATGGTTGTTGGATCACAATGGGAAGGATCAACAACTGTATGATTCAAGACAAGGTGCACTAGATTTAATGCTTCGCACGCATAGGAGAAAGAACCCACTAAGATTTGAGACTTGAACTTCCTGAAGTCTGGAGTTCTAGATTCCCAAAGTGAAATCTCATTCATTGGATTGATCGAGAGAATCTGGACCATCAAATATCGTGAGCTTGGGAGGAAGCAAGTTTGAAACTTGAAATTCCTAAAGAGTGAAGAGCTGTAGATATGAAGAAAAGTTGGACCATTATATCCAAAGGGGTATGTGTCGATGGGTCATGAGATCTAGAGGGAGGCCAAGTCAGGCGTTGAAACACCTGAAGCTCAAAGAGACAAAGAGCAGAGAGTCATTGATCTGTTAGTAGACACTTGTCAACAGATCGCGAGCTCCGAGAAATTTTCTGTGGAATTTTTAGTTGGGAACTGAGATCGATGAATCCTGAAGGCCCAAAGACCTAAATTGAATCTGAGCCATTGGATGTGGAGGAGACGTGGTGAATATTTGAGAATTCCAAGTAAAGTCCTGAAGAAATCTATAGTCGTCAGATTTATAAGAGACATGGTGTGAATCTGTGCACTTCGGGTAAAGACCCAAAGTAAAACTTGGTCATTTATATGAGGTGGACACGCGTCAGTACATTATATCCTTTGGACAAAGTCATTAGGGAAACAGTGAAGTTTGAGATTTGAAATCTCTGAAGTCTAAAAACCAGAGGAGATATTGACTGTTGATCGAGAGGAGGGTCTCATGACCATTGATCTAGGTTGAAAGGTCAAACACCCAAGGTAGAATCTGGACCATTGGTTTTCAGGACAGGTGTCTATAGATCACCTGCTCCGAAAGATTGGAGTATGGAAGAAGGCAAGGTTTGATATTTCAAAACCTCGAATTTTAGAGAACCACAAAGATCACAGCCATTGATTGGAGGGGACATGTGTCAGCAGATATTTCACTCTAGAATATTTCTATACAAACGAAACCATGGTTTGAGATTCAAAAATTCTAAAGTCTGGCATTCTGAATCGATCACAGCCGTCAATCGGAGAGAGGGAGATCTAGATGGTTGATTCCAAGGAAGAGATCTCAGTTGTCTGTCTGGAACCACTGTCAAGATCATGATATCGATGGTCATCTCCCATTGTGGGGACATGAGTTGCACGAACTTTAAAAGGTCGAGGGCAGGCTGCAATCCATACCATGGTTTTTCCAAGGAGACATGTGGAGGCTCAAGGAGAATTGCAGGCCCAAAGGTAGTTTGAAATCAAACCACTTGTGGTTGTGCTCGCAATCACGTGGTCATCACCCAAGGTCACATTAGAGGAGGAGTCAAGAGAAAAGGCGTTAACGCTAGATACTCTGAGATTTTCATAGAGCGCGAAAGGGAAGATCGTAGGTGTTTTGAAGCCTGTGAAGGGAGCTGAGGGGACCATAGTTTTAACACAGAATGAAGCTAATAAGGTTTCCTATAGTCACCTGACTCGAGAATTGAAGATATTGACTGGGAGGTTGGGCAACCCTTAGGAGAGAAGGTGGTCAAAACCAGTTTTGTAACGCCTTAATGCTTTGAGTTTTTCACATTGTAGAGGTTTTAATTACTGGTCATCGTAGCCACTGTGTCGGGTTGTTGATGTTGTCCTTTATCTTGCAGGCATGTCTTGCTTGTGACGACTGATAGTCATTTTTATCTATCTATTCATTATCACATGTTTAGCCTAGTTGCATGACATTCTATTGTGTTAAGTCGTTGTGGTATGTTTCCTCATCTGCATGCATGGTGTTCATCATCAAGTTGTGCTTTTTAATTGTTGTTTCTATTGCCTTCTTGCTTCAAACAAAAAAAAAAATTCACTTTCTTGCATCGCTTGTAGTCGTAACGAATGAGGTCGTTACATATGGTATGAGAGTGAGTTCGACCCGGGACTTGGGATCACTACGTCTTTTGCTAATTTGATATTTGATTATGAGGTTCTTAATTAATTTTATTTGTGTTCATACATGTAATCATGGTTAGAGGACGTCGCGGAGGCAGATGAAGGGGTGTTAGGGGAGGAGGTTCGACGCTCCCAGTAGCATCCACACCTGAGGCGTCTAACCCCTAAGGAGACGAATAGGTTTTTGAGAAGGAATAGATTATAGTGGGTGATGTGGTTTGGCCGATGAGGTCCTTTCAGTGGATGTCTGAGGCACTGATCAAATGTTTGGATAGAGATGAGGCCAGGGCATCGGCACACCCTGAGGGTCCACCACTCGCTCTGGTCGATACTGGTAGAATTCACCGAAAACTCGAGAAGGTCAAATTTCCCAAGTTCTTTGGTGCCCCGAATGGCATAGCCACTGATGCATGGTTGTATAATATGGCGATGTGATTTGCACCTCTTAAATATACCTCCAACATGAAGGTCTTCATGGCATTATTTCAACAGAAAGGGAGCGCTCTTCTATGGTGGAAACCGCTCCTGCCACAATTGAACATGGTCATTGAAGACATGTCATGGGAACTATTTGAGGAACGGTTCTGAGAGAGGTATCTATAAGAGGAATTTATTGAGAGTCATCTCAATGAGTTCAATGCCTTACGACAGGGCGGTCATACGGTGCCTGAGTACGAGGCCCTTTTTGTGGAGTTGCTTTGGTATGATCCACACCTGAATACTGAGAAACTTAAGTTCAACAGGTTCTTGTTTGGCCTTAATGTTAGCCTTCGTGCAAAGGTTATGATTCTAATGCCTCAAACCTTGCATGATTTCATCTAGAATTCCCTCATAGGAAAAGAGGATCTTATTAGTGAGGTTTAGAGCAGAACTCCAGCGAGAACAATAGGGACGGTGTCATTTGGTGTGCAGAAAAATTGGACACCATCGAGGCATTCACCAGGATATAGTGGTTTCCATAAGGGATCTACTTTCACTACACCTTGATGACCAACACTATAGCAGTGGACTCCTTACTGAGGACCACAACACCAACAACAGCATCAACTGTAGAAACAACACTTTAGGCCTGTTCAACAGAATAGACCAGGATTCCAGGACAGTGGGTCATTAGCTTCTACTTCGAGTACTAGGAATATTGAACCAAAGAAAGGGTATTGGACATATGGGGAGCCACATTACCAGCCTGACTTCCTAATGGAGAGGATTAGGGAATTTGGATCAGTCAAACCCACTACCATGGGAGATTTGGACAAGGCCCATCAGATTCATGTAGTTGTGAATAACTACTAGGTAGAGCACCAGTCGACTATGCTCGAGACATTAGGTACTACCGCTGGCTAGACCCTTAGCATTTTTATAGATCCAGGTGCTATAAAGAGTTTCATTTCTGGTGCAACGCTAAAAATAATTAAGGTAAAGGCAGTCAAACAAGATGAGTTTAACTTTGTATAAATGACTTCGGGAGCCATAAAAAAGGTTGGAGGGAAGGTTACGGGCTATAGCCTTAACCTAGTAGAGTTTGTCACTAGGTCCAACCTTTACGTCACAATATTAGGATCTTATGATGTCGTGATCAGTATGGACTGGTTGGAATCACATGAGGCAATACTCAACTGTAATATGAAACGATTGAGCTTGGTCGATGAAGAAGGAAAGAGAAGCATGATTGTAGGTTAGAAACGGGGAGTTTCCCTGAGTTTCATCTCTTCCTTGCATCTATGGAAGAGCATGCACAAGGGATGTAATCTTTATGCGATCCTTGTGTTAAACTAGAAGGGAGTAGTGGAAGGACTAGAACACCTTTTGGTGGTGAGAGAGTTTGTGGACATATTCCCTGAGGAGTTACATGGGATATCGCTGGAGAGGGAGTTTGAATTTACCATAGACCTAAAACTGGGAACTGAACCTATAGAAAAAATGCCTTATAGGATGCCGACCCTGGAGTTATAGGAGCTGAAAATGCAACTAAAGGAGTTTTTGGACCTGGGACTTATATGTCCCGGTGTGTCATGGTGGGGTGCACCTGTTATTTTCATATGAAAGAAGGATGGGTAATGGAGACTCTACATTGAATACCATCAATTGAACAAGGAAACGATCAAGAATCAATACCCCTTGCCAAGGATTGATGATATGTTCGATTAGATGAAAGACACGACAATTTTTTCAAAGATTAACTTGAGATCAGTGTATCACCAGTTACAGATCAAGGAGGATGATATCCCTAAGACCTCCTTTAGGATGAGGTTTGGACATTACGAGTTTACTGTTTTACCTTTTGGACTGACAAACGCCCCTGGGGTATTTATGATTTTGACAAATGGGGTGTTCCATGAATACTTGGACAAGTTCATCCAAGTACTCATTGATGATATTTTGATTTACTCTCGGACATTGGAAGAGCATGAAGAGCACTTGTGCTTGGTACTACAGTGTCTTCGAGAGAATAAATTGTATGGGAAATTGTCTAAATGCTTGTTTTATCAATCGAAGATTCACTACTTAGGGCATGTCATCTCCGACGAAGGTATCGCCATGGATCCAACAAAGGTCGAGGATATTATGGAATGGCCTGCACTGACGAATGTCCCGAAAGTACGTAGCTTCATGCATTTAGCAGGATACTATCAACGGTTCATCAAGAGATTTTTCAAGATAGCAAATCCAATTACGGAATTGCATAAGAAGAAAAATAAGTTTGTTTGGACTGAGAATGCATGACACCATTTCGGAGGCTCAAGGAGATTTTGAAAACAATGCCGATACTAAAGGTCCTTGACATGGATGCAAACTTCTTGGTATGCACTGATGCATCCTAGGAAGGCTTAGGCCGAGTCTTGATGCAAGATGGTCGAGTGATCACTTACATATCGAGTAAGTTGAGAAGGCATGAGGAGAACTATGTGACGCATGATTTGGAGTTGTTAGCTATTGTTTATGCCTTGAGATTTTGGAGACACTACCTTATTGGACATACATTCGAACTAAAAATGGACCACTATGGACTACATCACATTTTTACGCAAAGAGACTTAAACACATAACAACGACGTTGGTTGGAATTTCTTAGAGAGTACAATTTCAAGATTACTTACATAAAAGGAATAGTGAATAGAGTGGTAGATGCGTTGAGTCGGAGACCACGCATATTTTTGGTGATGCCTCTTCAGATGAATCTATGTGAAAATATTCTAACTTTACAGCGCGATGATGATTGGTACAAAGAGGTCAAGTATTTTATCAGAAAAAACACAATGATGGTACCAAAATTTGAAGATTTACTATGGACAATAATGGATTATTGAGATTTAAAAGTTGAATTTACGTACCACCCAATGACCAGTTGATGAGTTTGAATCTAAATGAGGCTCATAGAGAATTATACATGGCTCACCCAGGAGTCACGAAGACTAGGGTAGACCTTAAACCCTTATTATTCTAGAAAGGAATGAAGGCATGCATAGTCAACTATGTGGTAAGATGTCTAGAATGTCAGCAGGTGAAGGTTGAACATAGACATCTGACAAGATTACTACATTACTACAACCACACACTATTCTGAAATCGAAATGGGAGGTAATTTCGATGGATTTCATTGTTTGATTTCCACTGATGACAAGGAGACATGACTCTATTTTTGTGGTAGTCGACACTCTGACAAAGAGAGCTCATTTTAATCATGTGTGTATGACGTATCAGGCACCTGACATAGCTAGAGTTTTCATCAGCAATATTGTGAGGCGGGACAGTGTGCCTAAGAGGATTATATCCGATCGAGGATCGACTTTTAATGGACAATTTTGGACTAGTTTCGAAGAGGCCTTGGGAACCCAACTTAACTTTAGTACTACATATCACCGGGAGATAGACGGGAAAAACTAATGAACATAAAAAATATTGGAGGACATGTTGCGTATGTACATGATGTACCAACATAAGCATTGGAAAGAATTATTTCCATTGGTAGAATTCACATATAACAACAGTTATCAAAGCACCATTAAGATGGCGCCTTTCGCGCTTCTTTATGGGCGATGGTGTCATACACCTTTGAGTTGGGATCAACTTGAGGATAGGGTCCTGGCGGGGCCATAAGTGATCCAAGAAATGGAAGATCAAATGAAAACAATAAGACAATGGATTAAAGAAGAACAAGATCGACAGAAAAATTATGTCGAAGCGCACCATGTCGATCGTAGTTACGAAGTTGGTGATCTGGTCTTCTTGCGGGTGAAACCACATAAGAGTTCGATCAAGTTTGGAAAGGGTGCTAAACTCTCTCCAAAGTTGGTGGGACCTTTCAATATTTTGGAAAATAAGGTACTCATGGCCTATCTACTATCCTTGCCTGATTATTTGAGGCATATGCATGATGTTTTTAATGTATTTGTTTTGAGACGTTATATTAGTGATCCTACACATGTTATTGACATGAGTTCCTTGAAGGTATCAGACAAAGATGCACTCATGGCTGAACCAATACGCATCCTAGACCATCACATTTGACAACTACGATGTCAAACAATAAATCAAGTCAAGGTCCAATGGGACAACTATAGTCCACACTAGGTGACTTGGGAGGATGCCTATGATATACGATAACAAATTGCATTTTTGTTTGAAAGATAGACTTATGATACTATGATACACTTTATTTCGGCATTTATATACTGTGAAACTTCGGGACGAATTATAGACCAAGAGGGGGTGTATGTAACATCCTGCTCTTGCATGAACTAAGAGAGCTTATTCTTTTAGGAAACTTGCTTGCAAGTGATCTGATTTATTATATATTGGTCGTTTTGATTATGATTATGAGATATCATGGATTTGAAGATATTTTATTTTGATTGTATTTACATAGACAGGTGCTATTGAGTGGTTTCTCTTGAGTAGGCAGGACTTTGAACATTAAGGATGCAGAGGCATCAATGATACCCCTTGGACACTGGATCGAGTCAGGGAGTGGACTGTTGGGTTTGAATGTTGTTGATGTCACATATGTACATATGATTAGTTTATGATGATTTATTATTATTGTTGACATGATTCATTGATGGATGCAGGCTAATGATATCTTGTCGACCAGACTCACATGTGGAGTAGAGGGGTCATGCAGGACAATCGAAGACATCAAGGGAGAGGTGTGGAAACAACCCTGCCACCACCTATTAGCATTCCCACTGTGGTTCGAACTGTAGGTTAACGATTACCTAGTTCGAGAAGACCCATGATGCCATGAGGGAAGACTGTGACAGTCACTCACGATGATTCTAAGGGGCGAGCAATAGGGTAGGGGCATTATTCCTTAAAGGCCCCTAGTCTCCCACGAGATAACCTGGTGGAGTATTGACTCCAAGGGTTTGACATCTAACAAAGTCTGTCAAGAGGTGAGTGGTAACCTTGGAGCGTGTAGTGCGTCCTGAAGGGCACGTCACGCAAGGAAATCAGAAAGAGGTGAGAGGCACCCTTGGAGCACGTAGTGCATCCTGAAGGGCACATCATGATTTTAACAGGTAAGTGAATAAACCTAGTCAGCCTTAAAATGAATGATGTGGTAAGTAAGTTTTAAAAACATTTTTTCCCTAATAAAAATGTTGCCCACCCTAGTGAAATTAAAACCTAGGTCTAAGTAGAACATGTGGTCAAAATAAATAGATAAATAAATAAACAAGTAACAAGAAGGGCTAAGAAATTCAAACTTATTTATGAAAGTGAAAATTATAATGGAGGATTAAATTTTTTAAAAGGGGTTAAGGTTGTTTTTTTTATCTACACTTGCTAAATTAATTTTTAACTAAAAAGGAAAAAGGGGTAAATGGTTGTTTTTATCTACACTTGCTAAATTAATTTTTAATTTAAAAGGAAAAATGGTAAATGGTTGTTTTATATGCACTTGCTAAATTGATTTTTAGTTAAAAAGGAAAAAGGAGGAAATTAAAGAAAGGGGAAACATAAAGAAAAAATTGAATGTCTAACTTAGTAAGGAATCTTGCCTTTGAAACTTTCTAATTATGAACTCAACTAGGAATTTAGTAAGGCATAAGTCATTTAAGAAGTGTAAGGGAATTTTGGGACATCGAGGAGAGTTTTTAGGAAGGATCTTAGGTGGATGAGGGAAATAGGAATAATTAATTAATTAATTAAATTGATTTTTTGGTGCAACTAGGGATACGAGGGAGTTTTTTGAAATTAATTAACTAAAAAAAGAATTCAATGAGAATTTGGGAAAATAATTACTTAAAAACTCTATAAAAAGGATGGAGGAGGAGGAGTATGGATCTCATCTTTTGGCATAACGTTACGCTGCTGAAATTTTACCTTGACTGAACTTTCTCTTGTGGGAGTTGGGATACCCAACTCGGGTAACAAGTGGTAGCTCGACCTTGCGAGATGAACTAGGTGCTAGAATTCTATGGTATTGTGTGTGTGGCCCCTTTGGGGTTCGGGGGCTCAGGGGAAGAAGAGTACCCCTACCATTGGTTGGGATGTACCAGTCAGGTCACATCGGTTGGAAAGCAGGATATGGATTGAGCACGCATGGGACAACAACTTCGGAGCATTCGCGTTTGGCTAAGGTACACCTGTTAAAGTTGTTACTTGCAATGAAATTTAATTTACACATGTTATTTTTCTGTTCTCAGTTGAAGATTTCATTGCCTTGAGCTTTATTGCACCTACTTTTTTACGTTATTTGTAATCCCCTTATGTTCGTTGTAATTGAATTGATTTCCCATGGTGAACCCAACCTCTAATTGCAATGAATTCTCTGCGTTTTTTTTGTTTTTTAATACGAAGAAGGACTATGTTTTTATATTATGTCCCTATTCCTTAAGTTATTATTTCATGCCTGAGCAGTCGTCCAAGAGCTGAATCGATGGTCGTCACTTCAGTGTTTAAAGACCTATAGATTCAAATTTCCTTCTTTCCTGTGCATGGATAATAAGTGAAGGATGAATTTCGCCCAGTAATATATCCCTTACTTATCTCTGCGTTTTTCTCTTATGATTAATCTATAATCCTTGCACCTTCTTGTGAATGAGTATCCTTGCATTTTTTATTGATTCATTGTCGAATGATTAGTTTTTGTTCCTTCTTGTGATTGAGTATGTCTGTGATTTGTTTGATTCATCTCTGATCGATTAGTCTCTGTGTTTTGTTTGACTCATATATGATCGATTCATCTCTACGATTTCTTGGCATATCATCTCTATGAATTCTTGGAATTTTACCCAGCACTTGATTGGTATGGTCTCTGTGTTTTTATTGATAAAAATATGCATTATGAATGATAAACCTCTGAATTGAATGAAAATCCCTGCGTTCTTGAATGATAAATCTTTGCCTTCATTTTCAAATGACTAATCTCATCTTATTGAATCAATGTCTCTTCGTTTTCCATTTGTGATCAACATTTGTTGTCCTATGCCCAGTGTCTTACCTCCCACACTTGACAATTTAATTCCTTTGTTTCTCTGGGTATTAGCATGGAAACCTTTGGTGATATAATAAAACAATCTTATATTTATTGTATTACTCAACAACTTCATTTATTTACTCGGTTGTTTCATAGATTTAAATGAAAACATTATCAATTATTTACTCTGCGATTTAGATATATATGTATATTGCGAATTTAATGTACACAGAGAAAAATATACAACAAAATTATACATTGAATGACAGTGAGTTACACATTGATTGATAGTGAATTTATACAATTGAGAGTATAGAGTTTTTCATATGAATGTCAGTGATTTTGTAGGTGAATGACCGTATGGTATTATGGTATTGGCAGTGTTGTGATTACTGTTGTGTTGACTATGTTTTCATCCATTATATAGTTCAAAAACAAAATATAGTTTAATTTCTTGCTAAATTCCTTTTCATATTTGTTAATCTTCTGTATAAGACAATGATATATTTCATTGATTAAATGGATATATTTTTCAAAGGACACAAAATTTTATGGTCTAAAATATAGCGATATATTTGATAAATTGATATTGTTTAAAAAAGGAGCCATATAATTGACTGACAAATCACAACAATTACCCCAATCACATCATTTGCAATTTATTCACAACATTTACCCCAAATCAAAACGATATATATTCGATTGATAAATCACAGCAATATATATTCGATTGATAGATCACAACAATTACAAAATATATTTGATATATTTGTTATGAGAATAATCTGTTTGTTTCAGTTTTAAAAGTTAGAGAATCCAGGTTATGCATCAAGGTCAAGTTATGTACAGGAAATTGTTAAGTTAAATAATTTACAAATGAAACTTATTTTAATTTGAAGGGCCGTATGATATATCGACTTATTTATTCATTTCACCTTAATGAGCTATGTTGTTAATTCGTATAATGATATTTAGTTAGTGTTAAAATTTACCTATAAATCGATGGAATTGGGGATTGGGTTCCCACCATAATAAATATATTGGAAAGTTATGGTTTACCAAAATTCTTCTTATGATATTTAAAATTAAATGATAATAATATTAGATGAATTGATAAGGGTTGATATAGTTATTTTTAAATGATATATAATAATTAAATAGTATTAATATTATATATATCAATGAATTCTTTTACTTATATAAAGATTTGTTTTAGGTACATCAAGGTGCCTTGTATAATAAATAGTGTAAATTACATAATGTTCAGATAGTTGTTTGATGCAATGGCGTAACCATGGTCCTTAAGAAGAATTGTAAATGGTGGTTGGTATTAGTTGTTTCACCACTCAGGTTGCCTTGTAGGAACCAAGAAATTCTTCGTTTAGTTGCACAATTTAATTTAAGTGATGTCGCCTTGCATCTTGTCGACTTGTTGCTTGGGTGCTTGGGCATGGTCTTCATGTATTTTTGACAGTTAATTTGGTCTCCTAGCGTGTTTGATTTTTCTTGGGTTATTTTTTGAGATATGTTATGATGCACCATGGTTACTGTCATTCCTATCACCTTGTGATAGCATGATTCCTGATGAGGGAATCATTGCACACCTTGATGGATAAAAACAAATGAGAACCTGGCTGGAATCTTGTGCTTCCCGATGTGGACATATTGTTCGTTGTAATGGATGTTGGTACTTGGTTTTGTAAATCCTTAATCCATTGTGTTTGGTGCAGCGTAGAGGTTCTAGTTACTGTTCGTTGAAGCCACTATGTCCAGTTGTTGATGTTGTCCTTTATCTTGTAGGCCTGTCTTGCTTATGATGGGCGGTAGTCATTTTTATCTGTCTATTGATTATCACATGTTTATCCCAGTTGCATGACATGCTAGTGTGTTTGATCCTTGTTTTATGTTGCCTGGTCTGCATGCATGGTGTTTGTGGTCAAGTTGTGTTGTTTAACTATTGTCGTTGTTTCCTTCCTTCTTCAAACAAAAAAATATATTTTCACTTGCTTGCATTGCTTATAGTTGTAATGAACGGGTTCGTTACAACATCGGGTATGATTATGTCTCAAAATGAAAATATAATTTTGGAAACAAGTGTGAAATAATAAAATACAACCTATACAATATGAATGACCAAAGTTGGCTAAAATTTGAGACTGGGGCATGCATTTGAGGTTGAGACAAATTTCCCTTCCAATTTACATGAAATCCCAATTCTAGGTGCATGAAAGCAACCTCTTTGGTTCTTCACTTGAAATTTAGATGAACAGGTGAATTTACCATTTATGTAACTCCATCTTAAAACTTATAAAATGACGTTTGGAGCTACAGGGATGCTTGGGAGTGCATTTTCATGTACTCACTTAGTACAATTTAAACCTTGCGAATTACAAGGAAAGCTTTGCATCTTTTGCACGCCCACCCTTTTTAAACTTGCAATTGAAAAATAAACAACATGACCAAGTCTACTATGATAAACCACATCTTAAGAAACTTGCACAAAACATAGTTACCAACTTAACGAGAACTCTACAGAGTTCGTGTTCATTGGGTGGTCACATTTTTTAACTTGTTTTGAAACGTTGTGCTACAAGTAGCACCCCACTTCGCTTTTTAGGTCTTTTTTTTTATATTTTAAATCTTATTATACATAATGTATCCACATTATTTTTTAAAATGTGTATTTTTCATCTATTTTCATTTTTTTCTAAAAAAAAGTTCAATGGTGTTTTTAATCATTTTTCCATGTTTCTTTCAATGTTAAAAATATTGTATAGAATTTATTTTTTTGAATTTAACATTTTTCATATAATGATGTCTCTTTAATTAATTCATGGCTCCATACTTCTTAAATATGGTTGAAAATATCAATTTTAACACATTCTTTACCTTTTCTTCAATACATAGAAAATAATTGTAGTTAAATAACACTATTTTTACATATTTAGAAAAAAAAATACATTTTAAAGCCATACATAATAAAAAAAACATATATATTTTGGTACCTATATATTTAAAGTAACATGTCAAATAAATCATTTTTATGGACCTAATTAAATAAAAAAATGTGATTGTTTTTTAAATTATGAATTTTTTAAATATTTTTATACATGAGAAGTAAACAAATGACAACATTTCATGTAATTTTTACTAGTGTAGTGATTCACACACAAATAAACAACATAGATCTTTTATTATTTTATTGTTGTTTATTTTGCAATATCTGTGAATATAATAGATACATATATATGAATATTAGGCTTGTTCCTGTAACATAAATAAGTGCAAATCAAATTAAATTGTGAATTAATAAAATTAATTTCTAATATTAATTGCTAAACATACACTTTCAATATCTTAAGAAATAACTTGCATACTTGTCTTTTATTTTCCCTTGAAGCTTGATTGACTAATCCTTGTTGTGTGTCTCTATGAAAAACCAGAAATCTCCAAAATGGTGATGTTGATACTTCCATAAATCCCATAACCACTTTATTGAAAGCTTGGTAATTATAAATCTCAGTATCATATCCAATATTTTCGATGTTATCACCATGAGGGATATCCACATTAACTAGGGAGTATTCGTTTTTAGGAACAATATTTGAAATTTGTTTACAAACAATTAATATCACTTTATACTGAAAATTATCGAGCCCATTTCAAATGTAGTGATCAAGGGTGTCATCAAGTTCAACATTTCAAACATGTCACCTTCTTTCTCTTTCAAAATTGGTTTTTTGAATAAAAATTTTGAATTTTTTAGGTACTCCAAATGCATTCTTATTTGGCATCTTTAGTGAAACAAACAAACATATAGTTATATATCTATAACTAATAAACTAGAAATAAATTATCCTACAAATGAATAATACAAATGTAATAAATCAACATGCCCTTTTGAATGCAACAACAAATGGTTTCAATACTATTGTGGACCTTGAATCCAAATAGTTGACTTTAACATCATCCCAACTCTCTTCGTTCAACATATTAACCGTTTCCTCTTTTATTCTCATATACACCTTGTGAATACATAAAACAAAATGTTAAGATGATATCTATAATAAAATACTTATAACATTGATAAGTTAAACTGAAACAATTAATTTTCTTGTCCTAACATAAATAAAAATAACTCAACAAATTTACTTTTTAAATTCATCACACATTTCTTCCATTGACAATTCACCCGACCTTACACTTGATACTATAACTATGATAAGTTTCTTATCCTTCAGTCCTTGTATCATTCTCCAAGGTCTTATAGTCATATATTTTGAAATATTCTTGATTTTAGGACCTGTCTTACTTGTGCTACATATTAAGGGTTTAGTGTTCTTAACAATCTGATTTTTTATACCAATATTTTCCCATAGGCTGAATATCTCATCTATCAAATTCTATACTTTTCCAGTTTTAAATCCCAATTGAAAATAAGTAGCCATAGCTTTGAATAAATCATTTCCTTTGCAATTTTTTTATTTTGCATCCATATCATCTATTTGGAATCCCATTTCCATACAACATTGCTTCAAAAAATTCGCATCAACATTTGATCTCTCGCCATGACATATTTCAGAAAACTCATTATGGATAAATATCACCCTTTGAATGAAATTCATCGACATATTATACTTATTATTTGTGTTATGATCCCATGCCAAAAAATTTTCTTCTAAATCTATTAAACCAACATAAATTATGCATTTTATTGTCTCAAAAATAGGGTTATTGGGATATTCTTGCATCAATTCTCTTCTAGCCTCCGCAAAATGATTTCCTCCAATCACATAATATTTGTAGTCAAAGAAATTTGATCTATCAAATTCATCTCTACTAGGAACTTCCATTGGGTCAACAAGAACTAGGTAGTTAACCACATGTGCATATGGATTGTACCTAATCAATGCTTTGAAATTGTGAATATGCAAGTGATGCGGTTTTCTAATTTGATATTTTTCTTTCCCTTTTGCGGGTTTATAATGTTGTTTCACATTCAACTAAAATGTATGTCCATTATCAACTAAGTTCATAGTCCTCAATATATTTTGAATGACATTTTGTGTTGTTTTCGTAATACCATCTTCTAGATAAACACTTGGGTGTTATTATTTCTCTGCTTCCATTAGGAATTTCATTATAATATTCAGATCTGATGATGCTTTCTTCATCTTATGATTTAAATGGGTTTCATCTAAATCAATGATTTCTTCATAATCAATAGGAATGGAATCATCTCTTACCATCGTTCTTTTACATTTCTTTTGTTTATTCTTATTACGAGAAGGAGTGATAACCTCATTGGGACTAATCTCAAGAAAATATTCATTTGGAGTTTCCTCGTCTTCAAATGTAACTTTTTTAGGATTTCTAGAATGAGGAATTTTCTTTCTTCTTTCATGTTCTTGTTTGTCTACTCTTGCAGCTTCAACCTCTGTCACTTTTTGTTTGTTTTTACTTCCTTATTGTGCCTTATCTATATGAAAGGAACATATGCCTTTCATGATATTTTTATATCTAGTGTAAATCCCCACTAACATATGTGAAATTCGTTTAGGAAAATCCTGTAAAAGATAAAATATAAGATTTTCATGATAAATAAAATTAAAAAATTAACTTGATACTAAAAATAATACAGTATACAAAAATAAAAATAAACAAAATTACATTTTCATTTTCAATGTCTTCAGCAATAGATGCACATAATTTTGTAAAACACCCATCCCTATTATAATTACTCAATTTCAAACAATACCTAATATTTATATAAGTCCTAACTTGTTTCGTGAGTGCATAAAAAATATATGTGTCTCACACCAACCATATAACTCATAACAAGACAACTGGTTGATAATTTCCTTGCACATGTTCAAACTTGGCACAATACAGATACACATGTTCTCCATTATTTCCTTGTTTGTCTTTCACAAACCAAGAATATTCCAATTTATTTTCACCATCCACATATTTCCACTCTCTAACATTCTTCATTTCCCTTGAAAACTTAGTTGTTGAACCTTGAACAAATGTTATATCAATTTGTTGCCTAGATTTCATGGAGGTCCGAATTGAAATTTTGGATACCATTATTGCAGGTCATGATCCAGATATATTCACATATATTTTCTTTCCTGCAATTTTTCCTATATGTGAAAAAAAAAAAAAAAAATAGGTCTGGGAAATGTTTACATTATAATAAATAAATAAAAAACATAGAACATAAAAATTAAAATTAAAAAATACTTAATTTTTTTTTTACCCATAGGGTTACTGGGGCGATGTTGAGACAAAATATTAACCTACGAGGGTTGGGGTGATGTATCGAAATACCCTATCCCCCCCACAAAAATGTTATGGTTCCACAGGACCATGACTTGGCCTTGAGAGTTGCCCCCCCTGGCCAATTCATGGTCACAGGACCACGACTTGGATTCAAAGGCTTCCGCCCATGGTGAAGCATTGGACGCACCCAGGGATTGGCCGCAGGGCTGTCCCACAATGACCAAGTCATGGTCTGGAGATCGTGGCTTAGCCACAAGGGGGCAACCCCCATAGCTAATCCCTAAGCAAGCCAAGCGCCTGGCCGTGGAGGATGGGGCAATGTAGGGCATCACTCAGAGCACCCCTGTAGACCAAATCATAGTCTTGCATGTTGGTGCATCCTGCTCAGTAACCATCATGTGACAAAATTATAAACAATTTATTAAAAGCAATAAAAACTCCAAATTCTTTATAAAAACTATACCAAATTTTGTTTTCTTTTTCTTCTTTTTTTCGAAAAATCCTAAGAATTTTGTTAAAATTTCTTTCAAAAATCAATAATTTTTTTTTTTTTTAATTTGTGATTTCTTTAGGAAAAATTAGAAAACATCTAAAAATTTTTAGGGTTTTTTATAATTTTCACATGAAAAAATATCATGTGATTCAAAGATGATCTTATAATTTATTTTTTGGTGAATGGTAAGAATTTAAAAGATAACTAACCTATGGAATGCTAGATTCTCCTTGAATGTCTTGTCGATGTTTCTCTCTTGTGGATTGCTCCAAACTATTTAACGAATGCTGTCCAATATTTCACGCAATGTAAAAAGACAAAACAAGACTGTGCATACACAAAAAAAATGATATAAATTATTGTTAAGTGTAACAAATGTGTGATAAATAAAATATAAGAAGACTGTGTACATATATACCTAATATTATATGGATTACTTTTAAGTTTAATGAATGCGGGATAAATAAAAAAAACATGAAAAGCATTGTAATTAACAAATAAATAATGAATTAATAGAGTAAAAGTTGTTTTTAATTTTGAAGGGAAAATAATAGAGGGGGAAATTGGGGGGGGGG
>JASDQU010101610.1:96772-118773 GCA_032191745.1 Picea mariana | reverse complement strand
AGGGGGAAATTTTGGAGGGAATATTTTGGGGGAAAATTTTTGAGGGACAATTTTGGAGGGAAAAGTTGATTCTGCAAGTTATAAGATTATCATTGGGAGGGTGAGCATTTGTACAATTCTATGTTCTTAGTGAGAAATAATGGCTCGATCAGATAAATAATATTTTATTTATGAGACATCAACAAATTGTTCACATACCTCTTCTTTTGGGACTAGCAAATGTGATGGGAATACTTGTAATGTAAATGAGTTGTCATATTTTTCATCTAGTCAAAAGCTTGATCATAGTGCAAGCAATGCTATTCAACATGTTCATGATGAAAGTCTTAAATCATAGGACTTTGAAGGAAGAAATGATAAAGAGGAGAAATATGATGGTGATCAATATTTTCAGCAGTTTAATAATATTGAAAATAATCAAAATGTAGGTCGAAGTGGAGACTTTGATCACATTTTAAATGACTAGAATGTTAATTTTCCTCCAAGTGAGGATTTTCAAGGTATTGATGAAGATTTTCTTCCAAGTGAGGATTTCCAAGGCACTAATTAGGATGATGAAGAATTTCCCTCAAGTGGAGATTTTAAAAGTAGCGAAGATGATTATGCCAATGTTGTACACTCTTTCCGGAGTGGGGAATTTAAAGGAAACAATATTGGTGATGACGATTTTCATCCAAGTGAGTATTTTAAAGGTACCAATGAGGATGATGAATATTTTCCTCCAAGTGAGAATTTTCAAGGCACTAATGAGGATGATGAAGAATTTACCTCAAGTCGTAAGTTCAAAAGTTGTGAAGATGATTATGCCAATGCTGGACATTTTTTCATGAGTGATGAATTTAAGGGTAGCAATGTTGATGATGACGATTTTACTCCAAGTGAGTATTTTCAAGGTACTGATCAGGATAATGAATATTTTCCTCCAAGTGAGGATTTTCAAGGCACGGATGAGGATGATTAAGAATTTCCCTCAAGTGGGGATTTCAAAAGTAGTGAATATGATTATGCCAATGGTGGACACTCTTTCCCGAGTGGGGAATTTAAATGAAACAATGTTGATGATGATGATTTTCCTCCAAGTGAGGATTTTCAAGGTGTTGATGAAGGTTTTCCTCCAAGTGAATATTTTCAAGGCACTAATGAGGATGAAGAATAATTTTCTTCAAGTGGGGATTTTAAAAGAAGTGAACATGATTATGCCAATGGTGAACACTTTTTCCAAAGTGGGTAATTCAAAGGTAATAATGTGTATGATGATTTTTCTCCAAGTGAGTATTTTCAAGGTATTGATGATGGTGATGGAAATTTTCCTCCAAGTGAGGTTTTTCAAGGCACTAATGAGGATGATGAAAAATTTCCCTCAAGCGGGGATTTTAAAAGTAGTGAATATGATTATGTCGATGGCAGACAATTTTTTCCAAGTGGGAAATTTAAAGGAACAAATGGTGACGATGATGTTTTTCCTTCAAGAGAATATTTTAGAGGAACCAATGAAGGTGTTTCTTATGATGAAGACATTCTTGTTAGAGAATAGTTTAATGGCATTAATATTCTTAAGGGTGATGATGATTTTCCTTCAAGTGAATATTTTCATGGAAGATCCAATAACATTGATGAGGATGGTAATAATTTTTCTATTGAGTTTCATATTCCTCTTATCAATGAGATTATCAGTGAATATGATGATGGACCTGTGAATGAAGATAATTTTCTCAATCATTCAGCTACAACAAAGTAAGTTGATCGACATTATCTTGTTCGGTCTCCTGACAATGTTTTGTTTGATATTCCTTCTAGTGATGAGGAAATCCCTTCTAGTGAGGATCATGAAATAGTGGAGACATTGAAAACAAACAATGTGTCTAAGACCAAGAATAGACCTTTTTATATCAATAAAAATCATTCTAGTTATACAAGGTCTAGGAAATAATTTCTCACTAAATCAGTTTCCATAAGTGATTTGATTTCAAGTGAATGTTGTCAGAAAAATTGTTTGAAAAATATGGAATACATGTATGCCTCGAATAAAAGGAAGACATATTTCTTACTTAATAAGAGAATGCAAAAAATGTATTTAATGGGGTGCATGATACCCACCAAGACAGGATATGATTATTGCATTGAAAATATTTTAGTGTGCATAAAGGATTTCAAAAACATTCACTCAATTGGTAATATTCTTCTATCAAGAATCAAAACAAGGTTAGAAAAATATTCTTCATTTTATTCAAAGGTACATCATGGATGAGAGAGTAGGCCATTAAAAAACACTACATTGTCATGGATGTGTGACTTTTTTTCCAAACATGGCGAGTGAATGATAGATAAAGACATAATACATATTCCACATAATTTCTGAAGGAGAGAAATCTACATCTTGTTCAAAGTATATATTGAAGGTGTTGTAGGAAATGGTAATTTTATTACATATGCACATTTCACAAGAATACTGAATAAACGATTCAACAATGTCTGTATTCCTAAGAAGTCAAGGATGGGGATTTGCACTATATATTGTACTCTTAAATCAATAAGA
Organism: Picea mariana; assembly: GCA_032191745.1. Classification (NCBI taxonomy): domain Eukaryota; kingdom Viridiplantae; phylum Streptophyta; class Pinopsida; order Pinales; family Pinaceae; genus Picea; species Picea mariana. The sequence continues at coordinate 116,237 of JASDQU010101610.1, read as the reverse complement.
CATAAATCTCAAGGGGTGGAAATAGGTATGTATTTACTATTTTGGTTTTTTTGAATTGGATAGTTATCCACTATGAAAACATATTATTGATAATTTTGTTTTATATCATGTGTAGATTCCATAGTGAAAGAACTTCAAGAACATTAGAATCAACAATCAAGTCAAAGGTAAAAGTTTTACAAACATCGAAAGAAGTGTTATGATGATCCTAAAAAGTTATTAGGTATAATAATTGATGGCATGGAACAAAATAAAACACTTCTACTACATTTTTTCCATAAACCAAAACGCTTATAGGAAGTGATTTTCATTCAATTTTGTTTGGTTGGTTGTATTGTTTTTAATGGAAAAATGTGTCCAAAGATTTACTTTGCATCTCCAAATATTCATAATTATGCAAATTTGACCATCACTATAATCCATCGGGTTCTCATTCACTGGTCTAAAAATATTCCTCAAGTTCTGTATCTACAGTTAGACAACACTAGTCATGAAAACAAAATCAAATTTTGTAGATAGATATCTAAGCATGCTTGTTCAATTGGGAATCTTTTAAAGGGTGGAAGCTGGTTTCCTTCTTGTTGGACACACTCATGATCATATAGATAAAATGTTTAGTCATTTTTTGGTAACATTGAAGAAGAAAAATGTTGGAAACCTACCATCATTAATTGAATGTATTAAGAAATCATACATTCCAGAGCATGTTTTTCACATATTATAAGAAATTGTTAACATGCGAAGATTTATTTAGGGATCGCACTGTGAATAAAAATGTATTTATTAGTATAATGACATTACCTTCCAACATCAAATTTGTTTCAAAAAAGTTGATGGGAAACACTTATATGGGAAAAGAAGTATTCAACTACTACAGAATGGGGGCCTTTGTGAGGTTTAGCATTTTTTAAGTTCATTCTAGTTCATCCAATATTTTCATCAAAGTTATTGTTATTATAGTCAGTTGATAAAATCCATAATGCAAGAAGGCGTAATAGAGATGTAGATTATTCTGAATTCTTGGAAGAAATAAAAAAACTCCATTAAATATACATGAGTAATTTATTGTTGTTGATTATGTTTGGTGGGAGTATTTTTTCAATGGTAAAAGTGACATGATTTCAATCTCAAGAAATGAAGATACATTTTTGAAGTCTACATTTCATTGGCCACAAAATATGCCAAATGAATCCGAAGAAAGAAAAATTGTTGAATAACAAGAATTTTAAGGTGTTATTGAGTTTACACAAGTAGAGGAAAGAGAAATGTATATTGGTTTTCGAAGATCAAGTGCACAATGTGAATACAAGGAATACCTTTACAGGGATTCAGTACATGATATTAAGGAGGGTAGCATGATTGTAGCCTTAGGGACTGAAGATCCACATGGTTACCCATTTTTTATTTCAAAGGTTATAAAGATCGAAAAAGAAAATGAAGATGTTATATAAATTGAAGTGCATTGGTATGCAACATATACACATCCATTCAATGGTGTGTACAAGCAAGAGATGGTGGTTGAGAAACATGTCAACAGAAAGAGAAAAAGAAAGAGTCAAAATACAATTCATCCTCGCACTGGCCTCTTAAAATTAGAGGATGTTGACATAATTTTTTATGACTTCAATTTTAAAAAGAGAGGAACTCTTTACTCTACGACAACAAAGATTATTAATAATTTGTTGCCACAAGAAATAATTGCAAGATGGGAGTCTATTGAACCTTGTCGTAGATCTATAAGGCTTTTTACATATGAAATGTTAGGCATAAATGTAGAATAATATGGTGCATTCATCGACAATAGAGAAGAGTATGGATCATCTACAACTTCATCCAAATATTCATCTGAAGACAATGTAGAATCTAATGGTATTTCAGAATCCATGGGTTAATTTGGATAAGCGTATGAAACATTTTATGCATTTTTGATCCATATGATCTTTGCATGGTAACTATAAATGAGCATTTAACTTACATATGATCTTGCATGAATTTATGAATCATTTGTATGTTTTATGAATTAAATGTTTTGATTATGGAGAATATAAAAAAAAAAACAGCTCATATGCTTTGAATATGGACAATGTAACAATATTTTTATGAAATAATTTATGTTTCATTCAATGTAATTCGTATTACTTTTTTTATAGGGTGATATTTTCATGGCATTATGTATTATCTTGTAAGTGGAGTGATAAACTAAAATTTTAAATGTAAGCATTTAAGGGTTGATTTTATAAAAAATTTTATAGTAGTGATGATTTATTTTACCACTTTAAAACAATCTGCCATTTTAATACCCCAATTTTAGCATGGGTGCTACTCATAGAAATACTTTTCAATTTGATGGTCGATTTTGAGGTTTTGGTTTTAGTAGCACCAACTATTAAGAATAAGATTTCAAATTATCTATAATTCCAACTTTTAGGAAAAAAAAATTATTTAGGTAACATCATTTTTTTTTAGGTGTTGATTTGAAGGTTTTTCTAAGCTACTGTATGCATTTTGAAAGCCATGCCTGAAAAATGTTGTAATTTTGACCCAGTTAGAAAAACCGTTGCTATGAGTAGCACCACTTTTTGATTTGTGGGTTGATTTTCCATGTTTTTTATGCAAAAGTATGGGTTTTAAGGGCTAAAGTTCTCGTTTTGAGGTCAAAGTTCTCGTTAAGTTGGGAACTTTGTTACAACTCAAAGCCAAGTTATAACACACCATTGAGTTACTTCTTACAAACATTTTTTTCATTTCAAGGGTTTTACTATGCATCTCTTGCTTATTTTTTTAGAGAAGAGTCTATTGTGACTCTTAACGCAAAACTTACCTTGGTTTATCTCCTAGCCCACCATCATCACATTCATCAAAATTCCATTAATATTTGTGCATAGAAATCATCTTTTTTGGAGCTTAAAGGCACTAATAATTGTACGAATAGGTTATACATATTGGAATGACCAATTTACAACATAAATCCTAAATTATTTATCCTTATCCAAATTTGGGCATGTAGTTTAATAAAGCCAACTTTAACAATTTGACACTTTCATTTTGGAATGCAATTTTTCTCCATTATGCACATGAGGTAGGTTTATGTCTCAAAATGCCAATATAAGTTTATAGACAAGTGTGTAATCACAAACTACAACTTATGCAATATGAACCACCAAATTTGGATCAAATTTGAGACTAGGGCGTGCATTTTAGGTTGAGATAGTTTTCCCTTCAAATATAAATGAAATCAAAATTCTAGGTGCATGAAAGAAATCTCTCATGTTCTTCAGTTGAACTTTATATGCATAGTTAATTTTACCATTTATGTAACTGTATCTTAAAACTTATAAAAAAAAATGTGGATCTACAAGGAAGCTTGGGTGTTCCTTTTCATTTACTCACTTAGTAGAGTTTAAACCTTGCAAATTACAAGGAAAACTTTGTCTCTTTTGCACACCCACCCTTTTTAAAATTGAAATTGCAAAATAAACAACATTACCACGTCTAATATGATAAACCGCATCCTCAACAACTTACACAAATAAAATCTAAGGTATAATACAACATTGGGTAGGTTTGGGCACAAACAATAGAGTAGAACTCTATGTCATCTCGATCCTAATTAAGGTTCTAGTGGACAGACATGTTAAGAGGCTACAAGTCTTTGGTGACTAAAAACTTTTGATGGATAGGGAAAATGGTAAAAGTAACATTTCTAAATTGGATTTGGGGTATATTTTTTATAGGATTATGGAAAATAAAATAGTTTTTGAAGAGGTTTTCTGTGTTCATGTCTACCAAGAATTCAACCACAAAGATCATTAGTTATCAAAGGAGGCACTCATTTTTGGGGAAGTTTCTTTTCTTGGTCATGAGATTAAGGACCATACTCCTAAAATTTTTATATTCTTACATATTTTTTGATGGATGGATTTTTGGTCTTTTTTTAATTTTTGTTTATGTAAAGTTAGAGAAACTTTGTCTCATGGTTTATTCTCAGCATCAATATGAAGTTGTGGAACTATTTGTTTAAAGATTGACCTATATAAGGATGATTATAAGTTTCAAATTCATAAGAATAGGCTATAGTATTATATGATAGAGGAATTTTATAAAGGAAATGGATGCTAACATCAAAAGTAGAAGGGATCTTGTTAATGTGTATGTCATTTTCACTAGAAATATCAATACAATGATTTTTGTTTCATGAAAAAACCTAAAATATTATAGATATTTCTTGCAGGTAGATTCAAACATTATTAAAGAGATGAATTAAATATCGCTTAAAGATTGCACATAATCACTAAACATCACAATAACCATCACATATAAGACAAGTATGAGTCAAAAAAATTACTAATCTTCCATTAATTCTTCATAAATATTGAACGATCTTTACAAAAAAAAACATCACATATCCAATCTCCATTACAAAACTAGGAAAATTGTAATACAAATTCTAAGATGTTTTACTCTATGAAGATTCCTCCTAGGAATCTCTCACAACCCTCCCCTTTGTCATCTATCTACTTACAACCTTATATATTATGTTCCTCGTGGGGACCATTGTGATGGATAGATCGCTTACTTAAGTGGATCATAGCTAACTTTACCTGTATTTACTCATCCTCGAGCCAATTGTTACAACCTTATATATATGTTCCCCATGGGACCACCATGACCCATAGTTCACTTACATAAGTGGATCATAACTAACTTTATATTTATTCATAGGTATTAGAGTGAGTTGTTACAACATTAAGGAGATGCTTAGTACTCAAGGCACACTTTGCCTTGTTGTAGTCAATCCCCTGTTGCAATCAATACTAAGAAGGGTATTTTATCCAATCACCGACTTCACATTGTGGGAGGTTACTGAAGAATCTTAAGTTCCAATGGGTTCCAAAATTGGTAGTGCACCAAAGGATCTAATGGAAGAAATAAAATACAATATGGATATGGAGGGTGCACGACTAGGCGGGAAGAGAGAAAGGGGAGTATTGGGGACAAGATTGAGGTAGAATATTATTGTGAGGATGGACAAGATTGATACCAAAAATATATATGTTTACCAATTGTTACATTCTTGTTGCTAAGAAACTGTCATGGTATCCTATACCTATGTCAAACTCCTTCAATACCCATTTGGATCGACCAACACAGACATATTTCTTCTGGAAAATTACTTTGTCTCTCATCTCCCTTGAAATTGTTGGCATCATCCATTCCTCCCCTCAATATGTTCTCCGTTTTCTTTGGTCCTCCCATTGCTTCTTGAGACTACCCCTTTCTCTATCTTGCAACCTCTTAGACTTTCGACGTTGTTGTGACTTGCATCTTATTAATTGGTGGCACCATCCACATATGGGTGAAGTATTGTGACCCCTGAACCCACCACATGAATGCCTCATAAATCCCCCCCATGGTGGTGTACTCTAAATGTTCTATGTTTAATTGACATTTTTCACCTGAATCTGGTGATCTAAATCTACAAAAATTCACAATTTTATGTTGTTTAACTTGCATTTATGAATGCATAAATGGATTCGTGGTCCTCAAAAACCCATTAGGGACTCGGATTACAAAGACTTAACCACTCAATGGGCTACTTATTATTCCATGGACTACTGACCCTTCGTTATACAAAGGGTAACTCTCAGACATGGTAGTACCAGTGAGAACCAACCATCATATGACTTCAGTGGTCACATTAACCAACATCTCACTTGAAGTTTTCTCATCACCTATATGACGAAACAACTCATGGATTAGGTAATGTCCAACCTTCCCACATCATGCAATCTTCCAATATCTACTATGTTCATACATTAATCCTTATCCTTACAAATCATATCTCTTTTCCATTCATTTTTAATTGACGTTTGGAGAAAGAGCTGGCATAATTAGCCCGCACTAAACATTTTTACCCCCCATAATAGGCATAATTGACGTCTCAATCGAGACAATCCGAGCATAATTATCCCGTGTCGGAGATTTTTTAGCCCTCATAGCAAGCATAATTCACATCTCAATCGAGAAAACCCAGGCATAATATGTTTAATGCTCAATTAGGTGTCAAATACACCCATGAGACAAAACTTTGTTGACATGGTAGTGCCACTATAGTAGTTCTAGCATGACCACGCTATAGTAGTTCTAGCATGACCTCTATATCCATAAATATCCGAATTTAACTCAATTGTAGATTTCCTCCATCCAATGAACATGGACCAAAGTCAATCATTAACTTCTGATTAACTTTGTTGCGTTTGCGTGCCCATTGGATGGACAAAATCTATAATTAAAATAAATATTTCCTAAAATACATGATCTCTTTAATACAATCTACACGCATGTTCTTGTAAATCTTATTTTCATATACTTGGGTTTCTACTTCAATCCTCTTGAACCCTTTGTGCATCTTAATCTAGTGATCCATAAACTCCATTGCATCATCACATATTCTCTCATAACCCTTTGTGCATCTTAGTCCATTGATCTATAAGATCCATTGCATCATCACATATGCTCTCAATGGATAAGATCTGACATTAAATTTTTAGAATCATCTTATGTGTGCTTTCCCTAGCATACTTCCACGGCACGGCATACAAGATTTTCATTTTTATACAAGTTGGATATCTATATTAATATGTATGCCGTTAAAGCAATAGTTTCCTCTAGTTGGTTAGTGCGTGGGCTAGCTGTCTCATCTTGGCCAGGTCTGACATTCAGGATATTTGTTAGGATTTCCTTTAGCGTATCAATTTCTTTTTAATATTGACCATTGTTCTATGTCCTGCCCAAACTTAGATGGGTTCTACAGGAGGAAAAAAAAATAAAAAAAAGTCATTTGTGTCATGGTATCGTTTATAGAAAATAACGGATTCAAAATAACTGTTCTAGATGAAATGAAATGACCTTATAATGCTAAGGTGACACGACAATGCCCCCCTATGAAGTAACATAGTTTTCGATACACAAGGTAATATAACTTGTGTATTGAGAACTACTTCCACTTTGTATTGAGAACGACTTCCACCATGAGGAATGGTTCGACATCTGAACTGGTCGAGTACCTTTTGCTGTGTGAGAGAACCCATTCCCACTACTTATAGAAGGACTCTAGCCATCTTTTTCTTTGGGCCCTCCATTTGTTAAAATGTACATTAATAGTCCTCACATGACCCTTACATATAATTAATCTCTTCTCTTTGACAACCCACTAGTACAGATTATGATATGACATATTGTGAAGTTGGTTGACTCGTCACAACTTCTCAACTAGTGGATCATATGGGGACTTTACACCTGCCATCATCCTATGGAGAGGAGTTGGTATAGGTATGAGGTATCCTGCTACTCCTCTCTCATGGACATGCATGAACATGGGATCCTACCATTTCTAAACATTGGCACATTATCTATAGTTTGCGTACATGTCCAGCATGTAGAACTACCATGGCTTGAGAAAAAGTAGTCTAGTATTTAATATTTTGTCATGGTCACCTTGAACACTAAAGATATAAAAAACTTTTTATGCATTAATTAAATGAGATCCATTTCTAAAAATTGTATTTGTGAGGTGACAGTCCAATAAAATCGCTAATGAACATAGTACTCTTCTTAGTGTACATACATTTTAGAAGAATTAAAAAATAAGGATCTACATGGTGTGTGCATGTGCATGTTTCTTTGTATTAATGAATTGATTTAATTTCTTTAGTTTTTAATAGTTTATATATTTATATGGTGTGTGCATGTGTCTTTGTATTAATGAATTGATTCAATTTCTTATTTTTTAATAGTTTATATATATATATGAATGATTATTATTTAGTTCACATTAAATATATATATATATATATATATATATATATATATATATATATGAATATTATTTGGTTTATATTAAATTTTTTTTTACTATATTTTTAATTATGTACAATATATTATATGGGTTGATAAAAGATAATTAGGAATGGTGTTAATTAGAATTCTCTAAGTTTCTTCATCTTCCAAAAGTTGAATCAATTTTGTTTTTATAGTGTTATATGTGTCTTTGTGTGTGAGACCTAGATTAAAATTATTATTGCTATGTGTCTAGGTTTGTATAACATATAATATTGGATGTAGACAGAGAAGGTAACACTATAATCTCTTCAATACTAGGGTGAAAAATGCACCCTTCTTCTCTTGCTGCGCTCAAGTTCCATGGGAATTATGATAACTTTAGGGCTTTAGTTTTCTTTTCACAAAACCCATTTAGTTGGGTCCAAAGCTTAATGCTTATCTAGCATTAAGAAGTAAGAAATTAGATAAAAAATTATGAATGCAAAATAAGCATTTACACATCTCTTGTAGAACTATGAGGAGACAATTATAGTAAGTAAAGACAACAAATAATACACATATTGAAGAAAAAAATAAAAAATAGCAGTCCTTGTCATTCATCCTATTGAATAACTAATACATTCATATATAGTCTTTAGATTTCTAAAAATATGCAAATTGATACAAATCATATGCAACCAATTCTAATCATATAAGGCTAATTCTAACCTTAATTTATGATGGGAACATTGACTCACAAACCCTAATTTATTCTCTCAACAATCTAATCATAATTTAGTGTGCAACATTACATATTAAAATAATAGAAACTAAGCATCATCTTCAATAGTCCCCCCTTAATGCTTAATGAGAAGATTCCAAGCATCTTTCTCATGAAATGAAATTTCTCTCTTGGTAGTATCTGTTTTACAAAATTTATGTCAATTTCTTCTTTTTCCACATGATATCTTATGAAGTGATACTTTATATCAATATGTTTAATGTGACTATGAAACCCTATGTTTCTACCTATGACAATTGTAGACATGTTATCACAATAAATAATTGTAGCATCTTGCTTTTATTGTTTCATATCTATCAAGATTCTCTTCAACCAAATTTCTTCATATGTTGTTGTTTCCAAACTATTAATATTTACTTCAATGAAATTGCTTCACATGTCTTATTCTCTTCAATCAAATTTCTTTGTATGTTCTTGTTTCAAAACTATTAATATTTACTTCAACAAAATTGGTTCACATGTCATTGATGGAAGATGTTTTCGCCTTTGTAGAAGATAATGAAACACTTGGTTGTTTTTTGAAGACCATGATAATGCACATGATACTAGGTTGAAACATAACCTAAAGTTTTTTTTATATCATCAATACAACCATCCCAATCACTATCATCAACCAACCCAAAATTATATGTGGAAGTATACAAAATGCCAAAATTGATATCTCAAAATTCTTTTTCCTTCTCCAAAGTGAATATTACTTGGAATTTGCATGAATATAGAAACTATAATTTCTTCTTTTGGGTGAAATAAGAGACATCATATTTCCTACTAAACTCCTATAGGATTTCACCTCTACCTTTTGAGCTCCATCTTCGACATAAAAAATTACATTTGTATTGATAGGTGTTCTCATGGGTTTACAATTTTCGATTTTCCATTAGTGAAGAGGATCTATAGAATATTTTTCTTGTGAAATAAAAATACCATCATGCACTTGTCTCACTTCTATGCCAAGAAAATAATGCATCAAACCCAAATTAGTCATTTAAAGTTGAGTCATCATAGCCTCTCTAAACTTTCCAACTAACAAAAAAAACTTGAGATGTATATATCAAATCATCTACATATAAGAAAGCAATAAGTAAATCATTTATACCATTTGACTTGATATATGATGGAGGTTCACTTTTAATTCTATTAAATATCCTTTTCGGAAAATAATTATGTATCTTGCTATGCCATGCCCTTGGAGCTTGCTTAAAATTGTAATGCTATTGGAGCTTTTCTAAGCAAGGGCATTTTTTTTTAATTTGTAAACTTTATGTTAATTTTGTGAAATTTCATATCCTTAGGGCTTCTCAACATAGACATCTTCTTTAAGAACACCATTCAAAAGGGTTGATTTCACATCGAAAAAGTATAAATCAATTAATTATTTATTATTATGTTTAATCTTGCAATATGAGCATAGCATATGTTTGATTGAATATTGAGAAAACCTTTTTTCCACCAAACTTGATTTTTCCTTTTGTACAGACCCATCATGTGCATAATTTATTTGTACACCCATTTGACCCCAATGACTTCTGTTTTGGTAGGACAATCCACGGGCTCCCATGTTTCATTCATTAAATTAATGGCTCCAATATCTTTATCCATTGATTTGCACCATGATTCATGTTTAAATTCATTGTGAAGGAATATTATCTTTTATTCAATTTGAGACATTAAAGTAAAGTCAGAATACCCATAAATTTCATTTAAGGGTTTTACCTTTTTTGGAGGAGGACTTGGACTTGAAACAAGACTTGAAGTTGACGAAGATGATGGAGTGGATGTAGTATGAGTAGTAGCTATATTACTAATTTGATTTGTAGAAACAATAGATTCATGTTCCTATATAATGATTCTTAGATTTTCTTGTTGCATTCCTTGATTCCATTTCCATTCTTCTTTTTCATCAAAAAAACACATCACAATTCTTGGATTTTCTTGTTGCACTCCTTGATTGCATTGTCTTTATTCTTTTTGATAAAAAAAACACATCACCTCTAACCAACAATTTTTCATTTTGTGGATTATACAATCTATAAGCATGTGTATCCTTGTAATATCCAATTAAAATACATTTTACACTTTTATCATCTAGTTTTTAACTTTTTTCTTAGTAGGAACATAAGCATAAGAAATTCAACCAAATACATTCAAATTCGAAACACACGTTTTCTTCCACTCCATGCATGATATAGAGTCATATTTTTTACACTTGTTGTTCAACATATATTAAGAAAATAAAAATATGTATACAAAGCTTCAGCCCAAAAAATGTTTGGAAGACTTTTACTTTTCAACATGCTCCTAGCCATATCAACATTTTTCTAATTCTTGCATTCTGCCACAACATTATGTTGGGGACTATAAATTGTTGCCATTTTCCTATATATGCCATTATTTTTAAAATGACAACAATTTATAGTCCCCAATTATTTCCCTCTATTTATGCATAATGTCTTTAAAATATAACCACTTTTCTTCTCAACAACAACTTTATTTTTTTTGTAAATAACAAGAGCATTAGATTGTTGTTAATGAAATACACCCATTTCTTCTAATCATATCATCGAGAAAAATTACAAAATACTTATTTTTGTTGAGTGAAAAATTTTGCATGGGACCACATATATTTGAATGTACTAGCTCCATTGCTTTTGTTGCTCTCCAATACTTTCATGCTAGAAATGAGTCTCTATGTTGCTTGTGAATGCATCCTTCACAAACTTGATTAACACAATCAATAAGAGGCAAGAATTTAACCATTTTATTATTATGAATCATATTTAATCTTATTATATTTAGATTCCCATACCACATGTGTCATATCCAAGAATCATCGTCATGGATAACTTTTAATGCTCTATTTGCTTCATAAGAAAAATTGAAAGAAAAGATTATATTTTGGAGCATATTAATTTTCTCTATAATCTACTTATGATTTTATTTATGATATATGATGAATTCATTGTTCTTAGAAACAACATGATATCCATTTTCAATAAGATTCACCACACTCAACAAATTATGTTTTAAACCATGAACATATAAGACATCATTAATATGTTTTACTTGGTCTTACCTTGTTTTTAAAACAATTGTTCCTTTACCTTTAACTTTCACTCAGGTGTCATTTCCCAAGAGCACTTCAAATTTTTTATATTCATCTATCTTCACAAAGCTATCTTTGTTTCCAAGGTTGTTATCCACTATCCAAAATCGATACCTCATTGGAAACCTTGATAGTTCAATCCAACACCAAAAACAAACTTCCCACATCTCCCTTTTCCTCAGAAAAATTATCTTGTTGATTTTGTTTTTTCCAACAATTACGTTAATAATGGCCAAATATTTTATAATAAAAACATTCAACATGATATTTTGCAATTTTTTTACCTCCATCGTTACTTTCATTCTCTATTCCTTTGTTCTCTGTATAAAAAACTATGTCTCGACCTCTCCCTCCTTTATTTGCTTGTCCTCTTCCTCATGCACTAGTGCTTAGAATTTTCTCGTGGTAGAAAGGATTAAATTCATAACTTTTTTCTATGGAAATATTAGATTTTGCTTGAAAATATTGCTCAAAATATTTTTAAATTGATCTATTTATCCTTTTCTCATGATATTAAAGAGATCCCATAATCTCATTCAAAGATAACTGAGTTAAATATTTATACTCTTCAATAGAAATAACAATGTCATCAAATTTTGTTGGAAGACTTCTTAAAAAAAATTCAACATCTTTTTTATCTCTTAAATATTCTCCATAAGATCTAATTTGATTCACTATTCCCATAACTCTAGTGAAACAATCTTGGATACTCAATTTTGCATGCAAAGAGTTTCAAATTTTCTTCTAAGAGATTGCAATTTAACAAGTTTTATCTTATATGTCCCTTGATATGCTTGTTGTAGCACATCCCATGCCTCCTTGGATTTTTTTTTTGCAATAAGTCTTCGAAAAATAGAATCATACACTCCTTGTTGGATGAAAAAAAAGATATTTTGTGTCATTTTTTCTATTTTTCATTAATTTTTCTCTTTGGAATTTGGTCAAAGAAGAAATAGCTTGATCATTAGCTAGTTCTATATAACATTTTCTAACAAATCCTAGAGTAAACAAGGTTTTCATTTTAATTCTCCAAGAACCATAACTCTCACCTTATGTAGAATTATGAGGAGACAAGTATAACCAATAAGCACAACAAACAAGAGAAAAATTGAAACAAGACATCAAAGATATAAATACTTGAGATTCATCCTTCTCATTCCTTCTCATTTGAATATCTAGTACATTCATATATAGCCTTCAGTTTCTACAAATCAAGAAATTGCTAGAAATCATTTGCAGCTAATTCTAATCATCTCACATCAATTATGACTAACCTTAATTGATGTTCTGAACATTGACAAAGCCTAATTTATGGCGTGACTAGTATAAGTAGAATTTGATAACAATGCAAGATAAATTACATATTACAATAATAGAAATTAATAATTATCTTCAACATCTCTAAGCTAGATCCTATGAAATTTTGGAGACAAATTCTAACTTATAAAAATGAAGAAAACAATATGACTCCTTTGAGGGACTCGAATTCATACTTTAAATTATTTTATGAAACCCCTTATGTCATGGACAACATTGAAACTCATTATATAAAGGAATAATATTTTTCATTAGAAGACATAGAGTTTTGGGTTAAGAAGATCCTAAAAATTAGAGGGTCTATCCTCATCCCATACATTCATAACCTTCAATTTAGCACTAAGGTTTCCATAAACCCTAGAATCAAATCCTCATTGTTTATATTATTGAAGGTAGGGATAAAAACAACCTCTCTAATAATAGGACCATTATGACTAGCCCTCTTTTAACCAAGTTAAATAAAATTATTATGGAAAATAATATCAACATAAGGCTAGAAAGCTACAGAGAAAGAGATAGATGTCGCATCAGATTTAAACCTATCATTCAACTATAGACCACCTTTTTATGCTTAGGATCATTGTGGAGGAGTGTATCAATAATAAAACCAATATCATATGTCACTTAATTGACTTTAGAAAAGCATTTGATAAAGTGCCCATACTTAACCTTTGGAAAATATTAGAAGAGGTAAAAGTTATTTTTGAGTTGAGAGTCGTTATGATAAGGCTGTACGAGATCATTACTACCAAATTTAGGAACATTGACGGTTGGTCAAAATATATTAACTATAATATAGGAGTTAAGCAAGGTTTTTCCATACATTCTACCCTTTTTGGCATCTGCATCGATAAGTTATAGGGTTGTTTGGAAGAGACAATAAGTATTGAAATGTCTCTTGTTGGAAGAGTCATCATCATTCTTCTTTATACTCACAATATTATTCTTATGGTGAGGAGTCTCTATGATCTAGACAAGCAACTCAAGATTCTCAAGGATTTTTTCTCTATTATAGGTACGGCTATTAAAAGTAAAAAAAATAAGGTTATGATAATCAAATCCAAAAATATCACCTACTCTAGTTTCATGTATGACAATATCAACTTGAACATAATGACTTCATACAAATATCTTGAAATCGGTCTTCATCACAAGCTTAACTAGAACTATAGCATTGATAAAAGGATAAATAGAGGGTGGAAATATTATCATGGACTTCAAAAAATTTGTAAATAAGTGGAACCTTGAATTTGGGAATAAAAGAAACTCTTCTCTTAATTAGAGCTATAGCATTGAAAAATGGATAAATTGAGGGTGAAAAGATCATCATGGACTTGAAAACATTTATGAATCAACAAACCCTTGTCTTTGGGATTAGAAGAAACTCCTCTTTAAGACTCTTGTCAATGTTGTTATCTTGTGTGGTTGAGAAGCTTAGGGATTAAACATCTCTAGAATCATGCATGAATATAGATCAAATCCAAAATTGTTTCATAACTTATAATCTTAAAATTAAAGGATACACCCAATGTTATCCTCATCATAGAAGTTAGTCTTTCCCCATTGAGAGCATGACTATGACTAGGTACTTAATCTACAAGAAGAAGAGAAAGAACATGGAAGACGAGAGGCTTCCTAAGGTTGCTTCAATTTCAATCAAATACAATTGTGGCTCGACGAGGTTGGATAAATCATTGGAGTATCAAGAAATAGGTCACTCCCCAAAATAATGATAATATTAAGATATTATTAAACTTGAATTTAAGGAGAAATTGGGGTGCAATAAAGAATTAGATGATAATAGAAAATCAATATACTATACGGAGGTGATTGAACCTAATCTAGAATATCAAAGGTATCTCTCTATTTTAACTAGAGCAAAGAAATTCACCATTGGTAAAATAAGAGCAAACCATCACTAACTCCATAGTGAAATAAGACATTAGACAATTCCTAAAACACTAAGAGGGTTGAATATGAAATGTACTTTCTTTGATATGTACACCCACATTAAATCTTAATTTAAATTTAATTTTTATAATATTAACATTCCTAACCTTTTTAAATCACTTGATTTAAAAATGTTTCTCTTAAAAATTTTCAACTATAAAAATAAAATTCTAAAACAAACCAAATAATTTCTTATCATTTTTTTAAAATAAATATTACATTAATTAAATATTTTACTTAAATATAAAGGAGAAAAAAAAACACTCCTTTAAAATTCCTATATATTTAAATACAACACTAATAAGTCTCATTCATTGTGAACCCAAGTTGTACACATTCTACCAACCAAGCATAAGTTGTAAACATACATGTTGCACCACCCAATGTACTTTATGTTTCATAAAGCTCACACAACACATTGAATTCAATAATACAATTATTTTATAATAATGCCACTTGGCCTGAACTATTACATCCAACATTTTAGCCCGCAATAATTTATGATATCATAAAGCATGTTTATCCTTATCCTAACTTTTTATACTACCAAGTAGTATATTTATCCTCTTTCACAAAGTATATTCACCGTCGTCATGGAACCGAGAAGCCTTTTTCCCCTAAACTTTTTATACTACCAAGTAGTATATTTATACTCTTTCACAAAGTATATTCACCCTCGGCATGGAACCGAGACCGCTCATTACAAATATTATCAAGTTAGAAATACTTCATTAATTGTAAAGAAAAATCAAAAATAAATTAATGATTATAAAATTATTTATTTTTAATTTTCCTAATTTTGATGTTGATTTTATAACAAACTATAACTCCTTTAATTAAGAAAAAAACTTCAACCACAAAACGTTACCGTGAAAACAAAAACTATAATTCCTTTAATTAATAAAAACTTCAACAACAAAAAGTTAAGGTGAAAACAAAAATTACTAGTAATGCATTGCTAAGCAATTCTCATCTATTCAATTTAATTGTATTTTTCTTTATGAATAGGTGTTGTCTAAATGTTCTATTTTTTAATATTTTTAGTTATAATGATATAAATTTAGATGAATTTATAATTTTTTTATTTTTTGTTATTTAAATTATTTTTTGAATGTATAAATAGATTCAATATGCTGAAAAACACTGAAAAACTGAGATTATACAAACTTAACCATTTAAATCTACATATTCAACAATCTCTCATATAATTTTAAACAAAATTAAACAAATAATATTTAACAAAATACAGAAACTTAAAAAGTTTAGGGTTACGGGTTTATGCAACCCTAAAGAAATTCAAACTAGTATACAACTTGTTTGCTGATGTTTATATGAAATTGTTACCTTTTGATTCATTTTTGTTTTTTGTGCCCAACTCTATACGAAATCAGTTTTCAATCTTGTGCCCAACAAGCACTGAGATTATATAAACTTAATCATTTAAATCTATATATCCAACAAACTCTCACAAAATTTTGGACAAAATTAAACAAATAATATTTAACAAAAAGAAAAAATATAAAATGAGTAGGCTAAGGTTTTATGGAACCCTGAAAAAAGGTGTTGTCTACCTGTTCTATCAAATGACTTTTTTTCACGTATCTGACAACTTAAATCTGCACGAAATCACAATTTTTTGTTGTTTTAAATCCATTTTTGAATACAGATATGAAATCAGAACGCTGAAAAACCCTTAAAACACTTGGATTATAAAGAAATAATCACTCAGAGTTGCTGATCTAACTATTTCTCACCTGATTTCGAACAAATATATCTGAAAAATATAACCCAATAAAAATCATTTCTTAAAACTTTTAACCCAAAACTTAAAAAAATCCAAACTCTTGTACAACTTTTTTTTCCTATGTTTATATAAAATCCTCTCTTTCAATCTTGTGCCCAAATTTATACAAAATCAGTATTCAATCTTTTGCCCAACTTTATACGAAATCATTATTGGAAATTGCAACACTGTCACTGAATCTTCACCTAAAAAAGAACACCGCCGAGTCATAATGACCATAGTATTGGAAAACCAAATAAGAACACCGCCGAGTCATAATGACTATAGTATTGTAAAACCCAGTTATGATTAGGCCTCTAATCCCACAGCCATGACATTTTTAACGGATAATCCAGGAGGGTCCTCCCCAGTCAAGTGGACCTGGATGGGAGTCACAGTCACTTGAGAAAAATGGGATCATTGATTGCTCTCTCAGTTAGCGTGCCAAATAAACGTACTTCGATGCCCACATGAACAGAAACCAGAGAACATCATCGCAGAACAACATAAGCCAATGGATAAATTCACTTGAAACGAAATGATAAGGCTGAAATTCATGTGAAATGATTATACACCGGATGAATGTGGAGATGATGACATTGTTTGTCCTCACGGACGTAAATTATGATGGCTTCTTTCACATGAGACAAACGAAAAAATGACGGAACAAATTATTATGCCAACGGGAACAATGTGGAAGGAGATTCTGCACAAATCTTTTGAAAGACGAGGCGCATGATGACTGCAATAAGCGAGAGGATCCATGGCATCCAGTCCTTTAGATCCATAGTTAATTTTACCATTTATGTAAATTTATATTAAAATTTATAAAACAACTTTTTGGAGCTACAGCGAAGCTTGGGTGTGTATTTTCATTTACTCTCATTTAGCAGAGTTTAAACCTTGCAAATTATAAGGAAAACTTTGTCTATTTTACATATCCATCTTTTTGAAACTTGCAATTGTAAAATAAACAAATTGAACACATTTACTATGATAAACCATATTCTCAACAAATTCTACAACTTAAATTTAAGGTATAATACAATATTGGGTAGGATTGGGCACAAACAGTAGAGTAGAACTTTATGTCATTTTGATCCTAATTATAGTTCAAGAGGCTACATGTCTTTGGTGGGAAAATGGTAAAATTAAAATTTATTTGCTCATGTCTACCTTGAATTCAACCATAAAGCTCAGTAGTTATCAAAGGAAGCACTCATTTTAGAGGAATTTTTTTGCTTGGTAAGGAGATTAAGGACCATGCTCCTACAAATTTGATACTCTTACATCATTTTTGATGAATGGATTTTTCGTCTTTTTTAAATTTTTGTTTATGTAAATTTAGAGAAAGTTTGTCTCATGGTTTTGTCAACATCAATATGAAGTTGTGGAACTATTTATTTAAAAAGAGACCTACATAAGGATGATTGTTAGAGTCAAAGTCATAAGCATGGGATATAGTATTATATTATGGAGGCAGACTATAAAGGAAATGGATGCTAATGTTAAAAGTATAAGGGATCTTGTTAATGTGTATGTCATTTCCACTAGAAATATCAATACAATGATTTTTGTCCCATAAAAAAACCCAAAATATTATAAATATTTCTTGTAGGTAGATTCAAAAATTATTAGAAAGAAGAATTAAATATTACTTAAAGATTGTTGATAATCACTAAAGATCACAATAAGCATCACATATAAGACAAGTATGAGTAAAAAAGATTACTAATCTTCCCTTAATTCCACATAAATCTTGAAGGATATTTACAAAAAAAACATCACAAATCCAATCTCCATTACAAAACTAGGAAAATTGTAATACATATTCTACAATTTTCTACTCTACAAATATTCCTCCTAGGAATATCTCACAAGCCTCCCCTTTTATCTCTCTACTTAGAACCTTATATATTATGTTCCTAGTGGGGACTATCGTGAATGATAGGTCACTTACATAAGTGGATCATAGCTAAATTTACATGTATTCACTGGTCCACGATCCAATTGTTACAACCTTATATATTATGTTCCCCATGGGACCACCATGACCCATAGGTAGCTTACATAAGTGGATCATAATTAAATTTTTATGTATTTGCAGGTTGTCGAGTCAATTGTTACAACTTTGAGGCGATGCTTAGTACTTGAGGCACACTTATCCTTGTTGTAGTTAATTGTCTCTTGCAATCGATACTAAGAAGGGTGTTTTATCCAATCAGTGACTTCACACTCTGGGGGGTACTGAAGCATCTTAGAGTTCCAATGTGTTCTAAAATTAGTAGTGCACCGAAGGGTCTAATTTTTACATAGAATACGGTATGGATATGGAGGGTGCACTAGTAGGTGGGAAGAGAACAAGGGAAGTATTGGGGATGAACTTGAGGTAGAATATTATGGTGGGGATGGATAGGATTGATACCAAAAAGGTATATGTTTACCAATTTTTATGGTCTTGTTGCTAATCAACTATCATGGTATCCTATACCTAGGTCAAACTCCTTCAATGTCCAATTGGCTTGACCAACACAGACATATTCCTTCTCGCGAACTACTTTGTCTCTTGTCTCCTTGTACTGTCAAATTCCCTTGAAACTGTTGGCATCATTGATTCCTCCCCTTAATATGTTCTCTATTTTATTTGGCCCTCTGAAACTCCCCTTTTTCTGTCTTGCAGCCTCTTAGA
>JASDQU010101610.1:50556-68844 GCA_032191745.1 Picea mariana | reverse complement strand
ATAGGCTCACCAACCTATGAGCTAGCTAAACACGTAGCCAAGATCCTTAGCCCCTTGGTAGGCCACACTGACTCTTTCATTAAAGACTCCAATAACTTTATTAAAATCATTAAAAATGAAAAAATAAGGCCTCAAGACACCCTCATAAGTTTTGACGTTGTTTCCATTTTCACCAAAATCCCTTTAAATGAAGCTATCCAAATTATCAAAGAAGTCACTGACCCTGAAACAACTAACCTAGCCGAGATTTGCTTATGCTCCACTTTCTTTAGTTATCAAGGAGAATTCTATGAACAAACGAGCGGCGTAGCAATGGGCTCCCAATTGTCCCCCATTGTTGCTAACCTTTTTATGGAAAATTTTGAAAAGAGAGCCTTGGACTCCTTTCCCCTAAAACCTTTAAGATGGAAAATATATGTTGATGACACCAATGTTCTCTGGCCCNAGAGCCTTGGGCTCCTTTCCCCTAAAACCTTTAAGGTAGAAAATATTTGTTGATGACACTAATGTTCTCTGGCCCCGCGGAAAAGAAGAATTACAAAATTTCTTTCAACACCTAAACAACATATCTGAAGAAATAAAATTCACAATGGAACTCAAAGAGAATGATAGCATACCCTTTCTAGACGTTCTTATCAAGAGGAAAAGAAAAGGGGATCTAGGACATGCAGTTTATAGAAAAAAGACCCACACTGCGAACTATCTCCACATAAACTCCCATCACCACCCCAACCAGAAACTAGGTGTCCTAAAAACTTTAGCCACTAGAGCCATAAGAATCTTCGATGAAGCACACCTAGAAAAAGAAACAGATCACCTCACCAAGACTTTTAAGAACATAGGTTATAAACACAAAGACATTAAGAATGCAATAAATAGAGCCCTAGAAAAAACATGCGATAAGCCCACCATCCCAAAAGACCAGAACCCTAATAGAGATGCCTGCCTCCCTTACATTCGAGTGACCGATAAGATTGCAAGAGTCCTTAGCAAAAAGGAGATTAAGACCTCCTTAAAACCACTTGAAACCATCAAACATAATATGAGATCCGTCAAAGACAAAATCGACCCTCACAAAGGTAAAGGAATCTACAAAATAGAGTGCTCATGTGGAAAATGCTACATCGGTGAAATTGGTCGCTCCTTCCAGATTAGGATAAAAGAACATGGAGATGACATTAAGAATTAATGCATCTACACCTCTTCCCTAGCTGAACACTCCCTTAAAACAAGACACCATAGCCGCCTAGAAGACACTGAAATCCTCACCAAAGAAAATCACCTCTTTAAACGGCGTGTTAGAGAAGCCATTGAAATCTGTAAACATCCTAGCAACCTGAACAGAGATAGTGGGTTAGATCTAAGTGAAAACTGGTTCCCTTTGATTCACAATAAACAGTAATAATCATTGATAAAGACTATCTCAAAAATTTTAAGCTTAATTCATTAAAACCCATTTTTATCAATAACCCCACCTAATTAGAAATCACTCTCGAATATAAAACACTTTTAAAATAAGCATTCTCATTAAAGAATATTAAAAGAATAATCTTAAACAATAAAATTAAAACTAAACTAGCTCAAGATAACTTATTAAGAACCTTTAAATCTTTATACCTATAATCTTATAAACATAGTTGATTATAACTAAGTTTTAAGCCTTAAATTAATAAAAAAAAAATTAAGAAACATTAAACCCTAAATAACAATAATAAGAAAACCCTAAAATAACTGAATAATCTACTTAAACACCTAAAAATAAACCCTACTAATTACCTAGACTCTAGTTAATTAAAACAAAAATTAATAAAAATAATCTCAAAGCAAATTAAAACAAAACCCTAATAAAACTTAATCACACTAAAAAAGGAATTTGCCAAACAACCTAGCTAACACCTAAACTTCACCTCAACTCCAGTCTTTAAAACCAAATCTTCTCATCATCTGAACCTAGGCGCATTGTCCTGAAGATGGATCCTGATTTGGATCTGAAACATCAACAGTCTATTGACAAAACTGTGGCCGTTTCGATCAATCATGAAAACCCCAACCACAGAAATATTTTTAATCAGAAAAAAGTTGTCGAAGAAACATTTGAGCCAATTGAGCTATGAAAAGGAAATGTTGGCTATTTTTCCTGTAGTGGATCTCTGGTGCACTTATTTATTGGGATGACGGTTCCAATTTAAAATGGATCATCAACACCTCAAGTACTTCCTGGAACAATGGATTTCATCCTTGGAGAAAAAAAATGGGTGACCAAGCTTTTTGGATATTATTTTGATATTATTTACAAGAAGGGAAAATAAAATGTGGTGGTTGATACTCTTTCTAGGAAATACGAAGAAGAAGGGTCCCTCTTTTCCCTCTCATTCCTTGTTGTCTATTCTGTTAGCACTAAGATTCACCCTCATATTGTGGGAGGATAAGACCAATGCACATCAGAAATTTTGGCAGATGTTTGTTTATAGGAGTGGAGGTCAAATGGACAAAAATCATTACGTGAATGATTCTAACATAGAAACTGGGTAGGAAATGCATAGGGACGTAAGGGCCTCATTAACTTCAGTCAGTGAATTGAGTTTAAGGGTGAGAATAAGGAATACTTAGAGAGAAAGTGGAAAAGTATTCTATGGGCATTTTTCCTTCAAGTAGCTTGGTGAAGAAAAGCTTAGGCTCAAGAGCAGTCTTGAATTCAAGTTTTAGACACTGAAATATGTCACTGGAACATAGTCACAACAACATAATGATCAAACATACATCACAATGAAACTACAACAACTCAATTGGATCCTCCATGCCCGAGCCTTTCAATGCAAGGGGGAATAAGACAACAAAGAAGCTGACCAAAAATGGTCACGACACTACTATAATCAAACCTACATTACAACAGAATCACAACCCTCGACTGGTTCCTCCATGCCCAAGTGTTTTAGAACAGTTTTTATAGAGATATTAAAGAGACTGACTTCTATTAATGTGAAAGTCTCAAGTTTGATACATAACCAGAGAACAACTCTGGCATCAAAACATTACAAAAATAGGGAGCTATACTCAACTAGTTGACGACCCCCAAAAAAATATCAAATTGAAACATTTATACTCATATCAATCCCCGACTATCAGGAGTGTGATCTGATCACTACATTCAAAGCATTGTGTCTGAGAAGTATTTTGCCAGACTGTGTATGTATCCCTCTATCAAATGCAAGCTCAAATCGGTATGGGTTTACAGGAAAATATGTCCACAGGGGTACCACGGGATGATGGTTCAGTTAGGGATGATTTTAGGGGCTAAATTTCGTTCATGTGCTAATTTTCCATGGTTTTTCCGAAAACGATATTCACTATTTTAAAAATGATTCATCCAAATTCTATAGGATGAAATTATTTACCTTAAAAATCGCCAAAATTTTATAAAAACTATATAAAATCCTTATAAATTTGAATATTTTTACAAAAATATTGCCAATCATTTATAGTTGGCATTCGAAGGATTAGTAAGACTCACCAAGGTTTCTACATTTTAAAATAAATTTCCATCCTTAAAATCATCCCTGGGTTCAGTTCCCATGGTCGGGCCTTCCATTTATTGAGTGAGCCAAGGTTTCAACCACCATCTCTATTTTCATTAAGTGCCTCCTCTCAGGATCACAACGAGACTTAATTTTTCAGAGGGCGGCCACATGCTGCTCTTGCATAAGACGCTATATGATCATGTGATTGTGGGGCCATCAAAAGTGGTTTGGATTCACACAGCTTTTGAGCCCACAATTCACCACCTTCCACCACCTATCTCTTTTTCCTTACCATCGTTTCAATTGTGGGACCGCTCAAGAAAATTATTGCCCAAGCATGTTGCATCCCCGCAATGGACTATGGACGTAGATTAGGTCACAATCTAAGATCTCGGTACACCTGCTAGATCCAGCACTACTGCCAAGCTTAATCACCCACCAACTTTAGGATCTACCAAAAGTGTGCTTTGCGATGGGGCACTAATTTTGGTGCTGAACAATAACACCCCCCAGAGGATGATCTCACCTGGAGGCCTGACATCACCATGCTCATGTGTTGTGGATGGCGAGATGACATGTGTCACTCGAAAACGGGATGAAGGCATGTCTAAAATGCTTTAAATGAGTGAAATGTGTCAGTGCTAGATGGGTACCACATGTCATGACTGATAAGGGTGCCACATGTATGTGCTGCCAGTGGCCATGTACTTGGTTCTCTAGGGCTAGGGCACTAGCTCCTTTTCCTTTGGCTCCTTCCTAGATGTGACCTAGGGCTATGAACTTATGCTAATCACGTGATTGTGGGCACACCCAAGAGTGGTTTGAAGCAAAACATCTTTTGACCTCACAATTCACCATAAGACACCATGTGTCCCCTTCCAAAAACAGTGGTTTCAATTGCGGCCCGCCCTCAATCTTTTAAAACCTGAGCTTCTTTCAACCTCGCAATCGAGAGTGACCATTGATATCGTGATCTTTTATGGAGCTTATTGATTAATGGCTCAGATATTCCCTTCTCAAATCAATAGACATGATTTTCTTCGCGATTCGGGTTTCAGATTTTTGAACTCTCAAACCTTGCCTTCTGCCGCAATGACAGATCTACTTCCACATGTCCTCTTAAATCGATGGTTGTGACCATTTTAGGATTCCATACTTTGGAACTCTCAAATATCAACTCTTCCCCCAATTGATTTTATTCAAATCCTACAATCCACTAACGCGTGTCTCTCACGGATCAACGATTGTGATCCCTTCAGTTCTTCAAAATTCAGATTTCTCAATTCTCAACTTTCACTTCCCCTTAAAGCGTGTGGATTTTTTCCATGTGTCTTCTTGAATCAGACGGCTGAGAATTACTTTGGTTCTTTATTCGTAGTTCACGGATTTATGCCACATGTACTATGGATCTTCCTTCAAGTAAATCCTCTGCAGTGCTAGATCAGATGATGCGTGGCCCCCGTAGATCGGCAGCTGAGATCCTTTTAGGTCTACGAACTTTGGAAATATCAAAAGTCAAACTTCATTTTCCTCCAAGAAAATAATTTGGAGCTAAGGATATGAGGATGTGTGACCTTCTGAGATCAACGACTGATATGCTTTTGGGTTTCTTGACTCTGGGAAAATCAAATCTCAAACCTCCTCTTCCTCCAGGTGATTTTACCCAGAGCTATGGATTTGGTTACGCGTGGCCCTCACAGATCGACGACTGAGATCTTTTCGAGTCTTTGGACTCTAGGAAAATAAAATTTGAAACCTCCTCTACCTTCAAAGTTCACGGACCTCTGCCACATGTCCCCGCTAATGGATGGTCTAGATTTACTTTGGGCTTTCGATACTTTAGCACTTCAGCACTTCAGGACTTTGACACTTTGGGACCTCAACACATCGGGACTTCGAGGTTTTAAATGGCACTATACATCATGCAAATTTGAAATTTCAAATATCTGTGAGCCACCGATATGAACTGCTCTTGGAGTCTCTGTCGATGAAATATTAAACCTCCTTGTTGCTTATGTTTTGAGCTCGAAATGGACTATTAT
The DNA here is from genome assembly GCA_032191745.1 of Picea mariana. Lineage (NCBI taxonomy): Eukaryota > Viridiplantae > Streptophyta > Pinopsida > Pinales > Pinaceae > Picea > Picea mariana. Next base: position 63,284 of record JASDQU010101610.1, on the reverse strand, counting down.
GAAAGCTTTGTTTGGTGTCCATGGTTGTGGCCTATGTGAAAAACAGACTTGGATGATTGGTTGTGGTCTCAGAAAATAGAGAGGAAAATGACTGCAACAAACAGGATGAATTCTTATCCTTAGATAAAAATAGAGAAGGTTTTGAGTACAAGACTTCTTTCGGGTAAGACATCAAGGGAAACTAGGATGCTTAAACAAAAAGGGGAAAACAAAAAATGAATTTAACAGTCAAAAGGGGAAAGCTTCAAGACCTGGCCTGCGAAAAGGAGAGAGACAGGGAAAGGATACAGACTAAGGTATTAACCACAAACACATACGACTCCAAACAACTTCATGTGATAAAATTTGGCTCCAAAGGGGATGGCATGCTCCTTGTGAGCTGCCAAGAATGCGCAGATCTAGTGCCTTAGATTTGGGTTATGGAGTCATTTATTAAAACAAAAAATGAAAAATAAAAACAATATGGGAGTGGTATTTAAAATGGTGGAATGTCTCTCACAGCCTAAACAAAAAATTTCTTTAGAAAATTTCATTGATAGGGCCACCCAAAACTTCAGAATACTCCAATTTCTACCACTTATAAGTGTTATTTAGAAATATCTCAGAAATATGGAAGGGACCAATCCATAGGGCTTCAAATTTACCATTTTTTCCTTTGTATTTCTTGGGAGCATCCCACTTGAGAACCAAATCCCCCATCTGGAAATCTTCCTTGCTTGTTGTCTTGTAAAAGGCTCTCTTTATATTTTGTTGATGGTCTTGTGCTTTATCAAGCAGCTGCTCCGTGGTCTGCTGCACTTCTACCAGCTGCAGTATCCTCTTGACCATGTCATCAGGTTCTCCTTGGTAGTCATGGAGGAACTTTTCCATAAGAAAAAAAAGTTGGCAAGGAAAAATGGCCTCAACCCCATATTCCAATTGAAAGGGGGAAATGCCCAATGACCTTTTGGTTGTAACCCTGTCGGCCCATAATGCAAACTTCATCTTTGAATCCTAGAATTTATTGTTTTCTTCTAACATATTCTTGATGACCTTTATGAGGCTCTTATTAGAATACTCTTCTAAACCATTTCCCTGAGGGTATTAGGGAGTAGAATGGACTAGTGTAATTCCATACTGCTCATAGAAATTAACTAATGGTTCAACTATGAAAGAGACAACATTGTTTGTAAAAATCCTGCTTGGACAGCTAAATCTGGACATGATGTCTTCAAGGAATATTATGATTACCTTGTGAGAGGCACTCCTTGTCGGGATGTATTCTATCCATTTGGTGAAATAATCAATGGCAGTCAAAACCCACCTTTGCTGGCCACTTGAGGCTGGGTGGATTTCTCCAATGAAGTCAAGACCCCACTGCTGAAAAGGTCCAGAAACCACAACACGTTTCAAAGGCAAAGATTTGAGTTGCTTCTTTCCAACAAACCTTTGACACTTGGTGCAAGCTCTAATCTTTTCACAAACATCAGTAAAAAGGTTGGGCCAGAAATAACCAGCTTTGAGGATCTTATAAGTTGCGGTCCTCCAAAAATGATGTCCCCCACATGAGCTGTCATGAAAATCAGTCATATCTCTTTGGGATTCTTGTGTATCTAGACAACTCAACAGGAATCCAAGAGGATCTTTCCAGTACAAAACCATATCAATGATACAATATTGATTGCTTTGAGTTTGAAATATCTCACCTTGTTTTTATCCAAACCATCAGGAGGCCTCAACTTCTATAGGAAATATATGATATCTTTGTAATAGAGGAATCTTGCTAAGTTGGGGCTGACATGAGAGTATTCAACAAAAATCCCAATTTGTTGTTTTCCTAAGTCTATATTCATGAACTTTACCCCTAATGCTTTGCAATTTGATTCATCCACTAGCTTGGATAAACCTTGGCCTTTCACTAATTTGGTGGGTTTTATTTCTAGGTCAAACTCCAGAATTTTGACAATCCACTTGCTTGTCTTCCCATCTATATCAGGTTGTATCAGTATCTTCTTTACTGAGGCCGAGGGGACATATGCAACAATTTTTGAATGCAGAATATAGATCTTGAAAGCCTTGAGGTCCTTCATCAAACCATAGGCTTGCTTCTCCATGATGGCATTTCTCATTTCTGTATCTCTCAATGCTCTACTGAAAAAGGAAATAGGCTTCTCCAACCCCTCTATATTTCTGTGTAGCAAAAAAGAAGCTAGTGTATGAGATGAAGAAAAAGAAAATATCAGAAACTCCTTAGAATAGTTAGGGCTGATGATCACAGGTGCTTCAATCAAATTCCTCTTGACTTGGTTGAAATAATTTTTGGACTCAGCAGTCCATTTCACTTCATTTCCCTTTATGAGAATGGATGTAATGTACTTAACCAACTCAAAAAAATTAGAAATGAACCTCCTCACAAAGTTTATTTTACCCAATAAATATTGAACCTCTTTCCTAGATTTTGGGAAAGATATGGATTGGATGGCCTCTACTATGCTTGGATCTATCTTTGCCTCTTCGGCTGACACAATATGCCCCAACAATTTTCCCTCTTACATGGAAAATAAATACTTCTTAGGATTGAGAGGAAGACTGAACCTTCTGCACTTCAAGTATACTTTCTTGAGATGATAACAATGTTCTTTATTAGACCTTCAAAATACTGTAATGTCATCAAGATAGATGACTACAAATTTATCCTTTTTCCCAATGAAAGCAATGTCCATGACACGCTGGAAGGTTGCTTGCACATTCATCAATCCAAAGGGAATTTTAGCATACATGAATGTGCCCCAAGGAGTAGTGAAAGTCGTCTTCTCAAAAATCTTTAGGCAAGACAAATATCTAGTTGTACCTGGAGAAACCATCGACCATAGACATCCTGGATGAACCAGTCACTCTCTACAAAATGTGCTCTATTTTGGGAAAGGGGTAATTATCCCTTTTGGAGCTTCTGTTGAAATTTTTGAAATCAACACACAACCAGATTTCCTTGTTCTTCCTCACCGGCACCAAATTAGCCACCCACTCTGAAAATCTCAAGGGGATGATGATCTGTGCATCCAAAATATTTTTGACTTCATTTTCCATAATAGGCAGTAGCATGGGATTTATCTGTCTGAGCTTCTTCTTGCAAGGTTTGGCATCTTATTTCAAACAGATTTCATGTTCAATGATGTTAGTGTCATATGTTCTTAAGTCCTCATACGTCCAAGAAAAAACATCAACGAACTCCTTCAAAATATTGATATACTCAGCCCTTTTCTCCTTTGACAAACTATTAGACAATTTGACACATATGGGATCCTCCTCTGTTCCTATATTGTATTCAGACACATCAGCCTCTTCAGTTGATCCTTCAACCTTTATAGCAACATCATTTTTGTCAAACAATCTCTCCAAAGGGACAAGCCCCTTTGGAATATGGTTGTTAGGCAACTGAAAAATATGATGGCTAGCAATGTTATTGAGAAAAACATCAACATGAGAGATTTCTTCAAAATCCTGATCCTGATCAATATGCATATTAGAAAATTGATCCATAGTCTGAAGGAACATTTTTATCTCAATATCATATTCAAAGACCTTCCAATGTTTAACATTGTCAGGAATAGAGGGTTTGTATTTTATCTCCACCTCATACTTGAGTTTTGGGGGAAAAGGGACCTTGAAATTACTTGTTGAGACCACCAAGGAATCTGCCACAGAGTTCTCCTCCCTTGGAAAAAATGATATATTAAAAGCCAGGAAGAAATTGTCAATCACATCCCAGACTTCATTTGTATAGGCCCTTAACCTTGGGTGCTTAGCCTAATACATATTTTTGAATTGATGAACAATCAACTCAACATCCCCAAACAATGTTATCTCCTCGATCTTCATGTCTTTGGAATCTCTCAAACCCAAGACAATAGCCTCATATTTTTCCATGTTGTTTGTTGTTTCGAATTCCATCTTGCAAGATAGAGATATGGTCTCTTGGGAGGGGGAAATAAAAACTACTCCAACACCAACACTTTCCCTAGAAGAGGCTCCATCAAACAACATTTTCCAAATAGAGGTATTGCAGGGGGGGACTTCACAAAAGGTAATAGCCTACTTTCTTATTTCAATACGTGCCTGAGGAACGTTAGAGAGTTGCAATATATTGGTTCCTAAATCAGTATCGACTGAAAATATGGGGTGGTTCATAGGATTGGCTTCATCATTGATAATGTAAGCAAGTTGTGCTTCTCTATAAATCCTTCTTGTTCCCCTCCAAACATAGGAATGGTGGCATAGGAAAGATCCATATCAAATTTCCCCCTAGTCTCTTGATCCAGGATCTAGATAAGAGCATCCCAAACTTAGGGGGGACATCAACTACCATAATTTCTATGACCACACTCTTCATTGGAAGTTGGAACAAGGAGCCATCTAGATCCTTTATAACCCCAAGAAATTTCACCTTCCTGGAATCCAATGAATACAGGTCGTGGTAGATTTTTGTAACCTCCAACCCCAGCTCATCCATGATAATTTTAGGCATAAGATTGTGAGATGCCTCATAATTCATCAAGAATTTGTGCAATACTTTGTCATGAATATTCAATGATGTATAAAAAGGGGGTGAGGAATCATCTCTATCCTCTACCAAAGGCCCTAGTATGACAGCTAGCTTTTCATATTAGAGGTTGATTGAGTTTGTGGAATAAGATGAAGGTTCAGGCTGAAATATTTTAGAGAGGTACCTTTTGAATCCTTCGTGCTTGACTAAATCTGAAAGAGGTACAGGGATCCTAATATTTTGAATCTCATGCTCAAGGTTGTAAGAGGAGGGAGGCTTCAGAATCTCCTTCACTTCTGGGATTGGGCTTTTGACCACTGGTGGGGGGTTTGGTGCCTCCTTTTATTTATTGTTGTCTGCTACATCTTTAGCAGGCTTCTATTCTCTAGTAGGGTGATAAAAAATATCAAGCTTCCCTTATTTATTCTTTGACCTCAGGCTATATCTATTTGGATTGTTGTTGGTCTTTTCCCCTTTGCTCAGCTCATTTAGTTGGCTATCCATGAGAGACTCCTCATATGCAGATTGGGTTAGATGAGGAAAAGAGGAGGTGTCACCAAGACAATGGATTTCAGGATCAACATCTTCTTCCTCTCCTTCTTCATCAACAAGGAGGTTATTTTGGAGAGGATCTTGAATTTTTTGATCATCCCTATCCCTGTTTCTGTGATCTCTTTGGATGATCTGAGGGGCATTATTTGGTCTTTTGAAGTTACCCCTATTAACAAAATTTTGGGGATTCCTATAGCTCTTCTTTCCTTCCAATTCCAACCTTTCCACTTTAGTAGAAAGTGATTTTACTATCTTGGTCATTTCATCCATTTGAGGGGGGGTAGTAGAGAAACTAGAGGTTGAAGCTTCAGGCCTACCTTTTCTTCTGTCTCTATCAACCTTACTCCTAAGTTTGTCAACTTCCAATATATTGGATTCTACTTCAAGGGCTGCATCTAGCATATGAGCCAAGAAGGTAGCTCTTGCTTCTCTCAACATGAAGAAAAACTCAGGGTCAAAAGCACCAACATAAGTAATCTTGGCAGAGGTTTCTATAGGATTAATTCTAGTGGGAATGTTTTTATATGCCTTATTAAATATCTTTGAGAAGTATGAAACAGATTGCCCCTCTTCTCTCTTAAGTGCCCCAAATTCTGTAATATAATAAAGGAAATATTGTTTATCTCCCCAATGTATTAAGAAGGAATCATCCAGATATTCAATCCCGTCAATATATATATGAGGAAAGTCCTTAAACCAACTCCTAGCATCACTGTCAAGGCTCTATACAAAAAAACTCATCCACGCATCTGCATTTTCGATGGCATGGATCTCTACAAATCTATAAAAAGTTGAAAGGTGCTCTTTTGCAGTTATGTCTCCCTCCCCTGTGAACTAGAGAATGTACTTAAGGTAGTCTACTCCTAGGAGAGAATTCATAAGATGAGGTAAAATCAAAGGGGCATATCTAGTAGCCAATATGTCAGCCATCCTGTTCCTAGGAGGATTAGCACCTGTACTTGGGATGTGAACTAGAGGAGAACCAAGAGGAGGAGTTGGGACATGTATGATTGTAGCTGTGTTTCTGGGAGAAAGAGGAAACAACTGAGTGTTGGGGGAGAAAGGTAAGGGGTTCAAGGGATCATAGGTTTCCCCTTCTTCGGATACAAAAACCTTAATAGGAGGAGGAATAGTAAAGCTCGGAGTGGGAAATTCTTCTAAGGTCTTGGGTCTAAACCACTTTACTACTTTAGGGGAAACGAGAGTGTCAAAGATTTATCTTTCCAAACTAAGACTAGGAGGGGAGAAATCAACAGGAAAACTCCCGAAATTTAAAAGTTTGGGAACTCCAGCAGATAGTATAACAAGTGAATTAGAAGTAGCTACTAGAGTTTTCAAATAAGAATCATGTAACTTACTAGAATCGCCTGCTACAACAGTTGCAATCCCCTCTTGAGGGGTCTTTCCTTTTTTGATAAATTTCTCTGGGTCAGCTTCAGTTGTCGCTAGAGGCAGCTATAGATTAGACCTTGTGTGTCTACCTTTCAGAGCCATAACTGAAACAGTGGACTCGCCAGGTGCAAGATGCAATCTTCAAGTCATTGATATCTAATGCACCTTTGCAATCAAAATTTCTTTGTCATTCTTACCCAGGGAAATGTCTTCAATTCGTTCCCCCGCAACGACACCATGAATGTTAGCACTAAGATTCACCCTCAGATTGCGGGAGGATAAGCCCAATACACATAAAAAAGTTTGGTGGATGTTTGTTTATATGAGTGGAGGTCAAATGGACAAAACTCAGTACATGAATGATTCTAACACAAAAACTGGGCAGGAAATGCACATGGAAGTGAGGGCCTCATTAACTTTAGTCAATGAATTGATTTTAAGGGTGAGAAGAAGGAAGACGTAGTGAGAAAGTGGACAATTCTGGTATGGAAATCAGGCCTTCAAGAAGCTTTGTGCCTAAAAGCATTCTTGAACTCAAGTTTTAGACACTGAAATATGTCACAGGATCATAGTCACAGTAGCATAATGATCAAACCTACATCACAATGCAACTACAACAACTCGAATGGATCCTCCATACCCGAGTCTTTCAGCGTAAGAGGGAATAAGACAACAAAGAAGTTGACTAAAAATGGTAACAACACTACTGTAATCAAACCTACATTACAACAGAATCACAACCCTCGACTGGATCCTCCATTCCCGAGTGTTTTAGAAAGGTTTTTATAGAGAGATGAAAGAGGCTGAATTCTATTAATGTGAAACTCTCAAATTTGATATATAACTAGAGAACAGCTCTGGCATCTAAACATTGCAAAAAGAGGGAACTATACTCAACCAGTTGACGACCCCTAACAAAATATCAAATTCAAACATTTGTACTCAGATCAGTCCCCAACTATCAGGACTATGATCTTATCACTACATTCAAAGCATTGTGTCTGAGCAATCTTTTGTCAAACTATGCATGTATCCCTCTGTCAGACGTGATCTCAGATCGTTATGGGTCTATAGGAAAAATTTTCCATAGGGGTACCATGGGCTGACGGTTCAGTTCCCACAGTCAGGCCTTCCATTTATGGAGTGAGACGAGGTTTCAATCACCAGCTCTATTTTCATTAACGTCCTCCTCTTAGGATTGCAATGAGACTTAATGCTCAGGGGCATCCACGTAATGATCTTGGATAGGATGCTATATGAGCACATGATTGTGGGGCCATCAAAAGAGGTTTGGATTCACAACGCTTTTGAGCCTGCAATTCACCACCTTCATCCACCTATCTCTTTTGACTTACCATGGTTTCAATTGTGGGACAACTCAAGAAAACTATCGCCCGAGCATGTTGTGTCCCCACAATGGATTGTGGCCATAGATTTGGTCATGATATGAGAATTGGGCGCACCTGCTAGATTTAGTGCCACTGCCAAGCTTAATCGCCCACCAAATTTAGGATTTTCCAAAAGTGTAATTTGGGATGGGGTGCTAATTTTGGTGCTGAACAATAACACCCCCCAGAGGATGATCTGACGTGGAGGCCTAGTTTCACCATGTTTATGTGTCACGGACAGAGAGGTGACATGTGTCACTCAAAAATAGGTTGAAGGCATGTCTAAAATGCTTGAAATGAGTGCCATGTGTCAATTCTAGACGGGTGTCACATTTCATGACTAATAAGGGTGCCACGTATCTATGTTGATGGTGACCACATACTTAGAGCTCTAGGGCTCGGACGCTAGCTCGTTTTCCTTTGGATCCTTCCTATATGTGACCTAGGTCTATGACCTTATGGCAATCACATGATTGCGAGCACAACCAAGAGTGGTTTGAAACCAAACCTCTTTTGACCCTGCAATTCACCACAAGATACCATGTGTCCCCTTCCCAAAACAATGGTTTTGATTGTGGCCTGCCCTCAATATTTTAAAACCTGATCTTCTTTCGACCCCACAATCAAGAGTGTTCGTTGATCTCATGATATATGATGGGACTTCTTGATTAATGACTCAAATCTTCCCTTCTCAAATCAACGAACTTGATTTGCTTTGCGATTCGGGTTTCATAGTTTTGAACTCTCAAACCTTTCCTTCTTTAGCAATGAAAGATCTACTGCCACGTGTCCTCTTATATCAACGACTATGACTTTTTCAGGATTCCGAACTTCGAAACTCTAAAATCTCAACTCTTCCCCAAATTTCTTTTATCCGACACCTACAATCCACTGACGCATGTCTCTCATAGATCAACGGCTACGATCCCTTCGGGTCTTGACACTTCATATTTTTCAATTATAAACTTTCACTTCCCCTCGAAGCATGTAGATTTATGCCACATGTCCTCTTTAATTGGATGATTGAGACTTACTTCGAGTCTTTATCTGGAGTTCACGGATTTATGCCACATGTCCTCTAGATATTCCTTCAAGTAAATCCTCCACAACACTAGATCGGATGATGCGTGTCCCTCCCAGATCAGATGTTGATATCCTTTCGGGTCTTCAGACTTCGGAAATCTCAAAACTCAAACTTCATTTTCCTCCAAGCAAATCCTCTAGAACTAAGTATTTGACGACGCATGAACTTTTGAGATCGAAGGCTGAGATGATTTCAGGTCTCTATACTCTGTGAAAATCAAATCTCAAACCTCCTCTTCCTCAAAGTGACTTTACCTAGAGCTATGGATTTGGTGACACATGGTCCTCATATATCGATGACTCAGATCCTTTCGGGTCTCTGGAATCTAGGAAAATCAAATTTGAAACCTCCTCTTCCTTTGAAGTTCGCAGACTTATGCCACGTGTCCCCTCTGATGGATGGTCCAGATTTACTTCATGATTTTGATACTTCAGGACTTTGGCACTTCAGGACTTTGGCACTTCGAGACCTTGACACTTTGGGACTTTGAAGTTTTCAATGGTGTTATACTTTGTGCAACTTTGAAATTATGAATTTCCATGAGCCATTGATCTGAATTGCTCCTGCAATCTCTACCGTTGAAAGATTAAACCTGCTTTTTGTTTGTGTTTCAAGCCCGAAATGGACTGTTATGAAAGCTGCACTTGGTGTCCATGGCTGCGACCTGTGTGAAAAACAGAATTGGATGAATGGTTGTGGTCTGGGAAAAAAGAGAGGACAGTGAATGCAACAAAGGGGATGAGTTCTTATCCTTAGAGAAAAACAGAGAAGGTTTCGAGTAGAAGACTTCTTTTGGGTAAGACATCAAAGGAAACAAGGATGCTTAAACAAAAAGGGGGAAACAAAAACTGACTTTAATAGTCAAAAGGGGAAAGCTTCAAGACCTGGCCTGCGAAAAGGAGAGAGACAGGGCAAGGATACAGACTAAGGCATTAACCACAAACACATACAACTCTAGACAACTTCATGTGATAACAGATTGGCTTCAGGTTGTTCATCCTGAATGGTGACAAGACCCTAAAATTTCCATCCTAATCTAACAACTGCAACATGATCCCAAAGTTTCTCCAGGGTACTCTTGACACAATGACGAGTTTTTCTATAAATGTCACCTATATTTAAGCAAATAGTAGACCCGTAACTAAAAAATTCTCTCTGAGTTTCATGCTTCACCTACTGCAAATCATTCATATTTTACCAAAACTTATGAATGACTCAAATGTTCTTTCTTTTGGGATGGTATGAAAAGGACATCCACACCTTTGTGGCCAAATGTGATACATGTCAATGCAATAATAGAAATACTATCAAACCTCCGAGCATACACTAACTCCTTTAACTTCCACCTACTATTTGGACGGATATTTCTATGGATTTAATTGTTTCCTTACCCAAATAAGGAAACAAGTCAGTCATGATGGTGGTGTTCGATCGTCTTTCCAAATATCCTCATTTTTGTGCTCTTCAAAAACTATTCATAACATCCACAGTGGCTCAAATATTTATGGATAATATCTTCAAACTCCATGGAATGCCTCATTCTATTGATTTTGATCAAGATCAAAATTTTACCAACAATTTTTGAAAAGAATTATTCAGTCTCTAGGGCACCCAATTACATATTAGCATAGCTTATCATCCTGGGAATGATGTCCAAATGGAAGTGGTCAAGAAATGTTTGGAAACATATTTTTGGTGTTTTGTGTCCGGAAAACAACATCGTTGGGTTAAGTGTTTACCACTAGTTGAATGGTGGTACAACACCTCTTACCATACTGCCACTCGCATGACTCCATTTGAAGCAGTGTATGGAAAGAATCCACCATCAGGGATAATTTTAAGGATGGAAATTTGTCTCAAAATGTAGAAATCTTCGTGAATCTTAGTATTCCTTAATATGCAAACTATAAAATGTTTGGCAATATTTAAAAAAAAATATTCAAATTTCTAAAGATTTTATATATTTTCTATAAAGTTTGGGCTATTTTTAAGCTAAAATAATTTTATTTTGTAGAATTTGGGAGAATTATTTTTAGAAAAAATGGAAATTGGCGAATCTCTTTTTATGAAAAAACATGTAAAATTAGCCCATAGGCGATATATAGCCCCTAAAATTTTCCCTAACCACTATCAATTCTTCCATACATGTTGAGTGTTTCCAAGGTTCAGGAGGTTGACTGAAATATTATAGTCCTCTTGACCATTCTCCATACTCTCAAATAAAATGTGTTCATGGCTCAGAATGAGATGAAGTAACAGGAAAATTAGGGTCATTTTGAATGTCAATTTGTTGAAGGGGACTAGGTATTTCTCCATCTACAACCATAAAAGAATGATCTAAAAATGAAGAAGACTTGTATTCTTGAAAATACTTGCAAGTTAAATTTATGTGTTAAAATGCAAATGGATCAACTTTGCAACACAACTTTAATAGGATTTACTCATTCAAGATGCATATAAACAGCAGCATAATGAATGAACAGAAAACACATAACATAACAAATGATAAAGGAGTTCACCCCTCTCTTGGGCTACATCTCCTGGTCTAGCTTCCAATGGATCATTTGTATTATTTTCTCAAAGTTCTCAAAAATGTTCCTTACAATGCTCAAAATGCCAAATAGACTGCTCCAATGGCTTCAAAACGTCCAAAAACCCCTAGTTGGGCTTTTTCGGCACCTCGTTTGGCCAAAAATTGAAGTAGATAGGCTTCCTGGAAGTCCCCCCTTCAAGCTTGTTGTCTCTACATCTAAAAAACACACCTCTCTTGGCTCAACCTAGCCCACACTCATTTTAAAGTGTAAAAACTTGGCACTGGGTGCAACCGCACAACCGATCCAAACTGTCAAACGGTTACGCGATGGCCTCAACTACCAAGGCCCGTGGGCACATGGTCATCACATGACCGCGTGCTATAACACAACAGGGCTTAAGTTTAAAACCGTTGATATAACCATAAGGTTTAAACCCATGCACATATACTTTGGTCACATGTCATATCAAACTGCACACATTCAAATGGTTATAACATATGTTATGGTGGGTCTAACTGCCATAGCATCGGTCGCATACAATATAACATATAACCACAGGTCGGGGCTTAGCCCTAGCCCAGTTCACACCCCAATACACATTTATACGATGTTAAATATATTACAACGTGTATATATATCAAGTGAAATGTGTGGGTGCATCAGTTGGGCAGCCTTTCCCAAAGCTTTACCCTGCCTCGGAGGTCATGGGGTTGACTCCTGCCAAGTGCAAAGATTTTAACCAACAAATAGGTGACACGTGGCGGCTATTGTTTGGGCCACGTGTCGCCATCCCATTTACTGCCAACAAACCATGTCACATGCCAATTGTCCAATAACTTCCTGCCACATGTCGTACGGCCTGCCATGTCATCGTCCGTATGGACTGTATGGACTGTATAGTCAGCATCCCTTTTTTTGCCTATTTGCCATTTTGAACAGAACGTGATATCTCTCACTCCCGACGTCCGTTTGAACTCAAACAAGTTGTGTTGGGTTGGAAACAATGAGGCCTAAGCTCTTGTTCTATTTGAAGCGATTCTGAGCACTTTGAGTTTTTGAGCAAAATTTGATCCCCTGATCACACCCCCCCATTGGAAAGCTTTTGTACCTCCAAAAGACTATTTTCAGTCTATTTGAAGATGAGGGTATAGTTCCCTCACTCTTACAACCTCAATCCACTTGGCTTTGCTTGGATTTGTACCTTTAAGACCAACTCGAAGATACTCCACATTTCCTCGTTTTGAAGTTCGCATTCT